>CAUJRU010000347.1:0-600000 GCA_963277665.1 Viscum album | reverse complement strand
TAATGACTAGTTTAACATCATGACGGATGAAGATGAGTAGTTTAAAGTCATGCAGGACAATAATGAGTAGTTTAACATCATGAAGGAAAAAGATGAGCAGCTTAAAGTCATGTGGGATGATAATGAGAATTTTAACATCATGAAGGATGATAATGCAGTTTAACATCATGCTGGATGAAGATGAGTAGTTTAAAATCATACAGGATGATAATGAGCAGTTTAACATCATGACAGACAAAGATGAGCAGTTTAAAGTCATGCAAGACGATAATGAGCAGTTTAACATCATGATGGATGAAGATGAGTAGTTTAAAGTCATGTAGGATGATAATGAGCAGCTTAACATCATGAAGGATGAAGATGAGAATTTTAAATTCATGTAGGATGATAATGAGTATTTTAATGTCATGATGGACAATAATGCAGTTTAACATCATGTTGGAGAAGATGAGCAGTTTAATGTCATGTAGGACAATAATGCAGTTTAACATCTTGCAGGACAAAGATGAGAAGTTTAATGTCATTCAGGACAATAATGAGCAGTTTAACATCATGATGGATGATAATATAATTTAACATCATGCTAGATAAAGATGAGTAGTTTAAAGTCATGTAGGATGATAATGAGAAGTTTAACGTCATGAAGGATGAAGATGAGCAGTTTAAAGTCATGTAGGATGATAATGAGCAGTTTAACATCATGATAAATGATAATGCATTTTAACATCATGTTTGATGAAGATGAGCAGTTTAATGTCATACAGGACAATAATGCAGTTTAACAACTTCTGGGACAAAGATGAGCAGTTTAATGTCATGAAGGAAAATAATGTATGTGTCTTTCAACTATATCAGTACACATCCTACCAAAACTACTAAGCCCATGTGAGTCATTCTCAGTGTGAGAAACAAGGAGTAATAATGGGATTTTCCTGACTCATGGAAGCACACACAAAAAAGGAGAGTGGATATGTCTGGCTGAGAATATTCCAGTGGTACTGGATGACTTAATCAACATGAAAAGATGCACGTAAGGATAACACAAAGGTTTTTGGAGTTCCACCTAAACATATGGAGGTGGAAAGATGTGAATCTCGACATCTGATATCTGGATCACAATGATGGTGGTGTAATGATGGAGGATATTTGTTGACTGTGTTCAAAACAAAACTTCCATATCATGTTACTAGGTATGAGGATAGACAAATGAGGGTCAACCGCTAACCATGTTCGAAACATGGGACCTATCGAAAAATTTCATCTGAAGTCCTTTGGGGCATTGGCACAATACGGTAGGTGAGACAATGTGGCATGAGACCAGGCTGGTAGGGGGCCCCTTCAGACATGAAGGAAGGAATGGATCCAAATAAAGGGACTATATGATGCATGGAGATGGATTGGGATTATGTCCATTTGGATTCCAACACTCTAGGTTCTACACCATAGTGCATTAGAGCGTGTCAGTGGGAAGATGTAGCTGGACTTAGAGTAACAGAACCTAGTGTTTCAAATAGTTTAAGGTCTTACTACTTGGACCAAAGGTTCTTATTTTAAGGTCATAGAGTTTGGACTTGGTTCATAGTTTAACGTTGTGTAGCTAGGATGAGTGATGGCTGGAGTTTAAGGACACGTATCTTTGACCATGGTTGCTGCAGTTTTAGATCGCATAGATTTGACCAAAATTTTGTATAGTTTCATGTCATTTGACCAAGATGTTGTCCCTTAGTTTAACCTAATGTGACTGATACTATGGTTATGCAGTTTAACATTGTAAAACTAGGATGTTTTTCCACATTTTAACATCATGTGACCAAGACGATGGTTTTTATACAGTTTATCATCATGCCACTAGGACATGGTTGTTATGCAGTTTAATGCCATGAAATTAGGATGTGGAACCACAAGGATTGTGTTGGTAGAGGGATGATCATCTCCACCCCATTTTGGTGGTTCGGGATTAGGTGGGAATCCATATGGTGGGATTACCCTAAATTTCCCCGAGCATAAGCATGGATGTTCTTCAAGCATGAGTTGGGATACCTCGCAATGAACATTCCAAAAGATGGTGTTGAAGCTGTAAGGAGGACCTCTGAAGTTGATTAAATGATGAATATGGGATTATATGGGGTTTCTAAAGGGTGTTATGGTTGGTAGCATTCCCTCAGTCCGGTGAGGTGACGGAGCCGCGAAGGCGCGGAAGCCTGGAGAGTCAGTACGATGGGGTTGATGGAGCCTGGAAGGTGTGGAAGCCTGGATTTTTGATACAACAAGGGAAATGGTTCTCGGAAGGTTTGGAATCCTAGAGAGTCAGTATGATGTGGAGATGGAGCCTGGAAGGTGTGGAAGCTTGGAGCATCTATATGACGGGGCGATGGAGCCTGGAAGGCATGGAATCCTGGAGCGTCAGTATAACGGGGCAAAGGATCCCAGAAGTCATTGAATCCTGGACCACTGGTATGATGGGATGAAGGATCCCGGAAGGCATGGAAGCCCAGAGCATCGGTACGATAGGGTGATGGAGCCCGGAAGGCGTGGAAGCCTAGATCGTCGGTACGATGGGGTTGATGGAGCCCGGAAGGTGTGGAAGCCTAGAGCATCGGTACGACGGGGTGATCAATCCTGGAAGGCGTAGAAGCCTGGATCATCAGTACGATGAGGGTGATGTATCATGGAAGGCATGGAATCCTGGAGCATCAGTACAATGGGGGTGATAGGGGCTGGAAGGTGTAGAAGACTGGAACGTCATTATGATAGGGGGGATGCAACCCGAAAGGCGTGGAAGCCTGGAGCATCAGTACAATGGGGCGATGGAGCCCAGAAGGCGTGGAATCCTGGAGCGTCGGTACGATGGGGGCAATGGATCCTAGAAGGTGTCGAAGCCTGGAATGTCAGAACGACTGGGTGATGAATCTCAGAAGGTGTAGAAGCTAGGATCATCATCTCATAAGGCATGGAAACTTTTTAAATGAATGGGGAGGACCTCCATGATGGTTGATGTTGCGAATAGGGAGGACCTTTGTGCCAAATGGTAGCGGTGCGGGGATAACCTCTATGGTGGATGATGATGGCGAAGGGGATGACTCTAATGCTTGATTATAGCAGTGCGGGGAGGACCTTCGCAGTGACTAATGATGGAGATGGGTAGGACTCTCGTACCTAATGATAGCAGTATGTGGAGGAAATCTAAAGTGGCTATTGGTGCTGTTATAGATGCACCATTGGATTGGGGTGGTTTTTCCTTGATTTCCCAATAAGGGTGGCAGAATCGGAGAGGAGATGATTGAGTCAGGGGATAGATTCCCCGACACAGCCTGTGAAGGTGGAGGGTTAGGCAAGGAGCTTATGGAGTCAGGGGACAGATGCCCCAACGCGGACTGTGAAGGCGGCGGGTTCAGTAAGGAGCCAATGGAATCGGGGAGGCTCATGCCCCCTGTGTGGCCTCTTAAGGCAAAGAATTTGGAGAGGAGCTGATGGAGTCAGTGGGTGGATGCCCCCCTGTACAGCCTCTTAAGGCGGCAAAGTCGGAAAGAAGATGATGGATTCAGAGGGCGGATGCCCCCTGCACGAACTCTTAAGGAGGCAGATTCGGTGAGGAGTCGATGGAGTCAGGGGAGGAGGCCAGATGCGTGACCTCTTAAGGAGGAAGAGTCAGTGAGGAGCTGATGGAGTTGGGGGAAGTATGCCTCATATTCAACCTCTTAAGGAGGTGGAGTCGGTGAAGAGCTGATAGAGTTGGGGGAGGATTCCCCCTACGTGGCCTCTTAAGGTGACGGAGTTAGTGAGGAGCCATTGGAGTCAGGGGAGGATGTCCCATGTGTGGCCTCTTAAGGCAGTGGAGTTAGAGAGGAGCCAATGGAGTCGGGAGAGAATGCCCCCTACATGGCCTCTTAAGGAGACGGAGTCGGTGAGGAGCCGATGGAGTCGGGGGCGGATGCCCCCTGCTCGGCCTCTTATGGCGGAGAAGTAAGAGAGGAGCCGATGGATTCGGGGGGAAGATGCCCCCTTAGTGGACTCTTAAGGAGGAAGAGTCGTCAAGGAGCTGATGGACCATAGTCTTCACGCACCTGATGGTACTCATCCTCTCACATATTAAAGAGAGGGGATTCACATGGGTGATGCCTCAATTTTCCCAATATATTTGGGTTGCTCACTGTTTAAGGAGAAGAGATTCATGTTGGGTTCCACATTTCTATTTATGACACTTTTTCCAACGCGCACATCTGTTGGTTGAGGACATGTTGACTTGTTGCCCCGCATTCCGGCTTTCCAAATGAGGGTGGAATCTATTGCTTATTCAAGGATGTTTTCTCCTTGATCAAAACATGATGATGAGATTTTGGTTCCTCATTCTTTGGATTCCTCCTCAGAAATCATTACCTAGTATGGGTCTCCCTCATAGATTTGAGTCGTGGTTCGTGAATCTCATTCTCGGTGCCATATCTTTCTGGATGTCAGTTAATTACACTACTTCCATTAGGACATTCCATGGGGTCTTGACATGGTAACAACCTTCGATCAGATTAGATGACAATATTAATCATGTCAGGGCATATCTAGATACATGTAAATTGGAGAACTTGTATTCTTCCTCATAAGAGGACATCTCAATGGCACATAACCCGAGGCATCCCACGTCGGTCGTGGGGTATCTTATGCCGAAGGAATGTCTTTGAGGTTTTCCTTAGCTTCCCATGTTTAACATAGGGTATTTCGTGAGTATAATGTATTTTAGATAAAGTTACTCCAAAGGTATATCTTCTGAGGTTTTCCTCAAGAATATCATGTTTAACACGAGGTAGACTGGGAGTTTAACATCTTGTGGAGATGCTTACGCCAAAGGTGTGCCTTCTGAGGTTTTTCTTAGGAAAATAATGTTTAACGCAAGTTAGGATGTTGGTTTAACGTCTTGAGGAGATGGAATAAGAGTGATCAAAATGTCCCATATAGACAGATCATATTGGTACATCCTTAGGAGGGAACACCTAAATGGTTACTAGATAGATGGATCAGAATGCCCAATGAGGACTGATCTGAGGTGGTGTGTCCCATAGAAAGAAGATATCACACTATGAAGGATGATCTGGACACCACTAAGCATGGATCAGGGAGAGTGCACCCCATAATGGGGGACACCAAGGTTTTTCATTGGATGGGATTGAACATCATGGAGGTTTTCTATGTACCCTGTGTAGACGATAGGGATCAAAACCCACGTAGTTCAAAGGGGTGATGAATTAGGGTGTACACAAAGGCCAACGACCTGGAGACATGCTGGGGATTATGAATGGATAGTGTCCCATTAAAATAGGGATTATTTTGGGTGGATGGTTATGGATGTTGTGGGTAATATGCATAGTTATCTACCTAGGTGCTGCAAGGAATGGTGGTGGGTTGGATGACATGATCTCACTGAGATGTGGGGGGCTGGGTAAGAATCAATATGTATGATGGATGGTTGAGTGAAGTGTCTGGGGAATGAGATGGAACCATCATGATAGTGACGGTAGTGTTGGGATTGAACCTAATAGAGGCTTCCTACATATCCCCATGGAAGGGAATAAAAGTCCGCATAGTTTGGTGGGATGATGGGACACCTAAGGAGGTGGCTCGTGAGAATGGATGCATGGATGGGATTCGAGGGAAGTAGAACCTCCAGGATGGGGAATGATCTTCCTGAAACACATAGGCTCGAGGGAGAGACCATGATGGGGTATGAGTGATGGGCTTGAGCCTCAGGGAAGATTCCTACGTATCCCCATAAAAGGGAATCAAAGTCCATGTAGTTTAGGATGGTGGCATAGAATCAGGCTGTGCACAGAGGACAGTGACCTGACGATATAATGGTGCTTATGCCTGGTTAGCAGCCTAGGTTGGTATGATGCTCGAGGGGTAGACCATAGATGTGGGTCCCAACAGGGGGGACACTGAATTTTACCAGTGTTCTGGATTTAACCTCAGGGATGATTCCTATGAGCCATGTCTAGGAGACAGGGATCAAACCCATGTAGTTCATCTTACAATGGCTTATTGTCATATGGGGATGTCAATGGATTATTGCTGATTGGGGAACACAACAGCTTACCGTCAGTTGTGGAACACAATGTATTACCGCTAGTTGGGGTTCCAAAGGCTTACCATCGATTGGGGTATAGAACAGCTTACCGTCAGTTGGGGAACACAAGGGCTTACCGTCAGTTGGGGAAAACAACGTCTTACCATCGATTGGGGAAAAAAAGTCTTACCATCGATTGGGGAACACAACGTATTACCATCGGTTGGGGAACACAATGGATTACCATTGATCGAGGATCACAACAGCTTACCTTCGATTAGGGTTGGACCTCAGGGAGGCTTCATATGTACCTTTTCTAGGAGACAAGGATCAAATCCCACATAGTTCGAGTGGGTATGGTGGATACATGTTCACATCATGTGGGACGAAGGTGAACCGATGTGAAGGGTTTGGAACTAGTGAGTGTCGGGCTTGAACCTCAGGGAGGCTTCCCACCTACCTTTCCTAAAGAAGGAAAGGATCAAATTCCACATAGTTCATAAGTTTTTGGTGAACTGACATGAAGGGGTTGGGACTAGTAGGTTTTGGGCTTGAACCTCAGGGAGGTTTACTACGTACCTTGCCTTATCAAGGATCAAAGTCTACGTAGTTTAGAGTGGTGGATTGGTGAACCAACGTGAAGTGGTTGGGACCAGTATGTGTTGGTCTGGAACCTTAGGGAGTCTTCTTATGTACCTTTCCTTAGAAATCATCAAATTCCACATAGTTTAGAATGATTTGGGGATTACACACTATGGATGACCATGAAGGATGTCATGGTCAGCGCTTACTCTAAGCCCACATGAGTCATGATCGGTGTGAGAAACAAGAGGCAGCAAGGACCTGACAATAATGGCGCAAAGGTGCATCCTTTAAGGGTGGTGAATAGGGATTATGCATGGAAGCTTCTCGGGTGCCACTATGGAGTGGAAATGGTGAAAGGGGATCATGCACAGAATCCACCCGAGTGCCGCAATAGAGAGGCAATGGTGAAAGGGGCTTACGCATGGGTGTTGCCTATGTGCTAATAAGGTGTGGAAATGTTGAAAGAGGGCTTACACACGGAGGTATCCCAGGTGCCACTATGGAGTGGCAATGGTAAATGGGGCTTACGCACGGAGGCATCCCATGTGCCACTAAGGAGCGACAACGGTGGATGAGGCTTACACATATAAGATGCCCGGGTGCCACTAAGGAGTGGCAATAGTGGATGGGGCTTATGCATGGAAGTTTCCCAAGCGCCACTAAGGAGCGGAAATAGTGGATGGAGCATAAGCATAGAAGCTTTCTGAGTGCCACTAAGGAGAAGCAACATTGGATGGGGTTTACGCATGGATGCTTCCTAGGTGCCGCTAAGGAGCGGCATGGGTGGATGTGGATAACACATGGAAGTTTCCTGTAATGTATTCCTCTTGTCTATCCATGAGGTCATCCCAACTCACTGGTGGGTTGAGGCATATAATTGAGGTCTACACTTATCCACTAGTTCACAAGCAGGATAACGCCAAGGGTGTTGGAGTCAGTCCGAACAAAGGGAGATGAAAAGTGTGAATCACATGTCCAACATTCATAACGTAGTGTGGATGGTGAGAGGATGGGGGATAACTATTGACCTTATTCGAAACATAGCATCTATATCGCGTTATCCTGAAATGGGGAAAAACAAATGAGGTTTGACTGTTGACCATGTTTGAAACATAGCACCTGACTCAAATTGTTGACCAAAGTCTTTCGGGGCATTGGCCTAGAACGGTAGGTGAGCTGAGGCGGCATGGTACCAGGCCGTTAGGGAGTCCCTTCAGACATGGAAGAGGATAAAGATTCGAATGTAGGGCACATGAAGCATGAGGTGGAGTGATGGAATGTTCGAACAGATTCCAATGCTCTTGAAATTACGCCACGGTAATCATGGAATGAGGCAACTTATGT
Organism: Viscum album; assembly: GCA_963277665.1. NCBI lineage: Eukaryota > Viridiplantae > Streptophyta > Magnoliopsida > Santalales > Viscaceae > Viscum > Viscum album. The sequence continues at coordinate 592,019 of CAUJRU010000347.1, read as the reverse complement.
TTTTCACATAAGTCATCTCTTATTTGGAATAAGATTCATCCTATTATTGAATGATAGGGAACACTACAATTTATAGTCATGTTGATAGGATTTTTGGCATCTTATGTTTGGAAAATAAGGCACCTCTTATTTGGTGCAAGAGGTATCATATGTTTTTAATATAGGGTGTACTACAGTTTAAAGTCATTTAGAGAGGACTATTAGTCGTAAGGCGCCTAGAAATGGTTGGTGTTGGGACTTATGCAAGAGAGGACATTTCTGGATCAACCTGGTATAGAATTCAGGGGATGGAGTTTTGATGAGTTGCCTGAGGATTGGTTCAACTCAAGGTACTTGGGGAATTGATGATGAGAATCTCAACTCACGACATGTGAAAGGGACCAAGAGGAATATGTCGACTCAAGGTATTTCATTGAGTATGGAAAAGTATCTCGAATCATGGTATTCCATAGGTGGATGTGGGTGCGTATAAGGGTGCAATGAAGAATGTCGATGTCCCGGCCCAAAAATTTCGCGGTGAGACTCTCCATTTTTCATGGGGGTTAGTGACGGGAGTCAAGGGACCTGGCTGGTGGGTCGGGACCATAGCCCAAAACTGATCCCAAACTATGGTGTGAGGGCACAGGCCCCAAGGTATGGACCGATGGGCACGAAGGTAGGATCTTTTCAAAGGATAGGGCTTCACAAAGTAGCTTCGTAGAGGAAAGGTGCTTCTAGAGAATAGGGTCTCGCAATGAAGATGGGTTCAAAGAGCAAAGAGTCTCGTGGAGAAAAGGGGATTGTAGATCAAAGGGGTCACAGAGAAAAGAAACTCGTAGAGAAAAGGTCCTTGCAGAGCAAAACGGCTCGCGGAGCAAAGCGTCTCATGGAGAAAAGCGGCTTGCAGATCAAAGAGGCTCACAGAGAAAATTTGCTCGCAGAGAAAAGATGCTCGTAGAGCAAAGCAGCTCGCGGAGCCTCCAGAAACTCGAAGGAGCTCTCTCTTTCACAAAGGGTGGATCCCTTTGCGAAGGGTATCACTTTGCATTGATCAGGAGCTCTGTGAAATGGACGATCGGTCACCCAAGGGGCGGTGTAACTGTGCTTATGAAGGGGGTGATACGGATATTTATAGGTGATGGAGGTCAGAGGAGCACATCATGGAGCAAAAATGTGCACCATGAAGAGACAATGGAATCACGAAGGAAGTTGCGCTCCACAACCAGAGGGAGTTCCCTCAAGTTTCTCGTAATCATGGAATCGGCCATCATCAGCCTTTGCAGCGCACACAGAGGCTCCAGTCAAGTTCCCTCAAGTTCATCGTAACTGCAAAGTTGACCATCACGGCCTTCACGGCACTCACGGAGGCTCCAGAGGCTCTGGTCATGTTCCCTTTGCTCTACAATCGTGGAGGGAGCTTCACGAATGGGCTCCATGATCCAGTTTTCCAGCCCAACTTCGAATGTCCATAACTCCTAATTCGTAACTCTGTTTAGGCTCTACGACCAGTCAAATCGAAGCTTACGAAATGGGATACAATATTGGATCAGGTATGGGATCATTTGGAATATTTTTTGGACTCTTTTTATAGTTCCAACAATGATAAATCCCAAGATGGGCTTGGGTGGGAGGAGAAATGTATTGTTTAGGGAAAATCATGAGTGACCCTATTTTTAAAAACCCCTATTTTTAAAGCCTCTCATGGTTAGCTCGCATGGTTAGACAAATTGTGCGCTAACCGTGTGATTGTTACTATCTCAAACGGTACCCCACATGGTTTTTTCACATGATTATACAAACCATGCACCAACCATGTATAATCCCACTATCTCAAGTAGCATAGTTTACCTAGGCTGGCTGCATGGTTTGGAAACTATGTGCCTTACCCGTGTGCCTACTGATTTTCCTCTGCCTCACTGTGCACGGTTACCTGGGTTTGTTGCACGGTTTTCACTAACCATGCTCAAACCGTGCACCCCTATAAAATCATTCAAACCTTTCCAAAACCCTTTCAAACTCTCCCAAACATTATCCAACCATTTTAAAATTCATAAAAATACATAAATAAGGGTTATATACCTCAAACTGGTGGTACTACAGCCCCTACCCACTCTTATAAAAGGGCACCATTTTTCATTTTTTCACAGTTAAAAAAGACTTTTTTTCCAATACCTTTGAAAAATCCTTACTATAATACCTCCCCTAATTCTAGTGGTATTTTTTTATTCAAAATACCAAGCTTGGTGGGAATAAGGTATTAATAAAAGGATACTTTCTAAATAAGTGGTATAGTTTCTAACCGGATGTTTTAGTTTTATTTATTATTATACATATTTCAAATCTTCTTAAACTATGCTAAAATAATAACACTAGTGTCCTCCATATATTTAGATGTGATTATTTTAATTTCATAACATATATTCATATCCTATTTCACCAAATGGGAAATGAAACTATAGTTTGTGTGTACGAAGGACTACTGCCTCGCTAACAGATGTAAATTATTTTCCTTCACCATCTCTCACAGCTCGTTATAATGATGGAATTAATTTTTATAAATTATATTCATTAAATATTTATCATTATAAAAATATAATATAACATTTACTTTCTTACCTTTACATTCACTGAAAAATGATAATGTCATATGTACAATCATGTGGACTACCACCTTCATAAAGCGATGTGATTCATTTTTCATCATCACATCACATGAATGGTATATATATAAGTTTGTTAAGAGAAATATTATGATATTTATGATATAATTATCATTATTTAAAGATAAAATAATACTTATCATCATTATATAATGACTGTTGAAAATGGAAAGGTTACTTATGAGTACGTGTGTCGTACCATCTCCATGATTGTAACATAGTTCATTTTTCATAACCATCATTCATAATTTGTTTTAAAATTATAATTGATGTATAAAAATAATAATTTTTTCATGATTATTATTTTGGGTGTGATGTAATAATGACCTTTTTTTGATAGTCAACTTACTGAAACCATTTTGGACTTATGAAACGAATATCGTCAAAGCATCCGATGTGAATAAAATTTATTAAATAATTAAATATGACATGATAAAAGATAAAATAAAAGGAATAATAAAATTTAAAAAGGTAATTAAGAAATAAAATAATGAATCTATGTTTATTATTTAGGGAGATAAATAATATACATGATGAGTCAGACTCAAGGTAAGTGATTTTCTTTTAAAAAAATATTCTTTTAAAGTTTCCCTTAAACCCTTTTATTCTATATACATATTTGAAAAATAATTTTATGAATGTGTTTATATGGAAATAAATGAATTATATAATACATTTTATGTCTATTTTAATAATTTTTCAAAAAGGATTCTTTTTAACATTTTGACTTTCTTTACAAAAGTAAAAAAGGAAAGTTCTATTTTAACATATATTACAACAATGAATTTTCCCACCACCGTAATCATAATTTGATGTTTGGATTCATTCATAAGATTAGGTTTTTACTCAAATAAAAACAATATTTCACTTTGTTATAGGAATTTTTAATTTGAAAAAATAGTTTTAAGGTAAATGGATATATCAATATCCAAAAATGTCTTATTATGGGTGAAAATAATGTTTTTATGATACTAGATTTTATGTATTCTTTTATAGTTCTTGGGAATTGTTTAGGAATATAGGTGGGTGATCCTATTTTATATATATAATACATTGGTTAAAGGCACATAGTTAAATAATTAGGTTCATCTTAAGAGATTATAGGAATTTACCATAAAGATTATTAAAAGTGTAATTGTGATGATTATTTTATGTGTAACTGTGAAGGTTATTGTAAGTGTGATTGTGAAGGTTATCCCATTTTTAAAAGTGATATAAAAATTATGCCTCAATTTTATATAGGATTTATCTATGATTTATATGTTTTTTATGCAAATATTACGATTTCACAAGGTAAGAAAATGAAATTATATATAAAGGAATGTACATACTTCTTTTTATGAGTGAAAAGTATAACTTCATGAAAAATAAATTATGAATTTTTCATGACTTCATGAAACTTTTATGAGTTTTATTTTTTCTTTTAGATTTATTATGATATGTTTTATAAAAATCTTTGGGTATAGAAGTTTATTTATTGTGTAAGAAAATTTTTATTTCTTACCCAAAAGTTTATTTTTAAAAGGTAATTTTTTATAAGTATTCATGGACTAATGGTTTTTTTATGTCAACTATATAAATTTTTGTTCTAATACCATGTTTTAAAAAAAATAGGGTTTAAGTATGATTAGGTAAAAGGATGAGTTCAAGATCAAATTTTTGAAGATATGTTATGAAAATAAAAATTGTTATATCTTAAAAGTTTGTTTTATGTGAATAATTTATACTAATTAAAAGTTTCCACTTTATATTATATGGGGTTTTTTTAATAATATTTATGACCTAAATCTATAAAAATATAAACCTAAATGATCTTTGGGGATGTAAGAAAGTTAATTCTTGTTTAAATTCACTAGAATATGTAATGTATAAGGCTGGATCCATACAATTGGTATTAGAGCAAGGTTTAGATAACTTTATGTGTTAGGATAATGTTAATATAATACCCTTAAAATATTTTACTTTATTGTTATGTTAAAATGATATAGAATTTTAATATTACCGTGTCTCTTCATCTAAAATATGTCTTTTTAGAATGTTTTTTCATAGACAAAACAAGGAAGTTGGAGTAGGAAGGAACCAAGGGGAAGATATCCTTCTAAATCAGTAACCGGGAATGGTTAGAGATGGAAAGGAATATTTTCTCACTATGAAGGCTTAGTTTATATAGTCTATAAATGGTGGTGGTTTACACACTAAATAACCTCTAGATCTGAAACATAGGAACATGTTAATAGTGGAACATTTTATAAGACAATTCCCTTTAACATTCATTGGATCTTTTTAACCAGTGGTAGTTGAATGATGGATTAAATCCCTAGAAAATATATTTGATTTTATATATGTTCAGATAATTAAAAGTTAAGTATTTTTATCTATTTTTTTGAGGTTTAATACAACTAGTGGTGGTCAATGGTCAATAATATTAGGGAAATATAGGAGGTTGATTCCTTGGAATGGGATGAATTTTATAATGTATTCCTTGAGAAATATTTTCATAAATCTCTTAGACTTAGAATAAAAAATAAATTCTTGGAATTGAGGAAAAGGGAGGAAGATTCAATGGTCATGTATGAAGAAAACATCACCCGGTTGGTAAGGTATTCACCAAATTTTATCTATGATCTTTATTGTAAGATTAATTGGTTTTAACTAGGATTGAAGTCAAAATAAAAAAGGGTGATGGATTCTCAAGAATTTAAAATTTATTAGAAACTTTTTATATGTGTGGAGAAGTTGGAAATGGAGTTTTCCAATGATCAGGTGTTTTACAATAACAAAAAAAATGAGATCAAGGTGGTAGAAAAATGGGAATAATTTATCAAATAAATATAGAGGTAAGAAAATCATGTTTTTAGTTTATGATAATTGTGATCAAAATCACATTTTTGATTCCATATAAAATTTGGTAAGTGCTTCTGATGTGGTAAGTTAGGGCATATTGCTCATAATTATAATGAAAATTTCTTGTTAGTGGTAAGACCAATTCTGATAAACATTAAGTAAAATGTTTTAAATGTAATGATATTGGTAATTATTCACATGAGTATCCAAATAATAACATTATTTATGATAAGAAATGGGACTATAAGCAAAAGGGTGTTGTGAAATCCTTCGTAACTACTTCAGTGGATGTTGGGTCATCAAATGAAGTGGTAACAGGTACATTGTTTGTTTATTCAGATTGTATTAAATTTTTTTATTCTAGGTCTACAAATTATTTCATTTCTAAGAATTTTTATGATTAATTGGGAATTCCTCCTCAATAAATGAAGCCATAACTTATGGTAAAAACAACTAGGATAAGTATTAAAGAAAAAAAAGAAATTATAAGAATCTTTATGTGTAACACCACAAGATTTTATGAGATAGATTTTTTTTAATTTAATTGATGTTTTGTGTTTTATGCTACACCAAATATAAGATTTATATATATTCAACACCATATTATCTTTTAGTATACGCAACACTATTCTTGGTTCGTGTTACAGATAATTTTAAGTACTTTTGATATAATTTATTTCACACAACACTGAGTATAGATTTTGTTCAATGTATAAATGAACTAATTTTGGATTATTTTATACACAACACCAAAGGAATCTTTTACTACATTCAACATTGATTTGGCTTTTGTTACACATAAGAGCGACCTTACATGATAGCTTGCATTGTTCACAATACCGAGTTTCACTAAACAATGATATATTATTGAAATATTATTATTTAATTTGATATAAACTAGCAATTATGAATAGTATTAACCACATTTTTAATTTTATATAATATTATCATTCATATTACACATTTTCTAGAATATGATATGAGAAAAAAATCAATTTTTCAGAAAAAAGAAATATTTTTCAATAAATTTAGTTTTACTGCCTTTTGATGGAACACCCATTTTAAATCTATTTTTTTGACACTTTTATAAGTTAAATTTGACAAAATAAACTTATTATTTGAAATAGGGACATAAAAAATACTTTTATTGAATTTTTTTAATTTTTCTAATAAAATTAAAATTTTAATGAATGGTGAAAAATACTGCATTTTAATTCGAAACTGCCTTTTTATCTAATTTATGTATATTGTTAGATTATCTTTTTAATTGGTTTTAATGTGTAAATAGAATAAATTTTTATAATTTAATCCAATTTTGTTCATTTTATGTAATTTCACTTTTAAATTGTACGTAAACACATGTCAATCTTTTGATAGTTATTACTTCTTAAAAACCTGCTTTTTGGTTTTGACAATGGGAATTAATTTTAAATTAATTAATTTAACTTCTATGTTTTTAATTTAGAAAAAATGGATTCCATATTTATAATAAAAAGGTTAAAATTTTGTAAATAGGGACCTTTTATTTTCGTACATTATGAATAGTAACTTTAGTAATTATTTTATTTACCATTGTTGAAGGGTAAATCTGGAAAAAATAAGGGTAAAAAAATGATATTATAATAATATTAAACTACCCTAACACATGTTCTAATCCTATTAGATGAGATATTTCTGACCATGGTAATCCTTTATTTGATTTTGGGACCCTGTGAAACCACTTAGATGTGAAAATGGCATTTTATAAGAATTAATTTGAAGTAAAGAGAAATATGACATAAACTTGTATCTTCTTAATAAAAAAACTGTAATATGGGGTTATACAAAAGATAAAGTAGACTATAAATAGTAATTAAAAAAATAAAAAGATTTCCTACATTTTGGTATTTTATTTATAATTTTTAGACACCAAATAAATAAATTTATTTATGACACAATGATGATGTAGTGATTACCTTATTAATGAATGATTTAACTAAATGAGATTATAAATATTAAAATAAATTTATTTTGAACCTTTTTATGCCATTAAAAAATTTTATCGATGATTAGTACTTGTTATATTTTAATTAAGGAATTTTTTTCAAAAGAATAAAGTTTTTATGGATTTTTAAAAAGTCATGATATAAATAGTATAAAAATTGACATAAATGAGTTTTTAAAAAAATACTATTTTATTAAATGATATAATAGTCCTAAAAATATAATATTTGGCCAAATTACTTATATAATGTTTTAAATTTCATTAATGAACCACTTTGCATTCTATTGGAATTTTATAGTAACTATATTAACCATATAGTATGAATATACAAGAAGACAAGGTAAGGGTTAAATTAGTTAACTAAGGGTTAAATCTAAAAGATGAGGTTAAATTTGAGACCTAAACTTGTATAAAACCTATTTTTTGGGAGTATTTAGAACAATAATCATCTAATATTTGAATTAAATTAGTTTTTTTACCTTTTTAAAATTAAAATCATTTTATAATAAATTATTATTTTGAGAGTTTCCTAATGTGCCCCTCTCCTCTCTTATAAAAGGGACCTCCTGCCTCTACTCTTAACTCACTTTTGAGCCTTAAATATCAGAAAAATACTAACAATTTCTCTTCTAAACTTTACTTGTTAAATTCTAGAGGTACTTTTCTTCTCAAAATACCTACTCTAGTGCCCTAATAAGAAATTTAAAGGAGGCATGTCGGGGAAGAGGTAATCTCTTCTACCGATTCTGTCAAATTTCTTTCTTCTTTTACTTCCTCTTCATTAGTTGTTTCATTATAAAGTAATAACATCAGTATCAATAATATTATTATATGTTATTATACATATTAAACAACACTATCTCACCTTCTATACATCCTATGAAAAATGAAATCATCATGTGTGTGTGTGTACGTACGACTTACCATCTCTACGTCGTGGTGTGATCTGTTTTTCACCGCCACCTTACTTGGATGGGTATAATGGTGGAAATAATAACTATATATAATTATTATAAAATTATACTAATTATGAGATATTATAAACCATCCAATTCAATACCATTCAACAATTATGGGAACGAAATTGTCGCTCGTGCATACGTACGGCTTACCGTCTCCACAACGCGATAAGATTCATTCTCCACGTTAGTCATTCAAGAATGATTATAAAGTATATATAATAAATAATAATGAAATATATGACATAATAATGAAACTTTATTTATGTGTTTGTGTATATATATATCATTTACTTACTTTCATTCAATTCAACAAGGAAACAAAAACAGCGTTCATGCGTACGTACGGCCTACCGTCTCCATGAACAGTGTATTCCATTTCATTTATATATCGATTATATATATTTATATACTGAATATATATGAAATATAAATCATTTTTTACATTACTTAAGTATTTAAATCGTGATATAAGTAATAATATCAATAATAACAATTTAAAACATGTACGATAAATAAAATGATTGTTACTCAAAACATTGCTTTAACATAGAATTGACAAATGAACGGGTAATATAAAGTTATAATTGAATCACATATGATTTCATAAATATTATTATGGTTTTTTTACAAGTTAATAATATGTTTAAACCCACTATACAAGATTTTTGGACACATACAGAAGAAATTGGACCTAAGGTAAGGGATAATTTTGCAATCTCGTTTTTATCCAAGATTGTTTATACATGAGTATTTACTGGGGATATATTTATCATCCATGTACATGTTTTCTAAAAATGTTTTCATAAAATTTTAAATATTATTATATGTATGTTTATAGTCATTATTACCCATTTTTTACTTTTACTACATGGTATGGAAGGAATATTTCTTTTTTTTACCATATGAAGTACTTTTTGACTTTTCTAACAAAAGTATGAAGAAAATGTTTTTTTAACTTATACAGCATGAATGGATTTTTACAGTTTAATGATGCCTTATTTACACGAATCTTACTCTACACTATTTAATGTTTATTTTCAACTAAATTATTTTCTTTTAAAATTATGCGGCATTTTGAGAAAAGAAAACATTTTTGAAGAAGAAAGGATATTTTCCTCAATAACTAAGTTCAAGTGTTTTATCAAAATTGTTTTCCATCTAAGATGATGCTCTTAAATAGGGTTTAGTTTCTATCCCTATTATTACTATGATTTTATTTCATTAATGATGGAATGATATTTTATATATATTATGTTATGATGAAATGATATTTAAGAAACTCATTTTATTTATTGGGTTATGTTATGATGAATGATTTATATTTTGTGGAACATGTAAGAATGATTTCATTATAATATGGGTAGGACCTATATCTCCCTCTAGTTAATTGGGTAATGATTTATATCTCCTGATATAAACATGACTATATGGAAAAAGTAAATCTGAATCGGCGATACATGGCTGGAACAGCAAGTAAACTTGGTTCAGTAATGGACTTTCTCCATTATGATGGTCTTGGAAACAATGTCTTGGATACTATAGAAATCATTTTATTTGATTATTTATTTTCCACAATTCCATGTTTTATACCAATGCTATTTTATCATGGTTAATGTCCCTTTATGATCTATTCCTTACAAACTTCCAAGATTTATTTCATGGCACAAGATTTTGATGTTTAAACTTTATTTTCATGTTTTTACGTTCAAATGTTTATCGTTTGTATTATGTTCTCCATGTTTACCCTTACTGAGCATTTATGCTCACTGTTTTTTTTTTGTTTTCTTTTCCCCAATATATAAATAAAGTTTTTACATAGGAAAACTAAAGGGTAAAAACTTTATGGGAGATGTTGAAGATCTTTCACCAAGTTTGAAGATTATGTTCCGAGTTTCCAAAGACACTAAACTAATATTGTCTTTGGGTGTCTTTTTGTGTCTTGTATTAATTATTTAGAAAAATAAATGTAGTTTCCATGTACGTCAAGCTTGGTTCATTATAGTTGGTATCATATGTAATGTTTATTAAACCTTTGGAAACTAAGATGTGAAAACTTTAGTGAGATCCCTGGAGATATTTCTAAGGTATGTCTAGGGATGTCTCTAAGGTTAAGTCTAAGTATAGGTTATAGTCCTATAATTATGGTCACGATCATGAATAACCTAGGATTAAACCTAATATATTGGAGATTGAAATTAATCCCCCTTGATTATGTTGTTTTCCATGTATTATTTTTTTCCCTCTCACACTATTCTTTTTGGGTTTTAGATGATGGCTAGAACCCGAAGGAACCATATTAATGATCATTGTACTAGGAAATGCAATGTTTTCCTCCTAAACAACCAAATGTTATGGGATATGGAATTAAAAATATTATTGCTATACTTACACAAGATATGAATAATTCTTGACTTCCAAATGTGCATATAAGGGAACAATATTCTGTTGAGTCCTTCATGAGGCAGCGTCCACCTTCTTTTAGTGGGTATTCAGATCCACTTATTGCTGAACAATAGATCGGTACCATTGAAAATATATTTTCCATCCTTCACTATTTGGAACATGAAAAGTCATTTTGGTTGTATATCATTTAGAAGGTGAAGCAGACCAGTGGTGGACTCTAATTAAGAATATAAGGAAGCTAGATAAAATTTAATACATGGAATGGGATGAGTTCAAGAACTTGTTTTTCAATAAGTACTTCCCTCGTATTCTTCGAACAAAGATGGAAAAGGAGTTATTTGAGCTTAATAAAAAGGATGATGAATCTATTGGTACATACAAGGATAATTTTACAAGACTTTCAAGGTATGCTTCTGGCTTTATCATCCAACCTGAAAGTAAAGTTAATCGATTCTTCAGTGGATTAAAACCAAGACTTCAAAGGGCATTAGCTATAAGAGACTTCGGTAGATATGAAGATATTGTGTGTTTTGCTATCAAGGTAGAACTGGAATTTTGTGTTACATATCCATCTCATTGTTTTGACAATAAACGAAAGATGGATTTCAAGGGAAAATATCAAAACAATGGTGAAAAGAAGATGAATGTTTACTTATGCTCAAATTGTGGAAAGAATCATGGTGAAGATTGTCTTAAAGGGACTAGAAAATTTTTCAATTGTGGAAAAGAAGTTCATCGAGTAGTTGAGTACCTAAGTAATGGGAAAAGGTTTCTAATGATCTAAATAAAGAAAAGACTACAGATAACGAACCACCAATACTTCAATGCTACAAGTAAAAGAAAATAGTTCATTATGCTAACCAATGCCCAAATAAAAGAGTTAATGATGATGATAGATGTCAATAAACTCTTCAATCTAAAGTTAAATCCAAATAACATGTAATCACTATTGGTGATGTTGAGTATGACATTGAAGTGGTGGAATGATTAAGTATTTATGTAATGGTATTCCAAAATAGTTTTGTGGAATCTCATTTATAGTATTATGGAATATTATAATATCTATTTATTGGTGTATTTTGGTTTTCAATAATTATATGGTATCAGTAACCACGAAGAGTGATTGAAATATTTTTAGAAATCACATGATATGTGCATAATGAAGGTATAAGTAGATAATGAGATGTTTGATAGTATTAATGATATCGTGACTAATATAAGGAAAAGGTGATATCTTGTTTTGAGTATATATAATTTTTAGTATTTTTGGTGTGTGGAAAGAGATAATTTTTATATAATACATTTTTTCACTAAGGTTCTATTGTAATTCATGTTATTATCATGTTTCAAGAGAATACATGATTAAGGTATTCACATGTTTGGAATGTGACGACCAAGAACTTCCAAATGAGATATGGGAGAAAAATGTTAAGTCGATTTAGTTCACCTATTTCTAAAGTTTTATATTTTTAGGATTTTAATGTTGTCCATTTTTTGGATAGTATAAGTTATATTCTGGTTGAATTTTTTTTAGATTAATGTATTATCTCGCTATAGGTGGCCTTATGCATATTTCATTACATGTGCTACCTTTTTGTTCAGACAGATTGAATGACTTATCATTCTATCACATGATCGACTAACCCTTCAAAAATTAAAAATTCAAATTCATTTATTTAAATAATAGGTGAAGTGGAAATTGTTCAAGGCACTAACAATGGTGATATTTTACCAAAATAAATTAAGTATTTATTCTCATGAAAATTTATTTAACTTTAAGGAAAGAATATTAAAAACCAAAAATGTTATCTTAGTACCTTATTATATTATGAGTTATATAGTCCCTTAAATCATCACATATTTATGGCTTTCTATTATTTAACTTTCTCTATACCTTATTCTTTATCACTATCCATTATAACTTTATGGTTAGATTCATCTTCCATATCCATATTTTCACTTCCCACCTATGTTCTCATATGTGGAAACCCAATGATGAGTTACTTTGGGTAACCGTTATGTTTCTAAATTCTCATTTTAAAATTAAGTTTTAGTATCCCTTTTTATGATGTGGGTTTCTATGAAAGAAACTTTCAACTAGTAAACCATTTATAACCCCTGATGAATTCCAAGGGAGAAATTCATTTTAAGGGGGGTAGAATGTAACACCCTGAGATTTTATGAGATAGATTATTTTTAATTTCATTGATGTGTTTTTTTTATGCAACAACAAATATTATATTTCTATATACTCAATACCTTATTATCTTGCAGTATACGCAACACTATTCTTGGTTTGTGTTACACATAATTTCAAGTTCTGTTGATAAAATTTATTTCATGAAACACTGAGTATAGATTCTGTTCAATTTATAAATGAACTAAGTTTGGATTATGTTATACTAATCACCAAAGGAATCTATCACTACACACAACACTGACTTGGCTTGAGTTACATGCAAGAGAGACCTTCCTTGATAGCTTGCGTTGTACGCGATGTCGAGTTTCACTAAACAATGATATATTATTAAAATATTATTATTTAATGGGATATAAACTAGACATTATGAATAGTATTAACCATATTTTTAATTTTATATAAAATTATAATTCATCTTACGCATTTTCTAGAACCTGATATAAGAAAAAAATGAATTTTTCGGATAAAAGAAGTATTTTTTCAAAAAAATGTAGTTTTACCACCTTTTGATGGAGAACCCATTTTAAATATAGTTTTTGACACTTTTATAAGTTAAATTTGATAAAATAAACTTCTTATTTGGAATCGGGGCATAAAAATTTACTTTTTCTGAATTTTTGGTATTTTTTTATAAAATTAAAATTTTAATGAATAGTGAAAAATACTGCATTTTAATTCGAAACTACCTTTTTATCTAATTTATGTATATAGTTAGATTATCTTTTTAATTGATTTTAAAGTGTAATTGGATTATAACATTATAATTTAATACAATTTTGGTTATTATAAGTAATTTCACTTTTAAATTGGACATAAACACGTGTCAATCTTTTGATAGTTATTACTTCTTAAAAAACCTGCTTTTTTTAGAACGAGAATTAATTTTAAATTAATTACTAAAACTTATTTGTTTTGAATTTGTAAAAATGAATTCCATATTTGGAATAAAAAGGTTCTAATTTTGTCAATATGTACCTTTTATTTTTTAACATTATGAATTGTAACTTTAGTAATAATTTTATTTACCATGGTTAAAGGCTAAATCTGCTAAATAAGCATAAAAAATAATATTATTATAATATTAAGCTACCGTAACACATGTCCTAATCCTATTTTATGAGATATTTATTACCATGGGAATCCTTGTTTTTATTTTTTGACTCCATGGAACCACTTGGATGTGAAAATGACATTTTTTAAAAATTAATTTAAAGTAAAGAGAAATATGATATAAACTTGTATCTTCTTAATAAAAAAATTTTAATATAGGGTTATACATAAGATAAATTCAACTATAAATTGTAATTGGAAATATAAAAATATTTCCTACATCATGGTATTTTATTTATAATTTTTAGATACCAAATAAATAAATTTATTTATGACATAATAATGATGTAGTGATTGCCTTTTTAATAAATGATTTAAATAAATGAGATTATAAATATTAAAATAAATTTATTTTGAACCTTTTTATGCCATAAAAAAATTTATGGATGAGTATAACTTTTTATCTTTAAATTAATGAAGTTTTTTTTTTTTGAAATAATCAAGTTGTTATAGATTTTTAAAAACTCATGATAAGAATAGTAAAAAAATTGACATAAATGAGTTTTTAAAACAAATACTATTATATTAAATGATATAATAGTCATAAAAATATAAGATTCGGCCAAATGACTTATATAATGTTTAAAATTTAATTTATTAACCACTTGAGGTTATATTATAAATTTATAGTTACTATATTAAACATATAGTATAAATATACAAGAAGAAATAGTAAGGGTTAAATTAGTTAACTAAGGGTTAAAGCTAAAAGATAAGGTTAAATTTGAGACCTAAAATTGTCTAAAACCTATTGGTTGAGAGTATTTATAACAATAATCATCTTATATTTTAATTAAATGAGTTTTGGACCTTTTTAAAACGAAAATAATTTTATAATAAATTAATATTTTGAGAGTTTCCTAAATTGACCCTCTCCTCTCTTATAAAAGGGAACCTCCTACCTCTACTCTTAACTCAATTTTGAGCCTTCAAGATTAGAAAAACCCTACCCATTTCTCTTATAAACTTTTCTAGTTAAATTATAGAGGTAATTTTCTTCTTAAAAGGCAAACTCTAGTTCCCTAATCATAAATTTAATGGAGGCATGTCGGGGAAGAGGTAATCTCTTCTACCGATTCTTTCAAATTTCTTTATTCTTATACTTCCTCTTCGTTAGTTGTTTCATTATAATTAATAACATCAGTATCACTCATATGATTATATGTTATTATAAATATTAAAAAAACTATTTCACCTTCTATCTATCCTACGAAAAACAAAATCATTATGCGTGTGTACGTATGGCTTACCGTCTCCACATCGTGGTGTAATCTGTTTTTCACCACCACCTTACTTGGATGGATATAATGGTTTAAATAATAATTATATATGGTTATTATAACATTATACTAATTCTGGGATATTATAAACCATCCAATTCAATACCATTCAACATTAATGGGAACGATATTGTCGTTCGTGTGTATGTACAGCTTACAGTCTCCACGACGTGATGAGATTCATTATCCACGTTAACCATTCAAGAATGATTATAAAGTATATATAATAAATAATCATGAAATATATTAAATAATAATTCTGTTGAATTTATGTATGTGTGTGTGTGTGTCATTTACTTACTTTCATTCAATTCAATAAGTAAACAAAAACAGCGTTCATGCATATATACAACCTACTGTCTCCATGAATGGTGTATTCCATTTCATTTATCTATATAGTATATATATATTTATATATTGAATATTTATGACATATAAATCATGTTTTACTTTACGAAAGTATTTAAATCATGATATAAATAATAATATCAATAATAACAATTCAAAACATGTATGATAAATAAAATGATTATTACCCAAAACATTGCTTTAACATGGAATTGACAAATGAATGGGTAATAGAAAGTCGTACATGAATCATATATGGTATCATAAATTTTACTATAGTTATATTACAAGTTAATAATATTTTTAAACCCGCTATACAGAAGTTTCAGACACATATGGAAGAAATCGGACCTAAGGTAGGGGATAATTTTGCAATCTCATTTTTATCTGAGATTGTTTATACATAAGTATTTACTGGGGATATAGTTATCATCCATGTCCATGTTTCCTAAAAATGTTTTCATAAAATGTTTAATATTCTTCTATGTATGTTTAGAGTCATTATTACTGATTTTTGACTTTTACTACATGGTATGGAAGGAATCTTTCTTTTGTTTACCATACATAGTACTTTTTGACTTTTCTGAAAAAAGTACAAGGAGAATGTTTTTTTAACTTATACAGAATGAATGGATTTTTATGGTTTCACAATGAATTATTTTCACAAATATTCCTCTACACTATTTAAATTTTATTTTCAACTAAATTCTTTTCTTTTTAAATTTCACAGCATTTTGAAAAAAGAAAACATTTTTGAAGGAGAAATGATATTTTCTGAAAGAACTAAGTTCAAGTGTTTTATCAAAATTATTTTCCATCTAAGATAATGCTATTAAATAGGGTAACGTTTCTATACCTATTATTACTATGATTTTATTTCATTAATGATGGAATGATATTTTATATGGATTATGTTATGATGAAATGATATTTAAGAAACCCATTTTATTTCTTGGGTTATGTTATGATGAATGATTTATGTTTTGTGACACATGTAAGAATGATATAATTATGAGATGGGTGGGGCCTATATATCCCTCCAATGAATTAGGTAATGATTTATATCGCAAGAGATATACATTACTAGAACTTCAAGTAAATCTAATTCAGTAATACATTGTGGGAATGGAAAGTTAACCCGGTTCAGTAATAGACTTTATCCATTATGATGATTTTTTGCAACAATGCCTTGGATAATATAGAAATCATATTATGTGATTATTTGTTTTCCACAATTCCATGTTTTATACCAATGCTATTTTATTATGGTTAATGTACCTTTATGATTTATTCCTTATGAACTGCCAAGATTTATTTCATGAATCAATATTTTGATGTTTAAACTTTATGTTCTTGTTTTTCGTTCAAATGTTTACGGTTTATTTTATGTTCTCCATGTTTACCCTTAATGACCATTTGAGCTCAACATTTTTATGTTTTCTTTTCCCAAGTATATAAAGAAAGGTTTTAGGTAGGAAAACTAAAGGGTAAAAACTTTATGGTATATGTTGAAGATCTTTCACCAAGTTAGAAGATTTTGTTCTGAGTTTCCAAAGACACTAAAGTAATACTATCTTTGGGCGTCTTTTGTGTCTTGTATTAATTATTCCTCAAAAGAAATTTAATGTACATTTACTTCAATCTTGGTCATTATTTTATGTCATTATCTATGGAAATAATTTACCTACAAACTTTATTTCATCTCCCCTAGTAGAGTTTGATGTTATTCTAGGTATAGATTGGATCTCTATTTACCATGATTAGATATATTATAGAGTTAAAGAAGTTATTTTTTAGAAAGATTTTCATTTGGTATTTAATAATGAACCCATAACTTTAATAATATATCAAGAAGTTGATAAATAGTTAAAAGATAGAAATGAGAGTTATCTTGTATATATTGTTTAAAATAAATGAATTGTTCAGATTAATAATTTGTTGGTTGTAAACTAATACGTGGATGTTTTCTATAATGATTTTCTTAGTGTTTTACCTGATTGATAAGTTGAATTTACTATTGACTTAGTTTTTGATGCTAAGCTAATTTCAAAACTTCATTATCAAATGGATCAAGTAAAACTTCTAGAATTGAAAAGGCAGTTTCAGGAATTTCTTGATAATGGTTTCATTCATCCAAACACTTTACCATGGGGTGATACTATTTTTTAAATAAATATAAAACCATGAGGATTTTCATTGATTATAGAGCTTCAAATAACATTACTATTTTGAATATATATTTTTTCCTTATATCGATGACTTTTTTTATTAGCTCTGGGGAGTTCAATATTTTTCAAAGGTTGACCTAAGGTTTCAGTACCATCTTCTAAAGTTAAAGGAGTATTAAATTTAAAAATAGAATTTTGGACTAGATACGAGAATTATGAGTTTGTGGTAATTACATTTGGGCTAAAAAATTCCTCAATTGTATTTATAGATCTTATGAATATATTTTTTCATGAATTTTTGGATAAATTTGTGGTTGTTTTTATTGATGATATTTTGGATTATTCTAAAATTTATGATAACCATGAAAAATATCTAATTATTATTCTAAAAACCCAAATAGAAAATAAGTTATATGACAATTTTATCAAATTTTATTCTTGGTTATATCATATTTCATTCCTTAGACACATCATAAATAAAAATGACATAACAATTGATTTTGATAAAACTAAAGTGGTTGATGGATGGTGAATACCTAAAAAATTTACTAATATTTTTAGTTTTCTTAGATAAGTAGGTTGTTACTGAATGTTTTTTGAAAAATGTTCATGGTTATCTTTCCCACTAAGTTAACTCAAAAAGAGCAAAATTCATCCATAAAAAATAATTTTATGATTGTTTCCATGAACTAAAAAAAGAATGGTGAATTATCCATTTTTTCTTTTCCCTCCAAAAATTTTAACTTTTTCATCCATAATTATGCTTCATTAAAAGGAAGTGGTTGTATCCTAATATATAATGATTAGGTAATTTATTATGCTTATTTTCAATTAAAAACACATGAGAAAAATTATCCAACACATTACCATAAACTAGAAGTAGTAGTGTTTGTTTTAGAAATTTAGAGACATCGTTTATATGGAGCCAAGTGTGAAATATATATTGGTCAAAAAAATTAAGTATATATTCACTCAGAAATATTTGAACATGATACAAAGGAGATGGCTAGAGTTTATAAAGTATTATGACTATTTAATTCATTATCATCCTAAAAAAACAAAAACAAAATATTGATTCATTGAGTTATAAAAGTAATATTGCATTAACCATGTTACATTTAGAACATAGATCTTTCTTAAAAGGTTTGATGAATTTTGTAATAGATTTTTTTTATAAAGGATCTTTCTCTATTTTTTTCCACTTTCAATACAATCATATCTGAAATAAATAATTGAGAAAGATTATAAGGAAGATTTTGAGTTATAGGAAAAGGTAGAATAAGTTAAAAAGGGTTATTTGTCTAAATTTAACATTGATAAAAAATGTGTTTTGAGATTTGGAAAGAGATTATGTGTATTGTGTGACTCTCAGTTAGAGATAAAATTATTAAGTGAATCTCATAGTTCCCCATTTTCCATTCATCCTAGAAGCAGTAAGATGTATAGAGACCTATAGGAGTATTACAGGTGGGATGGAATAAAAAGAGATAATGTTGATTTTACAATGAAATGTTTGACTTGTAAACATGTTAAAGAAGAATAAAATTTTCTAAAGGGGATGCTTCATCCTTTTCTAGTTCTATATTAGTAATGGGAAAATGTGTCCATGGATTTCTTAGTGGTATTTCCATAGACATCTCAAGGGAATAATTTTATTTGGGTTATTATTGATCGATTAACTCAATCTATATATTTCCTTCCTATTAAAGATACTTTCTCTTTATATCAACTTTATTGACTATATCTTAAGGAGATATTTAGGTCACATGTAATTCCACTCTATATTGTATATGACCATGATCTCAACTTCACTTATAAATTTTTGAAAGGACATCAAAATTCATTGGGTACCAAATAAAATTTAAGAACTCTTCATCCTTGGTATGATGGATAGTCTGAGTAAATGATTTAGACTTTAGAAGACATGCTCCATGCTTGTTCAATAGATTACCAGGGAATTTGGGACCATAATCTTTCTTTAGTTGAGTTTTATTTTAATAACAGTTTTTCAATCCATTATACAGATGGAACCTTTTGAGGCATTATATGTAAAGTGGTGTGAGACTCCAATATTTTGGGATGAAGTGGTAGAAAGTAAGTTCATGGGACTAGAATTGGAATAGGAAATGGTTGATAAGGTGAATATAATTTAGTAACATATGTGGATGGCACAAATTAGGCATAAAATATATATAGATAATCGAAGGTAATATCTTCTTTTGAGGTATGGAATCATGTTTTTATTAAATTATATCCATAGAAAAGTGTTATGGGTTTTGGTGAAAAAGAGAACCTAAGTTTGTGGTTCATTAGACCATATAAAATCCTAGAGAAATTTGGATCAATTTATTACCAATTATCTTTACTTATCAATTTATCTCTGGTTTACAATATTTTTCATGTTTCTATATAAAGAAAATATTTTCTAAATTCATCTCATATTTTCATCCCTAAGGAAGTTCAAATGGAAGATAAAATTTATTATAAGGAATATACAATTCATGTTTTTAACTATAGATATCAAGTATTATAGAATATGTTAATTCACTAGGCTAAGGTTTTTTTTGTATAAACCATATGGTTTAAAAAGCGACATGATAATCTAAAAATATTATGAGGAAATGATAACTCAACTTGTTTAATAAGAAAACAAAATTATGAGGATGTAATTTACAAAAGGAGGAGGTTATAATAGCCCAGTTATTGTGAATATAAAACATTTTCAAACATTAATTAGTTATATTTTAGATAGTTATATTCATTATAAAAATATTAGACAATATTTCATCTAAAAGGAAAAAAGCATTATTTCTAACCGAATTGGGTTGTATACATTATATGGTTTTATTTAAAATCATTATTTCCAAATTATATAATTTTAATTTGAAAAAATATATCTTCATTTTTGAATTCATCATTTCAAAATTATATTAGGATTAATTTTTAAAATTTTATAAAAATATTGACTTTTCAATAAATAGTGAAAAATATTTATTTTATTGAAAATTGTATTTTCTTTTCGATTATTTACGAAGTATAATTATTTTTTGGATAATTTTTAAAATTATATTAGTTTATTTTGATTAATAATAATCTAATTATGGTATTTTTAATGAATTTTATACATGAATTAGGTATAAAAACGCTTTTTATACAAAAAATGCACTTTTTGAAAAAAAAAGTTTTTTTCCCGATTTGTCGGTTTAATTTTAAATTTTTTTATAATTTTTTTTTATTTTGAATCCTGAAAAATGGATTAAATATTTTTTAATTAGGGTATCCAAATTTTTTAAATAGGTCCTTTTTTAACATTACTTATAGTAACCTTAGTAATTTTTATTAACATAGTAATGAGTAAATCTGGTAATTACAGTTAAAAATGAAATGATAAGGACTAAAAAATGACTCTAACACTTGACTTAATTTTTTTGTATGATTATATATCATTTATTATCATACAAAATTCTATTACATGTCTTTTTTTACCATTTATACATTATTTTTCCCTTTGTAATATTTAAGTGAATATAAAGACAAAAATATCAAACTCTTGCTATTAAAAACTATATTATTTTTAACATATGTATAAATAGAGGATATGTTAAGTTATAAATATTAATTTTAAATCTAAATAATTATTTAATTATAGTTTATTTTCAATTTTTATTTAAAAAATAATTACTTTAAAAACATACATAATGCTGATGCAGTGATTATTCAATTAATAAAAAAATAAAATTAATGATTTTAAAAATGTTAAAAGTGATTTGAATTAATATTTGTGTTAAAAAAATTAGATAAAAATGACATATTATATAGGTTTTGATTAATTATATGAAAATTAATTTATTGACTTATAATTTTAAAAGTCAAATTAAATGAATAGTTCCAAAATTGAAATTGATGTTATTTTATAATAAATTATATTTTATTAAATGATTTAAAATTTATAAAAAAAAATTCTTTGTCCGAGTTAATGGGAGATAGTTAATTACATCAACCATGTTCCATTTATGGTCTTTTTTTCTTTTATAGTAAAATTATTAACCCCTTAAGAGTAAGACACTTTATTATCACTAGAATTGTCAAAAGGGTTAATTAAGGGTTAAAAAACATAATTTTAAAAATGAGATCCAAAATTGTAAAAAAATTATTTAATGATATTATTTACACTCATAATATTATTATATTCAAATATTATCAATTTGGAGTCAATTTTAAATCAAAATTAATTTATATTAATTTAATATTTTAATAGATTCCAAGAGTACCCCTCCACTCTCTTATAAAAGGGTATCACTTCTTCTCATTTATTCACAATTAAAAAGACTTTTGGTTTGAAAAATACATTAAAAAATACCTTATTATAATCCCTTACATAGTGATAAAGTTCTTGGTTTATGAATAATAACAACCTTAAAGGGATTAAGGTATCAAAAAAATGAGTCTTTCCAAAGAAGAAGTATAGTTTTAACTGGTATGTTTTAGTTTAATTTCTTCTTCCACCTATTTTAAATATTATTAAACCATGATAAGATAATAACATTAATATACTACACATATAGAGATTTTATTATTTTAATTTAATTACCTATATCTATATCTTCTTCCATCAAATGGGAAATGAAATCATCATTCGTGTGTACGACGGATTACCACCTCATAAACCAATGTAATTCATTTTCCATCAGCATCTCTCATGAATAGTTATAATGATGGAATTAATTTTTATAAATTATATTAATTACATATTTATCATTCTTAAAATATAATATATCATTTACTTTCTTACCTTCCCTTTCACTGAAAAATGATAATTTTGTTCATGTGTACATGTAGACTACCACTTCCACGAAGTGATGTGATTCATTTTTCATCACCACATCACATGGATGATTTATATAAGTATGTTAAAAGAAATAATATTTTATTTAAGATATAATTATCATTATATAAATATAAAATAATTCTTACCATATTTTTATAATGATTGTTGAAAAATGGAAACATTACTCCTGTTTATATATAGTCTATTGTCTCCATGATTGTGGCATAGTTCATTTTTTATAATAATATTTGATGATTAGTTTTCAAAGTATAATTGAAGTATAAAAATGAAAATTATTTCATTATTATTATTCTTTATATGATTAAATAATTTAATCTTAGACCATATTCAACTTACAAAATCCATTTTGGACTTGTGAAACGAATATCGCCAAAGAATACGACATGAATTTAATTGATTAAATAATTAAATATAGAATGGTAAGTGATAAATTAAAGTAATAATAAACTTGAAAATGGTCCTTAATAAAGAAAATAATTAACCTAATTTTATTATTTTGGAAGATAAAAAATGTATGTGATGAGTCAGACGCAAGGTAAGGAACTTTCTTTTTAAAAAAATCTTTTAAAGTTTACCTTAAAAGACTTTTTCTTCCATGTCCATATTTTTAAAATTATTTTATGGATGTGTTTATATGGAAATTAATGAATTATAAAGGAAATTTTATGTCCCTTTCAATGGATATTGAAAAGGAATCCATTTAACATTTTGAAATTCTTTACAAAATACAAAAGGAATGTTCTCTTTCAACGTATAAGGCGACAACTTCATTTCCTATCATCGTAACCATTATTTGATGTTTGGATTCATTTCTAATATTTCATGTTTTATTAAAATAATATCCCAGTTTCTATTATTTTTTAACATAAATTTTGAAAAATTGGTTTTAAACTGAAGGGATATATTAATATCCTGAAATATTTTCTTATGGGTGAAAAGAACATTGTTATGATGTAAGATTTTATGTATTCTATTATGGTTCTTGGGATTTTTTTATGATGACAAGTGGTTCCATTATAAACCTAGGTTAGGTAATCCCATTATAGATCTTTAATTCATTGGGTAAAGGGATGGAGTGAATTGATTACTTTTCTCTTAAGAGGATATGGGAATTTACCATAAAGGTTATGCCATGTATAACTATGATGGTTATTTTATGTGTAACTGTGAAGGTTATTCTAAGTATAACCATGAAGGTTATCCCATTTATAAGAGTGATATAAAAATTATGCCTCAAGTTCCTATATTATTTATCTATTACTTATATGGGATTTTATAAAATTCATATGATTTCACAAGGTAAGATAACGAGCTTATATTTAAAGGAAAGTACATGGAACTTTTTATGGGTGAAAAGTATAACATTGTGAAAAAAAATTATGATTTTTGCATTACTACAAGAAATATAAGTACTTGGACTTAAAAATTACATAATATTTAGTTTTAAGTCAATAATTCATTATCTTACATTTGAGGGTCTTTTTTCAGTTTATAGTTTTAGATAATTATATCATAACTCATACAACAAAGCCATATAATACAAAGTACACACTTCTATTCAGTGTCCATTTTTTCACTATATTAAACTTTTAAAACAAAACATGATTTCCTTTCATGAAAAATCTTCATGACTTTCAACTTGACCTCTTTCTTTCCTTTACCCATCATTAAATCTTGTGAAAAAACATTTTAAAAAACATGGTATGGGCACAAAAAGATTAGTAAGGGACATAAAAAGAATAAAATTGTTAGTACTGTGAAAAACATAAAAACCCATGAAAAAAATGGCTTAAAAACATATATTTTTACCTATAAATTTAATTATAATTCCTTTAAAAAAAGTATATTACATTTTGAAGAAATTTATTTACATGAAAAATCATTAGTAATCCTAGAAAATTCATGTAGGTACCTTGGTACATCATCTCATGGAACCATTAAAAAATAATTATAAATTGGAATAACCATACAACGAACTTATAATAAAATTATATGGAGAATATAATAATTAACCAATTCATTAGAGCACTATCTAAGTGAACCCATCATATAAGCTATAACAAGCTCATCTGGTACTATTTGGGTTCACCCATCGTATATTATGTTCAGGAACCACAACATGAATAAAACATTTTATTATTTCACTTTTTCATTATAAAATATGTGAAAACTCTTTTAAACTTATATTTAAATTACTTTTAGGTATCAAAATACCTTTTTCATTTAAAATCCCAGTTTGAATACCAAAATACAAAAAAAAGGGAATGAGGGTTTTTTATTGAAGAATATATGAAAACTTGCATAGGAAGCTATAAATAAAATAACCTTCATGATATAAGAAAAAAATAATTTTTTCCGTATATGTTAAAAATATAACATTCCTTTTTTTTAAATATTCCATATAAAACACATAAAAACATTACTTTTGAAAACCTTTTAAAGTAAAGTAAAAAAAGAGACATAAAATGTACTTTATAAAACATTTATGTCCATATAAAAATATTCATAAAATAATTTTAGAAACATGGACATTGAAAAGGTATAGTTATAAGGAAAACATTAAAATAGGATAAAAAATTTTAAAAGAAAAATCCCATATCACCTTGAAAATATTTGAATCATATGCCCCATTAAAGAATAATATTAAACAAAACCTTAAATACCTTGATAATAGAAATATTTATGATATAACATGCCAAATGGGATGTGTATACACCTTGTAAATGAATATAGGTGAATAAAATCAAAATATGCATAATCAAAAGTAAATTGATACAAAGTCTATTACCTTGAGTCTAACTCATCATGTATGTTCTTTATTTTCTTCTTCTTCAAGTAACTTCTTTTGGTTTACACCAAAAGGATTCTTAGGTTGGACTTCTGAACAAACTAAGGCTTCTATGATGATTGGAGTTAATTAGAGAATTTATTTGGGTATGTATTTTATTGATCAAAGATCTTTGAAGGTGTGAAGAAGATAGGATATAGCGAGGCCTTTTATAAGTGAGGTGAGTGGTACACTTGTAATTTATAAAAAAGAAAAAGGTGTACCCACATTTTTCACATAACACAAGGGTAAAAAATATAGTATTATAAAGAAATAGAAATTTTAAGGGTGAAATATGTCTATTAATTATATTATATATAAGTTTTTAGGTTATTTTGACCATTATCTTTTTATTTTAACCCCTGGTAAATCCTTTCTTACCTTAATTGTGGTAATTGATTTTTACTATTTCCACTACTCATTTTGGTAAAAAATTAAGTTAAACCTATTAGATAATGTAAATTGTGCTGATTAAAAATATATAATCCATTTTACCAAATTCAATTCACATAATTGGAAAAATTAAATTTAAAACAAAACCCATAGACATGATGAAAAGGATGGTTTTCAAGAAGTGTATTTCTCAAAAAAAAGTTGATTTTATATTAAATCTATGAATGTTGATATTATTTTTATGTATATAAATTAATATTTATTCATATATAATCTAAACATTTCATTGAATGTATTTATCATTATTAGTTATCTTAATTAATTGAAATTTAGAAACATTATGCATTTTAAAACAAATTTTAGAAACTTCCTGTTTTTAAACCCAAAAAAATAGTACTAAAAACCAATATAAATTTGATTCAAAATTAATTAATTGGATAAAATATAAATAAATAATATTTATGTTGATTAAAATAATATTCAAAACATATTGGGACTTTTAAAATAATACATTATTAAAAATAATTACTTTTTATACAAAAATATGTGTTTTTTACTATTTATAGAAGAATCAGTATTTTTTTAAATCCCAAAATTTCACCATAAGTAAATTTTGAAATTATTTTTTCAAAAATGATATTCATATTTCAAAATTCAATTTTAAATAATATAAATTAAACTTTTAAATAAAACCAAATAAGAGAAGAGTTTAGTTAAAACTATTTCCTTCTTGATTTAAATATTACTTAACATTTTTTAATGAATATAACTATCTAATTCATATTAATAAATATTAAAACTTATTTATTATATCATTATATAGGTTGGTACATTATTCCCATAATTTATAAATTACATTCTTTAAATTTTATTCACTTATTAAATAAGTGGGGATATCTATTCCTCGTAGCATTTTTAGATTCACATGTTGTCTCTTCAACCATATGGTTTTTCTATAAAACATTAACTTAGTGAATCACCTTATTCCAAAACACTTTCTTTATATGGTGAATAATTTAAACTATTTATTCTTTATAAGAAATATTATCTTCCAACTGAACTACTTCAGGGCTCAAAACATAAAATTAATTTGAAACATATTTTCTTAACATCGAAACATGAAATACCTTGCGTACTTGAGATAAACTTGAAGGAAAACCAATCGGTAGAGAATTGATCAAAATTTATCTAGGATTTTATATAGTTAAATTAACTGTGGAATTATCTTTCCCTTTTTACCAAAACACATAAAACTTTTCCTTGTAGATACTTTTAGAAAGACATGATCTCCTACTTCAAAAGAAAGATATTTCCTATGGTTATCCGCATAACTTTTCTGCCTACTCAAAGAAGACTTCATATATTTATAAATCAATTGTACCTTATCAGTAATTTACTCAATCAACTCTGGTCCCATAAATTCCTTTATCCTAAATCATCCCAAATAACTATCTTCTAACACTAATTTCCACATAATGCCTCAAACGGTTACATCTATATAATAGAATGAAAACTACTATTACAAGAAAACTCAACTAAAGAAATATATTTATCCCAACTTCCATGGAAATACATTGAATACAAATGAAGCATATCTTCCATTTTCTGAATTTTTTTCCTCATATTTCCCATCATATTTAAGATTAAAAGTTTTACTAAAATTTAATTTAGTACCCAACGACTTTTGAAGTCTTTTCCAAAAATAATATGTGAACCTTGGATCATGATCTAATACAATAGAGAGAGTCACTCCATGTAACCTGACTATATCTTTTAGATATAGTCGATAAAGATTATCTAAATGCATTGTATCTCGAATTAGATGGATGTGTTAATATTTAGTTAATTGATAAAAAATAACCCAAATCGTATTATTACCTCGATAAGTCTTTGGCAGCACTGCCATAAAATCCATTGATATATTTTATCATTTCGACATCAGCACTACAAATTGTTGAAGTATTCCCTTTGATAATTATCATTCTTTTTTAACCTAATAGCAATTAAAACACTTCATCATGAATTAAGAAATATCTTTTTTCATTCCATCCCACCAGTAACACTCCTGAAGGTCTCTGTACATCTCATTACTTCCCATATGAATGGAAAACAAAGAACTATGTGCTTCACTCAATAACACTTTCTCCAATGAGGAATCACAAGGCAAACATAATCATTTTATAAATTGTAAAACACCTTATTAATTAATATTAAAATCTTGAAACATACCCTTCTTAATGGATTCTACCTTTTCTAACAAATATTGATCCTCCTTTATAACTTGATTAATTATTTTGGACAAATTTCACTACAATAAAACAAAAAAAATATAGGATGTCCCTACATCCACAAATTCTAGGAAAAAATTATCAAACCATTAACCAAATGGTCATATTCCAAATATACCATTCTTAATGTAGAATTATTCTTTCAACACAAATAATTAGCCACTACTTTCCAAGATAGTAATAAATCGTGAAATAATAGTACTTAATCAGTTCCAATCATACTTTTTATCTCATGTTTAATTATTTCTAAGTGAATATATACTTAAAAATATTGTGATCATTATATATTTTACACTTTACTCCATACAGATGTTGCCTCCAAATTTTTAAAGAAAAAACCACAACATCTAATTCCAAATAATTTATAGGGTAATTTAACCCTTGAGGTTTCAACTAACATGAAGCATAAGCAATTGCCTGATCATTCTACATCAGGATGAAACTAAGTCCTTTAAAATATAAATTATTATATATGAAAATTTCTTTATTTCTAGAAGGTAGATACAAAACTGGATCATTCACAAATATTATTTTTAGCTTCAGAAAACAATCATCATGTTCATTTGCCTATATGAATTTAAATCCTTTTTGAGTTGACTTAGTAAGTGGTATAGACAACTGAGAAAACTTTTCAAAAAACTATCTATAGTAACCTGCTAATACCAGAAAACTACAAATATCTATAATATTTGTGGGTTTCAGATATTCTTCAATAACTTTTTTTTAACAGGGTCAAGAGTTATTCCATATTTATAAATAATGTGTTTAAAGAAATAATTTTGTTGCAACCAAAATTCACACTTACTAAATTTCCCATATAGTTTATTTTCTTTTAATGTTTTCAAAACAATAATTATGTGTATTTAATGTTCCTACATAATTTAGAATATAATAAAATTTCATCAATAAACACATCTAAAACTTGTCCAATAACTCATGAAAAAACCTATTCATAAGGTTCGTAAATATAGAAGGTGAATTGGACCACCCAAAAGGCATAACTACAAACTCATATTGGCCATATCTATTATAAAATGTAGTATCTTAAATTTCATCCTCCTTCACCTTTATCTAATGGTACCCAAACCTCGGGTTAACCTTTAAAAATACTATAATCCCTAGAGCAGACCAAGAAAATCATCTATGTGAGGAAAATGATACTTTTTATTAATAGTGATGTTATTAAAAGATATATAGTTAATAAAAAGTCTCATTAAACAATATTTATTTTTAAAAAACAAATAAATATCACTACATGGTGATTTGATAGGTCAACTGAAACCATTATCTAAAAATTCCTACAATTGATTTTTCAATTATAAAAATATCACTTGAGCCATTTGATAAGGGGGTTTAGAAATAGGTTTATCATCAGGCACTAAGTTAACAATAAAATAAACCTCCTGATCAAGAATAAAAACATGAAAATCATCTATAAAAACATTCATGTATTCATTCATTACTATGAAATCAATAATTTTAACAGTTTCTTTATTTTCAACAATATGAGATAGGTAACTTTCACTTCCATATCTAATTAGTTTATGAGCTTATTAGTATGTTATCAATGGCATGAGATCATTGAATAAAACTTTATTGGCTCTGAAATCTATCTTTTCATGATAAATTGGAATCCAATCAGTACCTATAATGATATCAAACTCTACTATGGCTAGTTCAATAATATTTTTAGGAAAGATCATCCCATTGATAACAACAGTAATATTTCTATAAATATTGGTTGTTTTAATACTGTCAATTGGAGTTTTCAAAAAATTATCTTACTTTCATGGGTGATATTTCAAATTTACATGAAAATTTATTAGAAATTAAAGAATGTGAGAATCCAAATTCAAATAGGTTATTGTAATAATTTGAATAAAGAAGTACATATACATGCCATCACTTCATTTGATGTCCCAACATCAACCATAGTAGTATAAAAATATTTTTTCACACCTTTTTGACTCCAATCTTGATTATTTCCATAATAGGTTACTAGCTTCAGGAACATGTTAGCATAATGACCCAACTCATTGAAACTAAAACACCTCACCATTGGATGTTTGTAGGTAACCCCATTCATTGATTCTTTTGGATTATTTTCCTTAAAATCATGGGCTATATGGGAAAACTTTCCACATCGGTAACACTTCCTTGATTTCATAATATATTATCATGAGTTTTTTTACCACACTTACCACAATATGGGAACTTCATTTTCTTACCTATATATTTATTTTTTGTATGTTTCCCCATCACATTCCATCTTGAATGTTTCTTACTTTAATCATCATAAGGCACATAAGTTTCATATTAAATCATCTCAACTTTTTCATCACAAAGAATACTTTCTCTTTGCTTTTAAATTATCATGTGTCCAAAGATCTTCATATAAATGATCTTAATCATGAACAACATATATTAATTTTACAGAAAATCCTATGATTCCAACTATAATGAAAAATATTTAAATATTGCATAATCTTGAATTTTATGTCAAGAATTTATTCTATTACTTTTAAGGATATTTTCAGGTTTAGAATTTTATAAAATTAGTTCACAACTCAAACATAAAAAAAATAAAAGTTGACACTTCAGTTAAGTGTCCATTTTTTACACCATATAAAACTTTTTAAACAAAACATGACTTCCTTTCATGAAAACACCTTATAAATTTCAACTTGAGATCTTCTTTTACCTTACCCATCCTTAAATGTTGTGAAAAACATTTTCAAAAATGTGTTATAAGTATAAAAATCTCATTGAAGGACATAAAAAGAATAAAACTATTAGTATAGTGAAAAATATGAAAACCAATGAAAAAAAATTTCTTAAAAACATAAATTTTTACCTAGAAAGATAATTATCATTATTTTAAAATTATCATTTATATTACCTTTTGAAAACAAATGATTTCTATGAAAACAAATTGGTAAGAACAGAAAATTCATATAGGTACCCCGGCACATCATCTCATAGAACCATTACAAAACTCTTAAAAATTAGAATAATCATAAAGAAAGCTTATAATATAATTCTCTAGAGAACATAATTATTACCCAATGCATTGGAGTGCTAACTAAGAGCACCCATTTTATAAGCTATAACAGTATCACCCAACGATATCTAGGTGAACTCATCAAATATAACATCCAAGAACCACAACATGAATAAAACATTTTATTCCATCACTTTTTCATCAGAAAACATTTGAACAAATCCTTTAAAATCATATAAAAATCACTTTTGGTTATCAAAATAACAATTTCATTTAAAAACCAACTTTCAATACCAAAATTCCCAAAAAAAATGGAATGCGGGTTTTTCATTAAAGAAAATATGAAATACTAAAAATGTATATATAAATCCAATAAATGGTCATGATGGAAGAAAAAATCATTGTCATTGTGTATGTTAAAAATAGAACACTCCTTTTGATGTCTGTCAAAATTTTCTGTATAAAAAACATAAAAATATTCCTTTTAAAATCCTTTTAAAAAAATTACAAAGAGATATAAAATATAATTTATAAATATTTTATGTCCATATAAAAACTTTAATAAAAGAATTTTAAAAACATGGACATGGAAAAGAAAGAGTTAGAAGGAAAACATTAAAATATGATTTTTTTAAATAAAATTCCGTCATCACCCTAGAAATATTTGAATCATCATACCCATGAAAGAATAACATTAAAAAAATTAAATACCATGAGAATAGAGAAATTAAATATATAATATGTAAAAGGGGTTGTATATACACCTTATAATATAATGTAGGTTCATAACATAAAAATATTCCTCAATTAAAGGAAATTGAGATGAAGCCTCTTACCTTGAGTTCAACTCATCACGTACCTTCTTTATCTTCCTCCTCTTCGAGTAACTTCTTTTGGTTTTCATCAAAAGGCTTGTTAGGTTGAATTTCTAACCAAAATAAGGATTCTAGAATAAGAGGAGGAAAGTAGTGAATTGATTTGGGAAGGGATTTTTTGAACCAAATGGATTTTAAGGTGTGAAGAGGAAAAGAGAGGGGTGGCCCTTTATAAGTGAGGTGAGTGGAACACTTGTAATTTTTGAAATGAAAATGGTATATTGATATTTTTCACATTCTACAAGGGTAAAAAATGAATTATTATAAATCCTTAGACATTTTAAAGACTAAATATAGCTATAAAATACATTTTAGTCATGTTTTTAGGTAATTTTAACCATTATATTTTTATTTTAACCCTTAGTAAATCAAATATTTACCTTAAATATTATAATTAATTTTAACTGTATTCACTATTCATTTTGGTCAAAAATTAAAGTGTACTTATTATATAATATAAATTATTCTGATTCCAAATTTGGAATCCATTTTACTGAATTCAATTCATATAAGTGGAAAATTTAAATTTAAAACCAAACCCATAGACGTGGCGAAAAGGTGGATTTTCAAGAAATGTATTTTTCATGAAAAAGTTTATTTTTTATTAACTCTATAACTAATAATAAGCATTGTATGAATATAAATTAATATTTATTGATTTATAATCTAAAAGTTTAATTCAAAACATTTTTCATTAGAATATGTAATGTATAATGTCATGTCCTTACAAAGTGTATTAAAGAAAGGATAATAAGAGAAGATAGATACAAACATGCACACATATAAATATTATTTTCTTGATTATAAAAGTAAGAGAGATATCCTATGATATCCTATATCATAAATTTTGAAGAATTGTAAGGCATCCCTCAATATTTATATAAGATAGAGACTTCTCACTTATTGTTTAATTAAAGTAAACCTTTAATATTTCTACATTCAAAGGAAGAAGATTATATCCACTATTCTATGAGAGACATGAGATTATATAGATGAACTAATTTATGGTGTTATATGACAAATATTATAAGAAAGAGTTAAAAGATAGGTCTTACATTATACCTGGTCAATTCAAATATTGTGATTCCAAGTCCATACCCTTTACCAAGTTCTTCTTGATAATTAAAGAGGAATGGTGTGCATGGGATAACAACTAGGTCACACTAGAAATTTATTCATCCTAATCAAAGAATAACCTCTTTAACAACACCTCATGTCCTTTGTTTCTTTACTTTCCTGATTTATATACTTAAAATTAAAATTTAAGGTGGGGGTTGAGTGAAAGAGATACCCATTCACCGAATAATTATATATGTAAGACAAGGGATAAGAGTTTTAATTGATCAAGAGACATCCAACACTGATCTACCCCCCCCCCCACACACACACACACAGTTTTGGGAATATCTCATAGTGATCCTAATAATTGATATATAATCTAATTATCTAGGACACCCCTCATATTATATTCTCAAAAATATTAAATTTGCAAAAGAAAATCCTTTAAATATTTGAATTTCCCTTTCAAAAGTAATTATGAAGTGTATACTTAGTGAAGAAATTTTAACTTTTGATCAGAATTTTATCTCTACCATGACTCCAATGAACAAAAAATAAGACCTCAAATCCATATTTTTTAATTTTCAAAACATATTTGAACTTAATTGGGAACCTTTCACAAAAATTAAAGACAAAAATAGCCACAATGAAAGTCAAGAAACATCAAGTATTATATTAGGAGAAGGAGGTTGATACTTCCATGATATATCCCCTGTGTTTATCTGGGGATAAACCTAGAGGATGGATTCAATAATAGAGTAAATTAATACAAAAATTTAATGATAGTTTCTACATGAAATATCATTAGGTTCCATTTTTGAAAATATAGATCTGTCTGGTAGATCAACCCTAGCATCTAACTTCTCCGAGATGCCTTAGGGAAAAAACTCATTTGTGTGTCAGTTTTGAGACTATCCATTAATGATAGTTTTAGAAGGCTATTTTTACCTCCATAATCTTATATTCAACTCTTGGTAATTTAAATAAATAAACATATGTGGTTTTCATATTTTTATAGAAATGAGAAGGAAATGGGAAACCTGAATGGGATTCTAGCTCCATAACACCATTTTCATTATAGAAATCAGTTCCTTTAAGAATTAGTGTATTAGTATTTTCTTATTCCATAATGTATTTTTGATGAGTATCATTAATCATATATTTCATTATATCATTGTAGATATTAAGCAAAGACTCATCTAGACCCCAGAAATATTTCACCCATGCTCTTAAGAGAAAGTAAGTTTGCCTACCGATTGAGTCTACATCGGATTATGAATATTTTAATAGTTTGTACATTGTAAGTTTTTCTTCCATGTGTAAAATAAATAGTTACCCAAATAAAATCCCCCCTCCTTCCCTTTCTTTACTCTTGATCTTCATGGTAAATAGTCCCTAACCTCCACCTCTTCTTATAATGTTGATAAAGCTTGAGAGGCTTCCTCGGAGAATTTTTTGACATTAATGGAAATAATATATTCAAATGTTATTCTGTTCTTATAATTTTTCTTGGGATCTAAACATATATCCCAATGTATTTTTTTCTTATCATAAATCACTTGTTTTTACCCCTCATATTCCTTGTTCGAAATAACTTATTTCAATCCCTAAAAATTATTATAGGTATCAAATATAGATATAAGTCTCTACCCCTATAAAATAGGAAAGTCCTTCCCATATCTTTCAACTAAGAATTAAAAGGTAGGTATATTCCTTATATTAGGGTATAATTGTAGTTCCCCCTCACCTCTAAAACCTCTTATAACTGTTGACCTATATAAATAATACAAGGGGAACTAGATTAATAAAACATACCACTACACTAGAAACCCTTCCTCATTTTCACCTACTTATTGACCTTATTAATATATCCTTTTAAATGACTATCTAAGTTATGAATTTAAAAAAAATTAACAACTATTGAAGCATATTATTGGTTCATGTTCCTCGGGTTTCCTTTCAATGTATGTGTATTATTTTGAAATATTTTACTTGAGGCCACCATAAATCTTACTAAAATGATTATATCAAAGTCTCCATCCTGTGAGGCTTCAAAATCATCCAAATACACTACTTATAAAAATGTAATAGAAACTAACTCACAATAATTCAATTTTGAGGAAGCTGGTATGCTCTCCCCCTCCATTAGTGGAGAACTAGCACCTATCAAGGCATGTTCCCTTAGCATACCATAAGGAAGATCAATAAAATAATTTATAATTAGAGAAACTATGTTTCCTTCAATATCAAAGATATACAATTGATAAAAAACTAGAAACATTGAATCTATAATAATGGTGAGATAATGATGGAGGTAACTATTATTTCTTTCAAAAATAATCCATCAGAAAAACCAAGTATAAGTGGTAAAGATCGAATTTTGGATGATTCACTAGATGAATAAATGTATAATTTAAAATTAATCATGTATAATCTTCCAAAATATATATTCACTTCAATTTGTGTCTATTTTAAAAAAAAAATAGAAGTATTTTAGCCATCTTGAAGAAGAGGATGAGAAAATATAGAAAGTGCAAGAATAAAAGTTGATGATGAGTGTGAATCTCACAAAGAAAAGTAATTCCATGAGTGATAAGATTATTGGGATGGAATAAAATTTCTCCAAATTTGTAATGTATTTTCTTGATTCAATAATGAATAAATATAAATCCATAAAAAAATTTGAAGACAAGTTTCATATATTATAATAAAATAAAAAGTCTTTTATTGATGTTAATAATTCACAATTGTAAGTAAAATAAAATAATAACAAAATATTGATAGTCTGTTTAAGGAAAGAGAAATATTCATGGAGATGTAAATGATAATATCAATAAGGAATGTAGAGGCAAACTAAAATCAGTGGAAGGTGAGAAAAACATCCTAAATATGAAATATCTTAATCTTTAAGTTAAATTGGAAAATTTGGAAGTAGTTTAAGTTGAGTATTCACAGTGTTCTAAGAGAAGATATATTTACACAAATAATTCCAAGGAGGAATATTATGTTAAAATACTCTTTTCTGGTAAAAATAAAATTTTTAGATAATTTAATCATTAATCATTAGTATCCTCAAAATAAAAGGTGTTATACATCTCAGAAAATATAAATTTTGCTAATTATGGTTTTATGAAAAGTGTGGGTCTCAATTCAAAATATATAAAAATATGGATAAGTAAAAATAATTAGAAACCAACCACATCACCTATAGTGAATGTAAGAAACTATGGGATAATTTTATCTTCTAAAAAGTCTCATCTAGAGGACAAAAAAACTAAATCAGTAGTCATTACAAACCAAATAGACTATTATATAGAAGAAAAGATCAAGATATATTTCTCATTTACTATGATGGGTTAGGTTTGGGCACAAGGATACTCTTTATTTGCATAATATTTAAAATTATGTAAATTAAATTATTTATACATCTTGGGGGATAGGATATGAAGATACAATGTCCATAAATAAAAAGGAATATTCTATCTGTTATAAAAAAATGAAAATTTAAAGAATATATTTAGAACTTGTAATGAATGTTGTCACATAAGTAATTCATTCCTCTTTAGCTCAAAATATAATTTTAAAAAAAATGAGAAGAAAATTCAAAATAAGATCATTAAAGGATAAAATCCTTACTTAGGATAAAATCCAAAGAAATGTGCTAAAAGGAATAATCCCAATAAGTTATCAAAGAAGGCTATTGAGTTATACTTGGGGTATAAATAGAAAAATAAACCTACTCAAAGAAAACCCAAGAATCCCCAGAGTAATTATACACAAAAAAATAAGTTTATTTCATTTTGGAAGAAGAAGATATGCCATTTTTTTTAAAAATAATCTATAACCATTTGTATTGATGGAAGTAAAAAGGAGAAGAAAGGAATATCAGCACAAGTTAAAAGAAAGAGAACTAGTTTGGTGAAGAAAATTACTAATAAGAAATGTGGAAAACATGTGAATATTGAACATATTCATAAGGAATGTATGATCATTATTTTATATGATTTAGAGAAAGAAATAAAAAGGATGAAACTCAAACAAGTACAAGCTAAAAAGGAAAATAAATTATTCCACATAAAGAAGTTTAATTTTATGAGAAGTTGTCAAGATATGGAAACTCAAAGTCTCGTGAGAATCTACTTGGAAGGTGTAATAAGTCTTGAAATATCTCAAATGACTTCCTGTTTATATTTCTCTAATGAATGTTAGCATTTTTTCAAGGCTGGATAGTAGGATTAAATTTCTTATATTGGAAATAATCTAATATTTGGTATTCTGAAGTAAAATTAAAAAAGTGGATAAATATTTAGGAATAAAATTTTATAAGAGTAACCATGAGGTGTAGTTTTAGAAGATTCTAGAGTTATATACATCATAAAAATCTAGAATTTATGGAAGGTTCTAAAAATCAATCATTTAAATGTATGTCTTGATATTATCTCATTCATTTTTATGAAAGAATAAAGTTATAGTGTTAAGGGGGAGAATTTAAATTATTAAATTACATGAAGTTGAATAATTTTAGAGAAATTCAATGGATTGTTTTTAAATATTAAAACCCACCAATCCTAATTGAATGTTTTTAATATATCTGTTAATATTGATGTATGAATTTCTGGTTGAGAAATTTCTTGAGAATTATTCTAAATAGTAGTATCATAAAATTACCACCTTTTTTAACAATTTTTATCAACCTAGAAGTAGTTAAACATTCTCTAAGGAGGGTAAAAGGCTATTTTTTATATCATTTTTTATTATATTTTTGTTTTAAAATATATAACTTTGTTTTATAAAGTAGGCCCTATTGTGCTCTACACTGAGCATAGATCATGAAGACTTAAAATGGAATAATTGATGGCACATTACTAAGTTTGAATTGATACCATCATCTCTTAAGAACATTGAACTTATTTTCAATAAGTTGGAGAGAATAAATTCAAATTAATTAATGATAAAGGGGGAGAGAAGAAGAAAATAACATATTGACATGAAATTTGTAGTTGTGGTATTGACAAAAAATAAAAAGGGGGGATTATTGAACCCACTTTGTCTTGTATTATATTTTTTTCCATAATTTTAAATGATAATGAATAAAATATGCATAATTTCAATATGTATTTAAAGTATAATATTTTTTAATATTCATAAAGTTCTCATTATTGTTGACAAAAAAAAATTTCACAAGAAAGGTGTCACTTTGTATTGAGTTTGTGAGTATTAGATAAAAACCATAGAACATGGATTCTGATTGCTTTCATTATTCATAGGTAAAATACTGAGGAAGCTTCTTGGATTTAATTTTTAAAATTTATTATAGTATACTTGATAAGTTGAAAAGGATTCTTCCATTGTGGATGTTTATAGATCCATTCATTTACATCGAAAAGTTATCAATTTGAGTTGTTACAACATTTATATTACATAAAGAATATTTAGTTATAAAATATAGTTTAAAGATGTTAATGCTTGGTATTTAAAATTAATAACTATTTCAAGTATATTTTATGAAGATATTAGTTCCATGGATTGTTTGTACTATTTTATATCTTTGTCTCTGTGAATGAGTTCTTAATAACACATATACAGTTCTATCCTTATGTTTATTCAATTTGAAGAATTATTTTTTTGGATGAAATTTGAAGAAATATAATTGAGGTGAGTTTTTGGAAGATAATTAAAAATCCTAATGAATATTTATAAGTTACAATAACTTTGAAATATATTCTAGTAATGATTTAAAGTGATTTAAAGTTGAAAAGTGAAACATCAAACATGGTTAATATTTTATAAGATATTTGTGTGTTCATAATACATATAGTGACTTCATAATATTTTTGTGATTTTTTAATGATATTTGGATTCCTTGTTATATATTTATCATATTACATAAAATATTTTTACTTTGTAAGATATTTGGCCATTTTCAAAAAATAGTTAAAGCCCATTATAAAACATTTTTCATTTCATAAGATACTTTCAATTTTGTAACATATTAGAATATTGTAAGATATTTGACTTCATGCATGATATTTTATTTCATAATATATTTTATGATATCAGTGTTGAGAGGAATTTAGTAAATTCATCATCATAAGGTTCATTTTTGAATCATCATAAGAATTATTTCTAGGGAAAATAAAACTTTATAAGTTTCATTGGAGATATTTGTAAGTTTTATAAGAGTTTGTAAGGTTCACAGAAAACTTTTTAAGGTTCCTATGCATTGAGAAGATTATACAATAGTGTAATTTTATATTTTTAAGTTACAATGAAAGGGGAGATACTTAAAATTCACTATAAAATATTTTGATATTCATACACTTTTAAATCTATGAATATGAGTTCCAAAATATAATTTTAAAGATAATTCATATAATGTTATGCTATTAATAAAACCATAAATATCTTGGTGCTTCTATTCAATAAATTATTCTATAATATATGAATTTGGTGATGAATAATGATAATGGAAGAAATTCCAATTGGGACTGGTACATGAGTTTGAGGTGTAGCCATGCCGAGGAGAATAGGACCGTGACTATGGTAGTGGTAAAATGGGTAGATTATGAATTTCGTGTCATGTTAGTGATAATTTCATGTGATATATCTTTGTTTTATAAATTTTGAGTCACATCCATCTCCTGGCATAATTTTTGGTGGATCACATGTGAATTCAATTGAATAATATGATCAGAAGTAAGAGTGTGTCGTACCACATCTAAAGGATCCACGAACATGACTATGACGATGTAAGACTATCATTCAGACATGGACTAATTAATATGTGAATTTTATCTAAGTTTGAAGTAGATAAATAAGGATATTATATTTATAAATATTATAATGAATTAAAATTCAAATCATTATGAAAATTAAAATGATATCAAATGGAATCTATTTTGAATGATACATGAAAACCAAAGATTCTGAAAATTCAAAGGATGAGATTTTATAAGAATAAATATTCTGAGAGTTATGGGGATATTACTCACATGGTTTTGTAAATATATATTCTGGGAAGAAGAAAATGAAAGTAGAGAAATACCTTGATATTTTATTTATGTGTATGATTCAGGTATCAAAGTGATAGACCTAGCACTGTTATCCATCTTATATAGTATCCATATCAAAATAAAAAAGGAAAAACTAACACATATATAAGGATTTGATCTAATTGTATTGAATAAAAAATAAGAGCAGAGAGATGTCTGAATGAACACATTTATATATCATCATCTAGGTTAAATAAGTAAGAAACCTAGTGTATGGAGAAGTTTGAGGTTTCCCTAGAGATTATTACAGGAGAAAGAGACAACTTACTTATTTTTTAATCAAATTCATCCTTTAAGATTGTTTTTTTCAAATTATATTAGATATAAAATATCCAGAACATACATGAGCATATATATCTAATAAACTTTTAGTTGTTAAGAGATAATTTTTTTAAGAAAGATTTAGATGTTGGTTCTTTCATTGTAGTTGGTCAGTTCAGCAATTATGGGTCCAATTCCATAATCTTTCCTGAGTTATTATTTATAATAAAAGAAGAAATTTGTTTCTGGTATAACAAATATGATACACTTGGGAAATTTTCATTTTAATCAAATCATAACCTTGTAAATAAACCTCAATGTACTTAATTTCTTTACTTTACTACTTTATGTACATTCATAGAAACTAAAGAAGGGGGATAAGTAAATTATTGATTCATTAACTAAAGAAGTGTAGAGGTAAATGAATAGATCAAATTTTTAATTGATTAAGAAATATATAAAATAGATTCACCTGCCCCTTCTCAATATTGGGAATATCTCATAGTGGTCCTAATAAGTGGACTAGTTGGAGTCAGTAATTTGTGTTTCCATTTGGAATGGACACTCACTAACCTGATAGTGACTATTGCATTGGGTCATTTTCATTTAATAATGATACTTTAGTGGATATTTATTTCTTAAACTCAATATGTATTTTAGGATGAGTTTTATATCGATAAAATGAGTAATATTTGAGTTTATGAGATAAAAAAACTTCAGTAAAGAAACATGACAGTTTTATAGTGCACTAAAAGGTTCAAAAACCACATGAGGTACTCCCAATATTTTATTCATGATGGATATTTGTGATCTTGTAAGTTTGATCAAGGACACTAAAGTGATTGAATAGTGTTTTTATTTCTTTTTATACATCCCACCCTATGTTATATCCTTTGAGAGTTTTTTGATGAGGGGCCTTGATCATGTAGCATTATGTGTAGTTCAAGGTATGATTTTTTTTTCCTTCCTACATAGGTATAAATAATCATTTACATTATTATGAGTTATTATTTTATTTTCATATCTTTGGATGAAAAGTTCAAAATTCCAGAATATTCATGAGTCAATCTCATTTTCTAATAACTCTTTATAGTGTTTATTATAAACTCTCACACATCAGCCAATAGTGTTAACTTATTATTAGTAGTGAGAGAGGTCTTTATGGTATTTCATCATGTTATAGTAAGACCCTACCACATAATCATTAGAATGAATCAATTATTACTAGTATAATCTTGGGTAGATATCTTTTGTTCCAAAGTGTTATTTAAATAAGTAAAAAATTCAAGATTCAACTAAAATAGTGATTAGTACCCTCAGGTGGATAAGTAGGTAAAACCCTCTATGAGTTGCATTTAATTACCCACTTTTGGGTGAGTTTATATTTGTGCACTATGATGGTGTAGAGGGGTGCTTTATTACAATGGTATAAGTATATGGGTATTTTTATCTTGAATAAATTATAGAGTTTCACTTATTGATATCAATTTCTGTATTTAATTTCATTTCATGGTTATAATAGTATCTTATATAGGTTATCTAATATCTTGGTAGAGATCATAGAGATATTGGATTAGTGGAAGCCCTTCTAGAGGAAGCTCTAGTATGACCTAGAGTGACCTCTTTGACCAATAGAAAATATAGAACTGGTTTTTATGTTTAAACTTAGGTTCGTATATCTTTATATTTGAATTCATGTAGAGAAAATACTAAAGGTAGAAATTTGGGCATCATAATGGGAAATATTTGTTCCTAGTGGTGTTTTTGGGAGTGATGAACATTCTTATTGAGGTAATAGGACCTAAAACAAGTTTTTAGTGGTCTTCATTACTAAAATTATCATTTAATTAGGGTCTAAGGTTAAACATGATAATTATATGAGATATTTTTTGGCTCACATTGAGAGTTCCATATATATTATAAACTCTCAAAGTGTGAGATCTAGATTTGATAGTTCTATTATTTTGGGGAACTTACTCTAAGTTGGTGGAGTGATTTATTATTTTTCATTAATTTATAGGTTCTTAACCTCATTTAATTAGAGTGTTGTAGCGATAGTGTATAATTCTATTGATAGTGGTTTTACCTCTACTCTTCGTCTATTAAGGAAGGCCTGACATGGATAAATCAATTATGGGGTCACATGTAACCATAAATTCTTAGTTAATGAACTTTGAATATTCTTTAAAGGTGTAGAGTATATCATCCTCTTATAGGGTCCAATAGTAGTATTCACATGAGACTCATTTAGGGTACCATGATAAATAATGTTGAAATTTGGTTATCCCAGTATAAAATGTTTCATTGATGGTGTAAGGAAAATTGGGTATACAATCACATTCATCATTTATAAATACTAGCTACATTGTAGAGTTTGTAACTCTATAGGTTTTGGTTTTGGTCACTTGAGTTTTGAAAAGTATCATACTACAGTATGAAGTCAATATTGAAGATTCATTTAAATAGTTCAAGACCATCCACATCAAATTGTGATGGAATGGGTTACTGAAGAGCTAAAGTTTGGTTTCATAGAATTTTAAGAAGGTTAGTGTTATTTCTTGATGTGATCATCATTAGATTTCTTGAAGATCAAGAAAACCCAATCATGTCATGTATAATAGTAGATAAAATATTGTTTGGATTTGAATGTGGGGAGGTGTGATATTCTCAAATTAGAATAAAATTAATCAAATGGTAATGTGTTTTACTTTTTTTGTACAGGTGATGTTGGTACATGAATTATCATGTAATAAAGAGAAGTATAAGTATATGTTGAGAATAATGTTACCTTTAGTCTCTTCTAGGTTTAGTTTTTAAATTTTCATTATTACACTTAGTAGAAAATTTCAGCATGAATATATTTTTCTCATGTGATAGTCATTTGTATTTGTAATTAAATATGGGAATCATATTTATCTCATAGAAAATAACATTCTCAGAAAACCATTCTAGATTTCATGTCCATATTTCATAGTTTCACTTTGTGT
This sequence comes from Viscum album, assembly GCA_963277665.1. Taxonomy (NCBI): domain Eukaryota; kingdom Viridiplantae; phylum Streptophyta; class Magnoliopsida; order Santalales; family Viscaceae; genus Viscum; species Viscum album. Next base: position 548,489 of record CAUJRU010000347.1, on the reverse strand, counting down.
CATGAAGATGAATATTAATTGAGGATAAAGGTGTTGGGTTATGAATCATATTAGGATTTTTATAGTATAAGATTATTATTTTGTCAATTTATTTCTCTAGAACAAGTATGAGATAATCTTTTTTGTGAATAATCGGAATTCAAATAATGAAAGAGTGAAAGAGGATGTTTTTTTCATAAGTTTTTTATTCTTAGTTTATATTGAATTTGGAATCCTAAATATATAAAAGGTACATTAAAGGGTTTGATTTTCATTCATATGATTCATTATTAATAGATTCATGGTTCAACAACTCTCATTATTTTCCTTTTTGAGGATGGAAAAGGTTTAAAAGTACAGAGAATGAAGTGACCTAGGTTTTTCCTTGGGAAAGATGTTTCCTATTTTTTAGTTCCATAGTCTCAAACCTTTAAAAATCATATAATAATACGTTAATTATAGTAAATGGTCTTATGAAAAATAATTTGATATTTTTCTGGTCTTGAGACATGGTGTTTACTACTGGGTTGAGTTTTGGTGAAGTTCTAATATAGTTGAGTTTTAAGGGATATTTAATATTTATTTAATAAATATATATTTATAACACATATGAAACTGTTGATATCTTCTAAATAGATCCATGGATGGAAATTTTAACATTTCGGTTGTTTCTAGAAAGTGGTGTTTTACCTAAGAGAGGTATTACTTGTTTATTGGGTTTTAGGCCCTAGACTGAATATTTTTTCTATTTTAAATAGAATACCTAGTTAACTTACTTTTTTCATCTATATTCCACCTTAGCCTAATGAAAAATCCTTTATGATGTTATAGGTGATGGTTTTATTCATTGTATATGAATCAAAATATGTTTTGAATCGAAGATAATTTCATGTGGCATCGACGAGTGAACCTTTCAAGAGTTAAATTTTTGTCTTTGAGATAGGACTTTTATTATTTTTTTATTTCCTTTATCCACATTATTCATGTAAATTATATTGAAATTATCATTGTTTAAATGTATTCTACAATTCTTGGATTATAGATTTTTTATCCTGTGATTATTAAAGAGAATGATATTTCATTGATGTATTATCAATAATTATTTTTTATTTGTGTATTTATTCTCATTATGTCAATTTTATACATTCAAACCTTCCATTATTAGTGACATAAATTCTTTATATTATACATTCTATGATGAAAAAGCTGATAATGAAAACTCTGGGTGGTCAAGATAAAACTATCCACCGCATTCAATTTTTTTTACCCTTGTCCCCCCCTCCACCCCAAAGATAATAAATGAGGTATCATAAACCATTAAATGAGAGAGTGGTGGGATAAATGAATGGTTTTGGCATAGAGAATCTTGAAACAGTAGAATCATAAAAGGATGAGGAGGTTTGAGGGGTTGTGGGATAATGGTTCGGCACAAGGTTTGACTGGATTCTATGGTGTGGTTTGAAAACTAATCAAATTCATGTAAAGGAAAGGAACCATGTCCAAAAATAAATCAATAAAGGGTGAAAATAGAAAAAAAATTGGGAGGTACGACACTAGGAGTGATTGACCATAAAACTTTTGGCATCCATTGGATCATGTGAACAAAATTTCAAAGAAATCAGATCTAGGGAGAAAACACAACTACACAAGGTGTATACCTGAAAATGCACATCTTGTTTCATTTTCCACATAGAACTAAGGTTTTTAGGGAGTTGAATGTCATGTTACATGTGTTTCCTAAATACAAGTCATGTTTTGTTTATGGTTGGTAGTCAGGGTTTACACTAGGGATTAGTTATAACATGATGTATATTTAAATTACACAAGTCATGTATTCTAAGCCATATTACTCATAGTGTATTGAAGTACACACCATACCACGCTTCTAAAAACACTCTTCATGTGGATCAGGAAGCATTACATGTAAATCAAGAGTACATGACATGACTGTGTATGTTAGTTTCATGCCTTGATTATACATATGTATATATATATTCATTAGATTCTGACTGATAAAATTATTTTAAATTACCAAATTCATGATATTTTTAATTTTTTATAGGTATTTTGAATCATTTATATGATTTTGGATAAGTGAATAAAAATGGATAAGTATAAGCTATATTTCTCTCTAGAACACATCTAGTCTTTGATGAAATGTATAGTGAAACTGGTACAGTGGAATAAGTTATGATGATAAGGAAATTCCCAAATAACCATGGGGTGAACTATTCCATAAAGGATTTAATGGTTAAACAAGAAGGGGAAAAGCATGGGGAAAACTTTTAAAGTAAAGTAACCATATCATGGACAAAGAAATGGAAAGATAGTAATTATAGAAAAGTAAGAAGAATGTCATTGTGGTTATTACATGAAGGGACCATGGGAATTTTTCTTAAGGATTATTTTTTGGTATGAATATGTGATATATGGTGACCACACCTAAAAATAAAGGTAACTTTACATGGTTTTGGGAGATTTGGAACTCGAATTAAAGATATAGAAGATGGATATAACATTTTTAAGCTGACTATGACTTAGTGGTGAAATTTTTTGTGAATAAAAAATTTGAAAAATTGAATATCTTTAAGGAAGTAATTATGGATTAAAACGGTTCATTTTGGTCAATTTAAGTCACTAATGATGTTGGGTGACCCTTAAAAAAAATTGAAGCATTAATAGGTCATTCATATGACTTTAGAGAAGTGTATAAGTCTATAGAATCACCACAACATGCATTTTGGACTCATACATGTTGTGATGGAGGTCTGGGATATGCTTTGAGCATTTTACACATAGTGGGGAAACCCAACATGGAATAGTGGAAGGTCCCATACCATTTTTATACATGTTTTATGAAATTTGGAGGTTTTTATAACCTTTGAAGATATGGAAACTTTTTGGAAACTTTTAGGAGATATTTGTCACATAACACTTGGCTTTTAAGGTCTATTTTATATGAATTTGAGTTCAAATTAAAGTGGAAAATTTATGAGAAATATTTTTAAAGATATTAGAGATGTATATATATATATATCAATATATATAAGTGGATTATAATTCTACAAGGAGAAATAACTATCCACCTAGACTATATTAGCTAGGATTCATTTTATTTTATTTCTTTAGTATTTAATTAATCATGGGATTCATGCTTTGGATGTATTTTTTAAATTCAAGTTTTCCATTATTTCTTGATTATTACTTTTTTTAGTTTTATTCCCTCTTTTATGATGTATTTAATATTAATTTTTAATTTATAATTGATGATGAGTGAACAAATTCATAAAATAGAGTGGGATCAATAGAAAATTATGTGTATATCATGTTTTAAATTCTTCTTTCCTCTTGAGTTATTCATATTGTATAGTATAATGTTTTGATAGAATTTATCTACATTATTAATTATTAAATCATTGATCAAGTTTGTTTAATAATGAAGGAAATCCAAAATGGTATAAATAATTAATTCACGAATAATGGATTGGATTATTATATAGTATATGTGATTTAAACTTAATTAAATTTAATTATTTTGATTCTTTTGATGATTAAGAGTCAAGATCTTAAATTAGTGTTGATGTAAATAGATCAAGTGGATATTAATTACATTAATAATCATGAAAAGTTTAATTTGATTAATCCCATAAGTGCAGTTGGGTTTTTATCTTTTAATAAAAACCATCCTTGCAAATTTATTCCCCTATCATAATTCTCACCATTTTTTGGTTAACTTATTAACTCAATAATTTAGTTTATTTTAGATTTTTTATTCACGGTTTTAACAAAATTTTGAAGATGTAACAATTAGTTTATAAATTCATAACTGATATTCCTTATTCCTCACGGTATTAACCTTGTTATTTAGCTATATTACACCTTTATAGTTGATGTTGACTTGAGTATCAAATTTCTAAAAAATTTACACTAATTGTAATTAATAACAACTCATGGAAGATAAAGTTTTTGCATAGTTTTTATGTAATAAATGAAACTAGTAATGACCAAAAATTGGTTGATTAGATCAATGAATTTTCTTATCCTATTTTAGTTTTCTAATTTTAGTTTAGGATTTGTTTTTTTACATGATTAGGTTGTTCATAGTGAAGTTTATAGGATGGATTACATAATGAATGAATATTATATGATTTCATTAGATTACATATCCTATCAAGTGGATTATACTTCATTGTCAATGAAAAATCCGGAATGGTGTCCATAATAAGTAGATGGATAGATTGATTCATACTCTCAAGGATATGAAAATTTCCAAAATAAAAAATGGAGTGACACTTAATACCAACCATATGAAAGATATTATGAATTTCTAAATCACAAAATTCAACAATGGGATGATAAATATAATCAAGGAAATCATGGATTTAAATACCATTGAGAGAAAAATTCACAAGGAATATTAGTGTAAACACTTTTGATGTACACTGAAATCGATGATTCTAAGACCAAATAATAAGAGGAAACACTGAAGGAATAAGATTTCATGGTTAGATAAAGTACTAAATCATGTAAGAATTTATAATATTGTTTAGGAAATATCATTTCAATACTTGATTTATAGAATGTTCTGGAAAAATAGAAGGAAGAGGAGGTGAAGGTTATTGACGTGAAAAGTGGGAATGATAAAGAGATAGTATTCATTGAATAATCTAAATTTCTTGTTGAAGTAGAAATTAAAACACATAAAACAGAAGATAAATTTGGTGAATTATAAATATATATTGAATAATTTGAAGGTGATAAGTAAGGAGAAGAAATTAAGGAGGAATATTTATAAATTTGGTTAGTTTTTTAATTACTTATTTTATCCTTATGACTTTCCAAAACTAGGATTTCACTATAATAAAGTGTTAGGATTCTATAATGTAAAAAAGAAGTACTATTTCATATGTTCAAAATCATTTTTAAATATAGATAAGTTAATTTATTTTCATTATCCAACTAAATAACACACAAAAAGGTAAGATCTAGAAAAAAACTTTATAAAATGATCTTATAAGAGACAAAAAAAATTTATTACTTTTTTTAGAAATTAAATTTATGAATTACTTAAGAAATTTTCTTAGAGTTTAGTCCAAAATCCCTTATATTTTTTAAATTTGATAGATTAGACATTTCACTTTATTTGTTTATTTTTTATTTTGTGGCTCCAAAATACAATGCAACTTAATGATGGAAAAAATAAGAGGTTATTTCATGAAAAATGTATTATTATTTTAACTGTTATATATTGTATGCTTTCTAGTTACCATCACATGATTTTATAATAATAAAAAGTTGGATATTTTTGAATGAGATAAATGAATCAATTTCACCCATGGAATAATTATATTTTTTTCTTAAACTAATTGAACTAAAAGACATCATCACTTAATAAATATATTTTTCTTTTTTAGAAAATTTTGATTAATCATGATCATAATTTTAAAATTATAAGTGGAAATTTTTAAAATTAATATTCTTATTATATTTTTAGTTGTTTTAATGGGATTAATAATATGATATGTATTTTTAGATTTAATTATTTGACATTTTTACTAAAGATGATACTTATTAGTGTTAATTTCATGACCATATTGACTAATATTTTTAATTATCATTACCAATAAAAACTTTAAATCTATTTTTTCATATTCCTTATAATACCCTCTTTCTAGAGAGATATTTGGGATAAGAATCACTGCTAGAACTTTCACTTTTATCTTATCAAAGCATGAAAATTTTGAACCATATTGATATGAATGAGGTCCCTGATTGATTATTTTTAGCACTTTATACCATTGAGACCTACCTTACATTTGATCTTTTGTTAAGCCCATAAATACCATGAATTTACTTTATAGGAAACCACATTATAATACTATTTATCCATCCTAACCTAATTTTAGTTTTTTCGTGATTTATAATTAATAAGTGTGGGGGAGAGTATTTCAGGATGTTGATCGGGATTTTATGCATTAAAAAGTAGAGAATGTAAATAGTTATCATTGGTTGAAGGGAATAAATTTAAATTTCATTTCATTATTATTTATTGGATATTATTTAAAATTTTGAATAACAATATGTTGAAAAGATATAAGTATTTCATTATTCTCATTATTCGGGTTTGTGAGTCTTTGAGATGATAAGAAAAGAGTATATTAGTGTTTTATTTTGAAAGATATATTTTGATGGAGGAGTTTTCCATTGAGCTTTGAAATTTATATCATGCATTGTACTAAGATTTAAACCTCTAATTTGTGGTTTAATTTTAAATTTTAACATCAATCACCAAAATAATATTTAACCATGGATAAATCAAGAACATTAAAGAAATTTCTATTGATTAGTGTGGTTTGATTAGTAAGTGAATATTAGGATAACCTTACATTTTATGGATAGAGTGCATGTACTTTTTTTGAGTTGGGGCTGAATCCACTTTTTATTTTGAAATCAAATACCTATTTTTATCTTGGTAGAGGGATACCTATTACATTTACCATAGGCCCAATGCCAAGTGGCCCATGAAAATGGACCAAAGACCTAGTGCACTGTAAGGCCTTCATCATCCTACCTACGTCATCAGGCCTATGTCAATGTAAAGACCCGTAAATTTTAAGGAAATTTTTTTTTCTTAATTTTCTTGGAAATTTTACAAGAGCGCAGTTTCTGACGGCACCTGATTCCGAGGCCCGGTGTGCCCGGAATCATTTTCCGAAGATTGGCTCGGGTACGTTCAGTGAACGGGCGAGCGAGTTTTTCTAACTTTTGAACTGGTGCCCGGAATCAAATTCTGAGGGCACCGATGAAATCGCAGTGCCGGTATTCACTTAGAAACGCCTCTTCCGGAGTTGCGTTTGCTCGGGTGTGGTTTTTAATTTTCGGGCTTAAAGTTAAGAAATAAAATAATTTTGCGACAACTTTATTTTATTTCACTTAAGCCACTTGGAAGCCACTTAAAGCCACTTAAAGGCGGCTTGAACTGAGTTGAACTGGATAGGATGCTATCCAGAAATATCCTACCCCCTTGGTAGGATATTTGTGAGGTGGGGCCCGCACGAGCCCCGCCGTTTCTTTCCGCTAAGAAACGCACCCGTGAAAACCCGTCTTAATGAAATTCAACTGACGCGTTTTCTAAATTATTAACAGACCATTTAATTGGGCTGTTTATTTCGTGAATTAAATGGCCTGTTTCTTTCGTTGAATTAATTCAACGAATTAATTCAATCGTTTCTTAACCTGTTTTCGTGTGTTGGCATATTAATAAAATAAGACCAACCCAAAATCTTTTGAGAAGATTTGAGAGGATCCTTGTTTCTTCTTCTCCCTCGCGAAGTACGCGAAGAACGCGAAGAACGCCGAACCCGGAAATCGACGACGCTTCCGTCCGAGACGTCCTTCTCCGCCCCGATCTCCGATCACCGACCGTTGAGGTGAGTGATTTCGGATTTCTTCACAAGGTTCCTTCCTTTTTTGTTTTAAACACGGATTTAATTACTTATAATTTAAATCTGTTGTTCTTGGTCCGTTGAGCTCGCCGACTCAACGCCGGATTCCGCGACGACGCGACGCCTCCCCGTGACGACGCGACGATCCCTCTCTTCCGCGACGAGCTTTTCCGCGAAGAACGCCCACGCGCGACGATCAACGAGGTAGGGATTTTTTTATAATTTTGGAATACCCCTCTTTATTATTCCCGTGAACATTCTTTAAAAATTAAAGAACCGGAATCAAAGAAACAATTTTTATTTTATTAAAAATTGTTGGTTCATGTGTTGAACATTCTATTTTTCTCCCGTTGTTTTTATCTAACGCGGAGGGTGCGGGTCAAACGAACACGGCCCGACAACCCTCCGTCGTTCTTCGTGTTTTTCGGATTTGGCGGGCGACGACGGAACGTGCCGCAACGAGTGTTTGATGATCCCGCAGTAAAGAACGGAACCCGGGAGGAACAACGGCGCAGACAGGAAGGAAAACGGGCCACCGGAGCGACTCCGGCGGCCCACGGAAGCCGGTGGCGGCGCCGGCGGCCGGAGGCGGCGGCACCCCGCGGGTGTCCAGCGCGACACCCCGCGGGTGCCGCAGGTGTCCAGCGTGACACCCCGCGGGTGCCCCGGGGTTGTCACGCGGCACCCCGCGGGTGTCCAGGGCGACACCCCGCGGGTGCCGCGGGGTTGTCACGCGGCACCCAGCGGGTGTATGGCTGACACCCTGCGGGTGCCGCGGGAGTGTCACGCGGGGCGGCGGCTTTCCCCCGCGTCGGCCGCTCGACCCGGTTCGGGCCAACCAGGGGGGGTCGGGCCGGGTCGGCCCGGGCCCGGACCCCCCCCCCCCCCCCCCCCGTCTTCGGACAGACTTCGTTCAAATGGTCGTATCTTGAACTACGGGCCTCCAAACGACCCGCCGTCAGCGGCAATGCGATCCTTGGATCGAGACGGTCGTTTCGGTTTATTGCACTCAAGGTTTTAGAATACTTTGAGTTCGGTCGGGTTGGTTCGTACACGAAACCAACCGGGCCCTCGGAGCGGAAACGCTCATATCTTGAGCCACGGACGTCCGATTGACGTGTCGTCAGCTTTGTTGAGTTCCTCTTTGTGAGACGGATCTTTTGGCACCCTCCGCCCGAGGTTTGGACGCAGGTGGAGTACGGTTGGGTTGGTTTTTCCTTAAAAACCAACCGGGCCCCTGGGACGAAAAGGCCAATAACTCTCAGACCGGGCGTCCGATCGACGCGCCGTCTGTTGCGTTGAGTTCCTGTTGACGATGCGGAACTTTTGGATACATCAACTCTGGACTTCGTGACAGTTGATGTATCAGCCTCTCAGCTCGTGGAGCGGACCCTCCCGAACGAGCTTGCTGTGTGCGGGAACCCTAGTGCTGGCTGCGACAGCTTCCTCGACGGCGACGACTGTGCAGAGATCCTCCGTGGACTCCGACGACGACCGTGCAGAGATCCTCAGTGGACTGCGGCGACGACTGTGCAGAGATCCTCAGCGGACTGCGACGACTACTGCACTCAGCGATCCTACGTGGATCAGTGCTACAGGTCCTGCGTGGGCCCGGTCCTGTGTGGGCCCGATCCTGTACGGATCCGATCCTGTGTGGGTCAACACTCAGCGGTTCTGTGTGAGCCAACTCCTACAGGTCCTGCGTGGGCCCGATCCTGTGTGGGTCCGATCCTGTGTGGGTCACTGCAGAGATTAGTTACCTATCGATCCTTCGTGGGTCCGACGACTTATATGGATCAGAGATCATCTTTTCGTCATCCGAAGAAGTATACCTATGTGAGCTGAATCTTGTGTTTCTCTCCTTTGTGGATTGTGTTGAGCTATCCTGTGTAGATTTACTGTTTACTCTCCTTTGTGGATTGTGTTGTTCTATCCTGCGTGGGTATGCGTTTTTCTTTCCTGTGTGGACTGGGTTGTGCTAGGGCTCGGACGTTGGAGCCGGTCGGGAAATTGATGACTTAGGTATATGTATGGGCATATACCTAAGCCGTGTCATATGTTACTTCGTGATTGTATCTCTTCTTCGTGGCTTATCCTTTGTGGATTTCGGGAGACCTTCGGGGGTCTCGGGGTCCCTACTGAGTAGCTTATACTCACCCCTGCACGGGCTATGCCCGCACTTCGTGGTGTTGGTTACAGACGACGGACAGCGCTGATCGTGGAGGAGGCGTGCGGAGCAGGATAGTACCTGGAGGTGGACCACTGGGCGGGACGTACTCGGAGCGGTTAGTTGGACCCGAGGAGCAGTGGAGGCTATCTGTACCCACCCTTCAGGTGGGACTTCCAGAGGATGGCTTGACGCTGCAGTTTTTCCTTTCAGTTGCTGTTTTTCCATTCAGTTGTACTTTACAGTTGGGCTTGTATTTCCAGCCCCTTTTACTTTCAGCACAGCTTGTACAGTTTTTACTTAGTGTTTACTTTTGTGCTTGTTTACTTTTCAAAGGCAATGTCTTCCCTTTTTGTTGGGATTTACGCCTTGGTGCTAGTCGCCAGCCCCTGGCCTATGGAAGGCGGGCTTGGGGTAGTCACGGCACGGGCCCCGAGGACGGGTCGTGACAAATTGGTATCAGAGGTGGTCGGTTCTACCGCAGACTCTGATCTTTCTTCTATGTGAAGCAATAGTGTTTAGCGTATTAAGTGTGGTTATCAGTCCAGGGAGTCCAGTGTTGGTGCGGCGGCCGACGTATCCATACACTAGGACCCTGACTTCTGGTTTCCGACTTAATGCACGAAAACATTGATTGCATGTGTGTTTCAAGTTTTCTTTGTGATTACTTGTGTCAGCTCACCAGGTATACTGTTCTGACCATGGTGCACTTGTTTCCTTTTCAGGATGGCACGAGTTCCAGCGCCAGCGACCACCCAGGTTCCGTGGGGAGTCGGACCCCCAGGCAGCCGAGGACTAGCTGGAGGCGGTCATCCGAGTTTTCAGGCTAGTGAGGACACCAGCAGACCTCATAGTGATCCTCGCGGCGAGCCTACTGCACGCAGCAGCCGGACGTTGGTGGAGACTGATGCTCTAGGTACACGATGAGGCCACCCTCATCTGGACGGACTTCGAGAGCCTCTTCCGCTCAGAGTTCGTCCCGGCCACCCTCCGTGCGGTGCGCATCCAGGAGCTTCTTCAGCTGCGGCAGGGCAGCTTGATGGTCGCTCAGTACGCGGCGAGGTTCACCGACCTTTCTCGGTACTCGACAGACATGGTACGGGACCCCTTCTTCCGGGCCCGGACCTTCGAGTAGGGTTTGAGACACGAGATCAGGGCATCGCTGATCTCCCTCAGCATCCCGACCCAGGGAGGAGTGCTGGAGCGAGCCCTCCTGATCGAGAGCTTCCTGGCTGAGTCCACAGCGAGACCTACCACAGGGCGGCAGATAGCAGAGTCTTCGGCAGCTGGTAGCCGGCGGATGACTCAGGGTTCCAGGCGGACCAGACCTTCCGGCAGGCGACCTCGGGACACTGGCTCAGCAGTGCAGGGCACCCAGCCCGGAGCCAGTCTTCCGAGAGGCAGGCAGTGCTACGAGTGCGGCGGGCGGGGCCACATGGCTCGTGACTGCCCGACCCGTCGTACCGAGGGTCAGCAGACGGTGGAGGGACCACCCAGGCAGAGGCAGAGGGTCGACCGTGGCAGTCCGCAGGGAGGAGGCGGACGAGGCAGAGGAGCTGGCCGAGCAGTAGGTGGTGGGCGATGCTTTGAGGCTCTGCCACCACCACCACCAGGAGGCCCGTCCCGACCACAGGGAGCTGGAGGGCAGAGACAGGCTCAGCTCCAGGCAGCGGAGGCCTACGACCACAGTGCGCCAGAGATGATTCGAGGTACGATCTGTGTCTATTCCACCCTTGCTGCAGTTTTGATAGACACAGGAGCGAGTCACTCTTTCATAGCCAATGCCCTTATTCGGAGCTCGGAGATTCCGACAGAGCCGTTGGCTCGATCCTTACGGCTAGAGACTCCTACGGGAGCAGACTCGACGATTACGCACTGGTTCCGGCAGTGTGAGCTTACTCTAGGAGGCGAGAGCTTCGGCTGGGATCTTCTTGTAGCGGCGTCGAGGCCTTACGACGTCATCTTGGGCATGGATTGGTTATCTACGGTCCATGCTCAGATTGACTGCATTAGGCGCAAGGTGCGATGTGTGTGCACCGACGGGAGCAGGTTCACCTTCACCGGCGAGAATGGAGCCTTAGCAGCACAGGATGGACTCACGCAGAGGAGAGGTCAGCCCATCACTCATCAGTTGGCTATCCTCATCCTGGGAGCAGTTGACGTGCGGATTCCCAGTTTTCCTGCAGTGGTGGATCAGTACGCGGACGTCTTTCCCGACGACGTTCCAGGACTACCTCCTCGCAGAGAGGTAGACTTTTATATTGACATGTACCCCGGGATAGCCCCGATATCCACTCCAGCATATCGGATGGCCCCCGCTGAGCTTCGAGAGCTGTGGGTACAGTTGGAGGACTTGCAGGGCAAGGGGTTCATCTGACCCAGTGTTTCACCCTGGGCTTCCCCGATTTTGTTCACCAAGAAGGCGGACGGGAGCTTGCGACTGTGTGTCGATTATCGTCGCCTGAATCAGGTGACAGTGAGGAACAAGTATCCGTTACCCAGGATTGATAACCTCTTCGACCAGCTCAAGGGAGCACGGTGGTTCTCGAAGATAGACCTCAGGTCAGGCTATCATCAGCTTAGAGTTCGAGACGAGGATGTGCAGAAGACGGCCTTCAGGTGTCGGTATGGACACTATGAGTTCTTGGTTATGCCTTTCGGCGTGACCAACGCTCCAGCAGTGTTCATGAGCCTCATGAACAGGATCTTCCAGCCATACCTCGATCGATTTGTCGTGCTCTTCATCGACGACATTTTGGTGTACTCGACGACGGAGGAGGAGCACGCCTACCACCTGCGTGTTGTACTAGACACACTCCGAGAGCACCAGCTTTATGGAAAGCTCTCGAAGTTTCAGTTCTGGTTACGTGAGGTACACTTCTTGGGGCACGTCATTTCTGAGGCGGGAGTTGCAGTGGATCCCGCGAAGATCGAGGCAGTGCTAGCTTGGGAGCCACCCAAGAGCGTGACAGAGGTGCGGAGTTTCTTGGGCCTAGCCGGATACTATCGGAGATTTGTGCCAGACTTCTCCATAGTTGCGGCCCCACTCTCAGCGTTGACGAAGAAGGGGAAACCCTTTGTGTGGTCAGACAGATGTCAGCAGAGCTTCCAGGAGCTGAGGCAGAGGTTGACCAGCGCACCTATCTTGAGGTTGTCTGAGGAGGGAGTTGGATACGTAGTCTACTGTGATGCATCAGGGACCGGACTCGGGTGTGTCCTGATGCAGGAGCGGGCTGTGATTGCCTACGGATCACGTCATTTGAGTCCTCATGAGCACAACTACGCTACCCATGACTTGGAGTTGGCAGCAGTGGTCTTTGCCCTGAATACATGGCGACACTATCTGATGGGCGAGCGCTTCACAGTCTTTTCTGACCACCAGAGTCTCAGGTACATCTTCTCTCACTACTGGAAAACTAACCTTTACCAACGGTTTGGAACCGTTGGTATAGGCCTCCAAACCGTTGGTATATCCTATACCAACGGTTTGGAGAACCGTAGCCAAGTAAGCCGTTGGGATAGGTCTATACCAACGGTTTTTGGAAAACCGTTGGTATAGACCTATGCCAACGGTTTTGGAAACCGTTTGTATAGGTAATATGAAATCTATACCAACGGTAATGGAACCGTTGGTATATAAAATCAAAAAATAAAAAACCCACTGGGATTTGATCCCAGGACCCCTCGTTTATAATCGAACGATTTAACCAATAAGCTAACATCACTTTTGTAAACATAATTTCACAAATATATATATGTATTATCATCATTATTTAAAATTTTGATTTATATAATGTTCTCGGTTATTAGAACTGGAAAAAAAATAAAGAAGATATCCCAACGGTTTTCAAAACCGTTGGGATAGCCCTATCCCAACGGTTTTCAAAACCGTAGGGATAGGTGAGTGGTGGGTTGAGTAGTTTTTGGCCGAAGGTTGAATTCCTGGAGGGTTTTTCCCAACGGTTTTGGTGAACCGTTGGGAAAGGCCACTCTTTCCCAACGGTTCACCAAAACCGTTGGGAAAGAGGCTCAAAAGACAGCCTTTCCCAACGGTTTTGGCAAACCGTTGGGAAAGGGTCCCTCTTTCCCAACGGTTTGCCAAAACCGTTGGGAAAGAGGCTCAAAAGACAGCCTTTCCCAACGGTTTTGGTAAACCGTTGGGAAAGGGTCCCTCTTTCCCAACGGTTTGCCAAAACCGTTGGGAAAGGTGGGGAAATATATGGATTTCCCAACGGTTTTGGTGAACCGTTGGGAAAGGCCACCTATACCAACGGTTTTTACAAACCGTTGGTATACAAGTGTTGGGAAAGATCATCTTTCCAGTAGTGTCTCAGAAGGACCTGAACCTGAGACAGCGGCGATGGCTCGAGTTCCTCCAGGACAATGACTTTGAGATAGTCTATACTCCTGGGAAGGGGAACGTGGTGGCTGATGCCCTCAGCAGGAGGACGGGCATCCAGCTACTTGAGGAGGCGACAGAGCAGCTAGCCGCTTTGCAGATATCCTTCGTGGATAGAGACGAAGCAGCCTTCCTTCAGTCTCTCACAGTCTCTCCTCCACTTCTTCAGCGGGTCAGAGAGGCACAGCGTGGGGACGTTGACTGTGAGACACGGCGTGCACAAATATCCTCGGGACAGACACCTGATGGTTTCTCCCTTGGAGCAGAGCACGATGTCCTTTTCAGAGGACGTACCTTGGTACCAGTCGCTTTACGAGAGGAGGTGCTGAGAGAGTTTCACACTTCTCCTTTGGCGGTACATCCTGGAGTGGCGAAGATGTACCAGGATCTCAGACGACAGGATCTCAGACGACAGCACTGGTGGCCGGGCATGAAGAAGGTTGTGGCAGAGTTCGTTTCACGGTGCCTCACCTGCCAGTAGGTGAAGGCAGAGCATCAGGTACCAGCAGGCTTGGTACAGCCCTTGGAGGTCCCGGAGTGGAAGTGGGACGGGATATCTATGGACTTTGTGACTGGACTTCCACGCACATCCAGAGGTCACGACTCCATTTGGGTGATTGTTGACTGACTCACCAAGTCGGCACACTTCTTACCCATCCGAGAGCAGGGCTCAGTGGCGAGCTTGGGGCGTCTCTACATTCAGGAGATTGTACGACTTCACGGTGTGCCATCGACTATCGTCTCCGATCGGGACGCTCGTTTTACTTCCCGGCTTTGGAAGGGGTTGCAGGAGGCGTTCGGGATGCGACTACGTCTGAGCACCGCCTTTCACCCTCAGACTGATGGTCAGACAGATAGGACTATTCAGACTCTCGAGGACATGCTCCGCGCATGTGTCCTCGACTTTGGTCACAGCTAGGAGGACCACCTACCCTTGGTAGAGTTTTCGTACAACAACAGCTACCACTCCACCATCAGGATGGCACCCTACGAGGCGTTGTACGGCAGGCCTTGCAGATCCCCTTTGTGCTGGACAGACCCTGGGGAGTCAGCACTTGTGGGACCATAGATGGTCCGGGCCACGACAGAGAAGGTCCAGGTCATCCAGGAGCGGATGAGGACATCACAGAGCTGGCAGAAGTCATATGCTGATAGGAGGCGGAGGCCACTAGAGTTCGAGGATGGCGACCACGTCTTCTTGCGGGTCTCACCTCGACGTGGTTTGAGGAGATTTGGCCGAGGCGGCAAGTTGTCTCCACGCTTCATCGGACCCTTCCAGGTCCTTAGCAGGGTTGGCGAGGTGGCTTATCGTCTGGCTCTGCCACTTCAGTTGCACCAGGTGCACGACGTCTTCCACGTATCCCAGCTGAGGAGATACGTGCACGACCCGACACACATCATTGACTATGGGGAGCTAGACGTGGATGATGGAGCGACTTTTGCGGAGGTCCCAGTGGAGATAGAGGATCGACAGGAGCGGGTCCTACGTGGGCGATCGATTCCTCTTGTGCACATCAGATGGCAGCACGGGAACCTCTAGGAGAGCACTTGGGAGCGGGAGGCTCAGATGCGTGCTCAGTACCCACATTTGTTTCCCTAGTTTTTGATGTATCTTTACGGGGATGTAAAGTCCTGAGGTGGGAGTAATGTAAAGACCCGTAAATTTCAAGTAAATTTTTTTTTCCTAATTTTCTTAGAAATTTTACAAGAGCGCAGTTTCTGACGGCACCTGATTCCGAGGCCCGGTGTGCCCGGAATCATTTTCCGAAGATTGGCTCGGGTACGTTCAGTGAACGGGCGAGCGAGTTTTTCTAACTTTTGAACCGGTGCCCGGAATCAAATTCTGAGGACACCGATGAAATAGCAACGCCGGTATTCACTTAGAAACGCCTCTTCCGGAGTTGCGTTTGCTCGAGTGTGGTTTTTAATTTTCGGGCTTAAAGTTAAGAAATAAAATAATTTTGCGACAACTTTATTTTATTTCACTTAAGCCACTTGGAAGCCACTTGAAGCCACTTAAAGGCGGTTTGAACTGAGTTGAACTGGATAGGATTCTATCCATAAATATCCTACCCCCTTGGTAGGATATTTGTGAGGTGGGGCCCGCACGAGCCCCGCCGTTTCTTTCCGCTAAGAAACGCACCCGTGAAAACCCGTCTTAATGAAATTCAACTGACGCGTTTTCTAAATTCTTAACAGACCATTTAATTGGGCGGTTTATTTCGTGAATTAAATGGCCTGTTTCTTTCGTTGAATTAATTCAACGAATTAATTCAATCGTTTCTTAACCTGTTTTCGTGTGTTGGCATATTAATAAAATAAGACCAACCCAAAATCTTTTGAGAAGATTTGAGAGGATCCTTGTTTCTTCTTCTCCCTCGCGAAGAACGCGAAGAACGCGAAGAACGCGAAGAACGCCGAACCCGAAAATCGACGACGCTTCCGTCCGAGACGTCCTTCTCCGCCCCGATCTCCGATCACCGACCGTTGAGGTGAGTGATTTCGGATTTCCTCACAAGGTTCCTTCCTTTTTGGTTTTAAACACAGATTTAATTATTTATAATTTAAATCTGTTGTTCTTGGTCCGTTGAGCTCGCCGACTCAACGCCGGATTCCGCGACGACGCGACGCCTCCCCGCGACGACGCGATGATCCCTCTCTTCCGCGACGAGCTTTTCCGCGAAGAACGCCCACGCGCGACGATCAACGAGGTAGGGATTTTTTTATAATTTTGGAATACCCCTCTTTATTATTCCCGTGAACATTCTTTAAAAATTAAAGAACCCGAATCAAAGAAACAATTTTTATTTTATTAAAAATTGTTGGTTCATGTGTTGAACATTCTATTTTTCTCCCGTTGTTTTTATCTAACGCGGAGGGTGCGGGTCAAACGAACACGGCCCAGCAACCCTCCGCCGTTCTTCGTGTTTTGCGGATTTGGCGGGCGACGACGGAACGTGCCGCAACGGGTGTTTGATGATCCCGCAGTAAAGAACGGAACCCGGGAGGAACAACGGCGCAGACTGGAAGGAAAACGGGCCACCGGAGCGACTCCGGCGGCCCACGGAAGCCGGTGGTGGCGCGGGTCGCCGGCGCGGTGGTGCCGGCGGCCGGAGGCGGCGGCACCCCGTGGGTGTCCAGCGCGACACCCCGCGGGTGCCGCGGGTGTCCAGCGCGACACCCCGCGGGTGTCCAGCGTGACACCCCGCGGGTGCCGCAGGTGTCCAGCGTGACACCCCGCGGGTGCCCCGGGGTTGTCACGCGGCACCCCGCGGGTGTCCAGGGCGACACCCCGCGGGTGCCGCGGGGTTGTCACGCGGCACCTCGCGGGTGTATGGCCGACACCCCGCGGGTGCCGCGGGAGTGTCACGCGGGGCGGCGGCTTTCCCCCGCGTCGGCCGCTCGGCCGCTCGGCCGAGCCGAGCCGGACCGGCCCTGGCCGGGCCGGTCTTGGCCAACCGGGTCGGACCCGACCCGGTTCGGGCCAACCAGGGGGGGTCGGGCCGGGTCGGCCCGGGCCTGGACCCCCCCCCCCCCCCCCGTCTTCGAACAGACTTCGTTCAAATGGCCGTATCTTGAACTACGGGCCTCCAAACGACCCGCCGTCAGCGGCAACGTGATCCTTGGATCGAGACGGTCGTTTCGGTTTATCGCACTCAAGGTTTCGAAATACTTTGAGTTCGGCCGGGTTGGTTCGTACACGAAACCAACCGGGCCCTCGGAGCGGAAACGCTCATATCTTGAGCCACGGACGTCCGATTGACGTGCCGTCAGCTTTGTTGAGTTCCTCTTTGTGAGACGGATCTTTTGGCACCCTCCGCCCGAGGTTTGGACACAGGTGGAGTACGGTTGGGTTGGTTTTTCCTTAAAAATCAACCGGGCCCCTGGGACGAAAAAGCCAATAACTCTCAGACCGGGCGTCCGATCGACGCGCCGTCTGTTGCGTTGAGTTCCTGTTGACGATGCAGAACTTTTGGATACATCAACTCTGGACTTCGTGACAGTTGATGTATCAGCCTCTCGGCTTGTGGAGCGGACCCTCCCGAACGAGCTTGCTGTGTGCGGGAACCCTAGTGCTGGCTGCGATAGCTTCCTCGACGGCGACGACTGTGCAGAGATCCTCCGTGGACTCCGACGACGACCGTGCAGAGATCCTCAATGGACTGCGGCGACGACTGTGCAGAGATCCTCAGCGGACTGCGACGACTACTACACTCAGCGATCCTACGTGGATCAGTGCTACAGGTCCTGCGTGGGCCCGGTCCTGTGTGGGCCCGATCCTGTACGGATCCGATCCTGTGTGGGTCAACACTCAGCGGTTCTGTGTGAGCCAACTCCTACAGGTCATGTGTGGGCCCGATCCTGTGTGGGTCTGATCCTGTGTGGGTCACTGCAGAGATTAGTTACCTATTGATCCTTCGTGGGTCCGACGACTTATATGGATCAGAGATCATCTTTTCGTCATCCGAAGAAGTATACCTGTGTGAGCTGAATCTTGTGTTTCTCTCCTTTGTGGATTGTGTTGAGCTATCCTGTGTAGATTTACTGTTTACTCTCCTTTGTGGATTGTGTTGTTCTATCCTGCGTGGGTATGCATTTTGCTTTCCTGTGTGGACTGGGTTGTGCTAGGGCTCGGACGTTGGATCCGATCGGGAAATTGATGACTTAGGTATATGTATGGGCATATACCTAAGCCGTGTCAGATGTTACTTCGTGATTGTATCTCTCCTTCGTGGCTTATCCTTTGTGGATTTCGGGAGACCTTCGGGGGTCTCGGGGTCCCTACTGAGTAGCTTATACTCACCCCTGCACGGGATATGCCCGCACTTCGTGGTGTTGGTTGCAGACGACGGACAGTGCTGATCGTGGAAGAGGCGTGCGGAGCAGGACAGTACCTGGAGGTGGACCACTAGGTGGGACGTACTCGGAGCGGTTAGGTGGACCCGAGGAGCAGTGGAGGCTATCTGTACCCACCCTTCAGGTGGGACTTCCAGAGGATGGCTTGACGCTGCAGTTTTTCCTTTCAGTTGCTGTTTTTACTTTCAGTTGTACTTTACAGTTGGGCTTGTATTTCCGGCCCCTTTTACTTTCAGCACAGCTTGTACAGTTTTTACTTAGTGTTTACTTTTATGCTTGTTTACTTTTCAAAGGCAATGCCTTCCCTTTTTGTTGGGATATACGCCTTGGTGCTAGTCGCCAACCCCTGGCCTATGGAAGGCGGGCTTGGGGTAGTCACGGCACGGGCCCCGAGGACGGGTCGTGACAGTCAAGTCTGTGTCACCATTTGAAACATACATCACACAAGGGTAATTATAGGATTTGAACAATGGTATTTTGGATTCATTATTACAGGGTTTACCACTCATACACCACCCCAACTACATAGAGTGTATATATTTGATATTGAGAAAAACATTAATTAAGTGATCTTAAGTGATTAGTGAGATATTTTTTCGGTAAGGTAGATATAATGAAATAAAATTAACCATCCCATAATTACATAATATATGAAAAATATTACATTACATACATTATCATAACATTTTAAATTTATAGTATTAGAGTATTATAAAATTCTTAAAATACAGTAACGACACTTTCTCTTGGTGTATATTTTTTCCACAAGAACAAGTTATTAAAATGATAAACTCTTTATTTAAGAAAAATCTATATAATTGGAACATGACTTCTGTATTGTTCCTGCTCATCTATAAAACTCTTAAAATCATTTGAAAACTTGGGATGAGAAAAAAATTTAATAAGGGGTATAAAAAATAAATAAACCCCATTATTTTATTGAACAAACATAAAAATCCATTAAATTTTTCACTTTTAAATAATAATATTTGAACTCATGAAAACACATAATCCATTATAAAATTAAATTATTAGTGGAAATAATTTCATGATTAAGCATAAATTCAAAAGAATAATCATGATTTTTTCTTGAGACATCATATTCATAATCACTCTTATAATCATACATACAATGGAATAATTAATTTGGTTATTTCTAACATATTTAATCTGAATAATTACCCATTACCTAATTAATTATAGGGATATATTGAACCCACACATAATCATATATAATTTATAAGAAAAATAACGTGAATAAAACATATAGTATCTTTTATTTAATCATAAAAATCATATAAATAAACTTTTAATTCTATAAGCACAAGCATATTCAGTTAACATATAAAAAGAAATTAATTTAAAAATAATGGGCTAAACAATTCCTAGTTGAGAGTAAAATGAAAAAGAATAAGAAAATGATTATAAAGATCAATAATAAGATAAGAAATTAAATTCTTAGAAAACATTAAAATTGGAATTTGAAATAAAGTCTTCAAAATATTTAAAGTAAAGGTTTAGAAGAAAACCCCTTACCTCGAGTCACAACTCACCTCGCACATCCTCCACCCTCTTAAATTATAAAATTATATTAATTATTTACTTTATTAATAATTTTTTCATGTTAATTCCCTTATTATTATCCCTTTAATTTCATATATTATGATGTTTCATTTATTTTTCAAATTGGTAGATCTTACATCGTTCGTCTCATGATCATTTAGTACATAACATCCAAAACCATTATGGTATAATGGTAATGGTCAAATAAATTTTCGCATGGGTTAAATATGATATAAAATTATTAATTTATTGTTTTTATATCATTATAAAATCAATTTATTTAAATAGGTCATGAAATAGTCACTAATTAGATAATTTTCCTTGAAAATTATGTTTTTTATAGTTAAAAATTACTACGATTATTTACCTTTAATTCCTTTGATATGATGAATTATTCTCCATTACATAATCATAATCATAAAATTACTTTAATATTAATGTAATATTAAATTATAAAATCAATTTTTAATAATATCTCTATAGTATCTAAGTTCATGAAAACATCATCATTCACTTAGGTAGTGTAAAACTACCATGGTAAACGATGTTTTTCCAAAGAGTTTCAAAGAAAGTAAACCCCAATAAATATTTTAGATTTAGAAAAAAATTATCTTATAACTATGATTTTTATTTAATTTTTATTTCTAAATATTTTTTTAAATATTAAAAATTGTAAGAGTATAATTGAAATGAAAATACATCATCTTTGAAAACCCAATATTTTAACATAATAATGACTTATGAAAACAGTTCGGTGACAGGTAATGGATGACATTTCAACATAATTAGATCAAAAATAATTATAATAACATTTAAATTTAATCATTGTATAAAAATAAGATTATTTTAAAATATTTTTACGATAAAGTATCATAAATAATAAAGGAGATAGAGACATGGAAACTCTTACCTTGCTCCTCGAACAGCCTCATTTAGATTGAGTCAAAATCCTTCAAATAAAGGAATTTTGGAAATTAAAGAGCCTTATAAATGTGGAAAATGAAGTATATATTGTTATATGGTTATAATATGGATAGAAAACTGAATTTAAGATGTGTTTTAGAAAGGTTATAATGAGATCCCTTTTATAGGTAAAGTTCAATGGTGTTTTCAAAAATATTCATCATTTAAGGGTCAATAATGTAATTTTAAAATAATAATTGGCTAAAAATGGATAATATAAGATATGATAAACCATTATATGACCCACATAAATCAATATAATATTTAATGAATTTTTATCAATTTATAAATTATTATTTAACATTTAATATCCTTTAAAGTCATTTATAGGTAAATTCTCATAATTTGATTTTAGAAATATCTAGATGACTATAGAGTTAATATTTAAAAATTTATATTGTTTATTACATATCATTATTATCCCTAAAAATATTTAAAAACTATTATTTATCCAAATGTTGTGATTTTGAATAGTTTTAAAACCTTTTACTTTTAATTTTTTTATTACTTACATAAAAGCTCCAATGATGCTGCGTAAATTTTTTAGATAAGTATCCTATTAATTAATTTTCAAAATAAATTAATGAAATAAGAATATTTTATTATTAATAAATATTATCATCTAAAACCATCCATAACATTTTTTATTCCCATTAAATCATGATAACATTTTTAATATAAGAATTTTGACATTTATTAACTTGTGCAAGCTTTGGGTAATAATTTGGATAATTATCTTGTTAAATAATTATAAAATTCATAAATATTAATCCAAAACATTTATTATTCACTATATTTATCCTTTAAGTCAATATTATAATTATCCCTTATTATATACTTTCACAAATTCACAAATTTTTACTTTTCCAATATTATGTGGGCACTGCATCAGTATTAATAAATGCTTATGTATTTCTCTTGACATAAGAATTAATTTATAGAAATTATATAATATTTTTATGATATTTATAGTATATTATCATTTATAATATTTCACAATAGTTGTATCATGGATTATCATGACATCACAGGATATCATCATTGAGATATTTGGGGTATCAGACTTGTTTGGATCCAAATGCAGGCTCGCATAAACTAAATAGTTAGTGAAATCTGAGGAATAGATACCTAGGACAACCCCAAACTCACCTAGAAATAGATAACAATCCATAAATCCCAACTTTAAGGTTTCATGAATGATTTCAATCTTTAAAGTATCCAAGAACTCAAGGAATAGATCTAGGTACATCTCCTCTCAGACCTCAATGATATGTGAGAGGTGTATCCTACAGAGGGCCTCCCTAACTTCATTGACTATGAGGATATTTTGAATCATGTACAAATCCAATGTATCATGTTGGTCTTCATATACTTTTTCTACAAATATTATAATAGGACCTAGTGTTGCAGGTCTAAAAAACATAGGCATTGGTGAATCGGAGTAGCTGAGGTAACAACCTAAGAATATTGAGATTCAGACAATGAAGAAGAACCTAATGGGAAGTAATGGTGGTTGTTATCCATTGGTGTTGGTGGGTATGTATAAGTAGCCTAGGCCTGATACTTTTTCATGGGATATTTCTTTCCCTACTCATTATGTTTAGTTGGTGTAATTTCACCTTCTTTGGTGTGAACCATTATTGAGAAGAGGAGCGGAGGAGCAGGAAGATAAGTGAAGGAGGTGTAGCTAAGGGTAAGGATGAGAATAATAAGGAGTTATAGAGAGTAATAAGAAGTTAAATCTTAGGGGATTCAAAGGGGTGACACCATAAACCCTAGTTTTTAAGTTTAAAACCTACGGGTAAGAAAAATTATATCATAAATTGAGAACTTAAGATGTGAATTGTATGAGAACTTTTAAAAAACTATGAGATTTACTATGTAAAATATGATTTTATAATGTAAAGAAACCATTTTATTTTATTTTATTTTATTTTATTTTATTTTATTTTATTTTATTTTATTTTATTATTTAACTACCTTAACCTAAGGTAACAACTTGGGTTTCCTCCTAGACAGTGCTTCATTTAAGGTTGAGAGTTACACATTTCTTCAAAATAAGTGGATTTGAAATATAGGAAACACTCTTCTTAAAATGGTTCTTGGTAAATTTTTAACCACTATAAATTTACCTTAAAGGATGTTTCATATCCTTTTCAAATTTCTATATTTCCATAAGGGAATACTTTAATAACATTTAATGGTCCTGACCATTGGAATTTTAATTTTCTAAGGAATAATTTTAAGTCAGAATTGAACAAAACAACTTTGTCTCATGACCTGGATATTCTTTACATGATTCATAAGTCATGATTTTGTTTTTTTTTCTTTATAAATTTTGTAATTCTCATATTCGTCCCTTTTGATTTCTTCAAGATCATATAATTGCAATAATAATTGTTTCCTATCTTTTTGAGCATCAAGGTTTATCTTTTTCAAAGCCTAGAATGAGTGGTGTTCTAAATCAACTACTAGGTTTCATGGTTTTCTGTAGATAAGTTAGAAAGGATTTATATCAATGGGTGTTTTGTAATATGTGAAATATACCCAGAGTGAATCATCATGTTTTATACTCAAATCATTCTGACTCTTATTAACTATCTTTTCTATAATATTTTTAATTTCTCTCTTGGATATTTTTACTTTCCCACTAGTTTATGGGTGGGAATGTGTTCTATTATTATGTCAAACTCCATACTTTTATAAAATATATTTAATGTTATAATTGTTGAATTGTGTTCCCAGGTCACTAATGAGTAATTGGGGAAATCCAAACTGAGAAAAAATGTTTTTCTTGAGAAAATTTATAACCATTTTGGTTGTGTTAAGAGTAGTAGCTTTCACTTCTACCCACTTTGAGAGGTAATCTATACGAACCAAGATATACATCATTCCATAATAATTTAGAAATGGTCCCATAAAATATATTCCCCAAATATAGAATATTTATGTTGGAACCATGGTCTTATATGCATGATTTTGAGTATGATTTGTGTTTGTTGTCAATCCTCAGTGGAAGTTTAGAATGTGTACTAGCAAAGAGATCATACAGTTCAAGCAGACAACAGTATTGAAGGTGACGTTGTTTCCCAATGTTTGCCAAATTTTTGGGCCTGAAAATTGAAAAATGGAGAAAAGTGTTTTTGGAAAATAGAATTGCGCGTTGTGTACCTGATAAAGAGGAAACTTGCGCGCCATATGTTTTTCAAGATCAGAACATGGGAAAATGGAAAAGGGATAAGGGTCATGCAAGTTTTGGGCTGGTCGCGCAAGTGACCTGCGCGCCGTGAAGAGACTTGCGTGCAGATGCCTAGTAGGATTGGAAACTTGCGCGTATATTGTTTTTCAAGATTAAAACTTCAAAATATGGCAAATGAAAGAAGGTCGTGCAAGTATTTTTGTGGTCGCGCATGTGATTAGCGCGGCAGAGGCTAGGTAGGATGAGCTGCGTGCCGGAACCTGCGCGCTGAGGGAAGACTTGCACGCCACTGCGTAGGGGGTCCAGTTTGCCTATAAATAGAGGACCACCCCTCCTCATTTTCAATGGAGTTCAAGACTTAGATATTTTTCGAGCTCTTGTCACGCAAGTGGTTGAGTCACGAAAGTGGTTGTTGGGTCGCGCATGTAGAGGTTGAGCGTCGGTTGTTGGTTTCGCGACCAAGGCGGTTGGGGAGTTAAAGGTGCAACATCGCGCAAGTTCAGAGTTGAAAGAGGCAGTGTCGTGCAAGTGGGTTGGTGTCACCTGTGTGCCGAATTTGTACTGCACAAGTGACTTGCACGCCGGGATTGAAACTTGTGCACTAGGCTTGGAGAAGCATGTCAGGGTTGTTAAAGTACACTTGTCCTCTTGAAGCTGCACGAAAGCTGGAAGAACGCCCGGTACCCTCATCACAAAGTGAGATTCATCTTCTGGTGATAATTGGACTTCAATAGAGCATATACATACAACGTAGGATGCATTCTTATGCAATAATGAAGAGACCTTCACGTCTATAAACTGAGTGTGTCTTCACCAAGGGCAGTGAGCTAGGCGGAGTCAACAGGAGTGACCTGAGGGAAGCAGTGAGCTTTCCCTAAACCTTTGTAAAGGCAGTGATCCTGGGATAGAGTGACTGTTCCCGAACCTTTGTAATCCACAGCTAGTGAATATTAGTGGAATTTGGTATGACCGACAACTTGTCGGCGTATGCTCCTTGGTCATAGCCCTTTGTGGTGAACCAAGTAAAAAGTGATGTGTCATCTCTGTGCATGTGAATGGTTTCTTTCTGATCATATTCATCTTACTGGTTTGACAACTTCCTACCAACGTGGGAACAAGATCCATCACATTAAAAGAAAAAGTTGTCACCCTGATTCACCCCTCCCCTCTCAGGGTGTCCCTGGGTCCTTCAATTTCCACATCAAGGATGGTTTTTTGTGTAATTTCATTGTTTTTTCCAATGGTTCATGTTCTTTCTCAAAGATCATAGTTTTGAACGAAATTACATGCATCCTGATGGAGTGTGGAATAGAAAATTCTAGTTTGAATAATTTTATAAATGGTGTGATTAAACCCATGGTGTCCCCTAGTCGACAACGTATGGAAAATTTTAACACACTTTAAATTTCATCTTATGGGATGCAATATCACATTAAACCATCATCACAATTCTTAAATAATAGTGGCACATTCTGCAAGTAGTGTGGTTAATATGATAAAAAATTCTTCATTTGATGATTAGAGAAGTGTGGATAAATATTCCCAGTGGCCAAATAGTTTTCTATATTAACAAATCATGGTTGATATTTCAAATCCACATTTAAGACTGTTTCATCAAGGAAGTTTTATAAAATTCTCATCTCTTTATTATCTTCAACATTTGGTAGCTGGAGTCTGGATAGATGGTCAACCATAACATTCAATGTCTTATTTATATATTTTATGACAATTTCAAACTCTTAAAACAATATTATATACCAAATAAACCTTGTTTTATCATCCTTTTTGTTCATAAAAAACATTAATTCTACATGATCAATGAAAAACATGACTCTAAAGAGCATGAGGTGTGATCTAAATTTATCAAAAGTAGAGAACACTATAAGAATATATTTATTTGTAGTGGTGTAATCCATTTTATCATCATTAAGATTATGGATGGATTATTAGATGGGATGAAAAATATGCACAATCTATTATCATAAAATAGCACCCACAGTGAAGTCACTAGTTGCTTACATCAACTCAAATCCCTTTTCCCAATTAGGTGAGATGATAATAGGAGCTACCACTTGGTTGTTTTTTAAAGTTTCAAAGGCTTATAGAAATTTTTCATTGAATTCAAATGGGATTTATTTTTCTAGAAGGTGTGTTATTGGTTACACTATTTGTGTAAAGTCTTTTATGAATCTATGATAGAATCTTGTATTTCCTAGAAAACTCTTAATTCCCTTAATAGTAGTAGGTTCTAGCAACTCTTTGATGAATTCTATTTTAGCTGGATCAACTTATATTCTATTATTTTAAATCTTATAATTGAGGACTATTCCTCATTTTTCCATAAAATGTAATTTATCTCAATTTTAGCACCATAAATTTCTATTCAAAATGTTTTTTATGAGTAATAAATACTCATACAGACCTCAAAGGATCATATATATACATAGAAATCATCCATAAAGATTTCTAAAAACTTCTTTTTCAATATCATTGAAGATATATGTCATGAATAATTGGTATTTTTCTAGAAAATTATATATTCCAAATGACATTCATCAATATTCAAAGGTTTCCAATTGATAATGGAATGTTGTCTTTGAAAAATCATTCGGGTTGACAGGGATTTGATTATATCTGGAATATTTATCTAGGAAATAATAGCATTTTTTCTTGGTAAATATCTCAAGAATCTAATCCATGAATGGGAGATAAAAATGGTCCTTCTAGGTCATTATATTGATATTTATATAATCTATGTAGACTCGTCAACTTGTAATGGTCCAAGTTGGAATTAATTTATCTTCATTGTTTTAAATCACAGTTAAGTGTCCCTTCTTAGGAACCACTTGTAGTGGGATAACACACTCTCTATATGATATATAAAATATGGCACTAATGTTAAGAAGTTTCAGAACTTCCATTTTAACCACTTCTTTCATAGGTGGGTTGAGTCACCTTTGGGGTTGGATTTTTGGTTTTAATCATTCTTCTAGTAAGATTCAGTTAGTGTAGATCATGGGGTTGATTCCCTTTATATCAATAACACTCAAAGATATAAAGTTCTTATTCCTTTTAATTACTTAAAATAATTTATCCTCTTGTTATTTAGTAATATTAGATATTATAAGGACTAGAATTTTTTCCTTAATTTCTAAGAAAGAGTATTTGAGTGTTCTTAGAAAAGGTTTTAATTCCAATGTTGGTATCTTAATAATCAAATGTGTGAAATCTGGGATAGAGTCTCTCATCAGAGGTTTGATTTATTGCACCTTTTTATATTCATTATTGTAAGAACCCAATTCTTATTTTTGAGGTACGGGTTTCTTCCTTTCTCTTTTCCTTATGTGTTTTTGAGAAAATAAGCAAAATGGGGAAAAATTCCAAATTTTGGAAAGTACACACCGTGTACTTTTCTGCACGCTGTGTACTTTTGGCCGTGTGAGATGAGTACACAGGGCGTGTAGCCATGTCGGTGATGAAAGGTGTAAAAACTGACTACACGCCATGTAGTGGTCCTTTACACACCGTGTAGTCAGTCGGTAGACTAAATAGTATGGCGGTGGATAGCTGTGTGACAGAACATGCCGTGTACTCAAGGAGACACGTCGTGTAGTCATGTCGGCAGGTGAACAGTGCCACGCTGGTGGGAAATCACCAGAGGAACAGTTAAAAATTGGGAAGTACACGCCATGTACTTGGAAATACACACTGTGTACTTTGTTTTTTTTTTTTTTGCTTAAAATGGGAAGTAGCCTCCCCTGTTCACATGGAATGCTTAGAATAGGAAGAAGGAGTAGGATAAGAAGGCCGGATCTTTAGAGATCCACCGAGCACTTGTCGGGAATCCGTTTTTTGCACCATCGATCTCGTTGGAACCGCACGGGTAAGCTCTCCCTTCTCCTGGATTAGTTCTTACCAATTATTCCTCTAAGGGAAGTTATTTATGTTTGAATGGGTTTTCTTCTAACTCAGATCTACGTCATCTTTGGGTGTTTCTGGAATCGATGTTCGTGTATATCGTTCGTTGGTGTTAAAGGTAGGTGGCTTGGTGTTTATTTTCCAACTGTTTTGCATTTTGTGCATTTTTGAGCTACGAACCCATATTTGGGGTGTCGTGTGGCTAAGGTCGTGGCTATTTTAAATACCTAGAATTGAATAGGTAGTTAATTTTGATAATAAAATGTTGTTTGGGATCACTGCTTGGATCCAGGACCATCCCGAGGGGTGTGTTCCTCTGTTTAGCCGTTTTTCCAGGATACCCAAGGGTATACCATGTTTAATTATGCATTACTTTTACCTTGAGAGGAATTTTATATAAATTTCATGATTATATGTTGGGAATGGCCCGGTTACTTATGCGTGAGGGTGGTGTTTACTATAGCTTGAGGGCATGACTGTATTAGCTTCAGTGTGATGTTCTATTTTGCCTGAGGGAAACCTTTCATGCCTGAGGTCTTGACTTTTGTGCCTGAGGGCGACACTTCATATGCTTGAGGGCGAGATTCTGTTATGCCTATGGGCGAGATTCTGTTATACCTGTGGGTGAGATTCTGAATGCTTGAGGGCAAGATTTTGATTACCTGAGGGTAAGGTTTTACTTGTCTGAGGACGCTGACTGCTTACATAGAAATTCACTGTGGTGGTTTCTTAATAATAAATAATGAAATAGAGATTAAAATGGAAATATAAATGGTAAGTTAGTTAGTTTTTAGTACTTCTTAGTTTATTGCATTTACTTTTGCACACTTTTGTTGCATGTTTACACACAGTTGAGCATAGGCCTTTGGTGGGTGTCTACTGAGATTAATTCTCACACCCTATTTTGGTCATGCTTTTTGGCCCAAACAGATTATGTTTCTACAGGTGTAGATAATTGAAAGGGTCCTTATGCAGTTACTTGATTACTACTGAGAATTAGGGGAGCATTGGATCGGGCTGAGGCTCGTGATGCTACCGGCTGTTTTGTTCTTTTTTTCTTTTCTGTACTTGTACTACACTGTATTGTTGTGTAACATGTTCTTGCTGCATTCTTAGAATTTGAGGCATGTTGCACCATTTTACATACTGGTTGGTTATATCTACTCCAGTTGTTTATTTCAGTTGTGTATGGTTTACTGCTTCCGTTGTTGCTGTATGTTTTATCTTGTATTCCACTGCGCTACACTTTGACAAATGAGGGCATAGTTTCCCCACTATCAGACCTGGGCCCTCATTGCTAGTCAGCAGCCTCTGGCATTTGGGGAAATGTGCTTGAGTTCATGTGGTGAACTGGGTTCGGGGCTCATGTGGAGTGGTACCCGGGTCCGGGATGTTACAAAGTGGTATCAGATGGGTTCTTTTCTTTGACTTACTGTGTGGAGCCTTAGTCGGGGATAGGACGAGAACGGTAGTTGGTAATAAGTTGTGCCCGGGCATAGCTAACCCGTGTACAGGGAAAATCCAATTTACCTCGTGTTTCAATTTTTCTGATTTTGTAATTTTATGGTTGATTTGTTTTCACCGAAGGGTGACACACTTGTATTGTGCTGTTTATATTTTATTCATGGGTTATATTTAGTTGCAACCCGATGAGATGAGGGTATTCCATCTCATGCATCATTTAGACACATTCTAGGAATCACATGCCATGCATAGTTTCCATGCCATATAGGTGCATTCGAAATTGCATGTTGTTGTGATAGTTGTTGTGCTAGAAAAGCATGTTTTTGAGATAGTTTCTTGATAAATACCTGTTGTTTGATAGGGTATTTTTGTGTGATCCTGTTTATAGAATGGACGCCAAACTTTGGTTTTTGGGGAGTATGGGCCCTCATTAACCAAAATTTTGTGGATCATTGGTTGTTTTTCCAGTTATAACACATATAAAATTCCAAACTTTGATTCGCGGGGAGTATGGACCCTCACGGATCGGAATTTGGCACTTAGGTGTTGTTTTTCATTATTTTCTGGGTTCCGGAGAAGTTTATGAGGCATACTATCCGAAAACCCAGTATACACGTCGTGTAGTTTTTTAAACACGCCGTGTATGTTCTTCTGTTCGGGAAGAAAACTTTTTGAGTACACGTCGTATACCCTAAGTACATTCCATGTAATCTCTTCCCATGTCACAAACCGTGTGGGCGGTGACACAGGGAAGGGAAGAGCTTGGGGCGAACACGTCGTGTACCGAATTTACACACCGTGTAGTGTTGACCAGAGACCTGGTCATGTAACTTACAAACATGGGCCGGTGTAGTCATTTCTTGAACATTCCATGTCAATGAAGAACATGCCGTGTAGTGTGACCTGGGAACCTGGCCGTGTAACTAACAACATGGGTTGGTGTAATCCCTTCATATACACACTGTGTGTATATTGAACACGCCGTGTAGTTGGAGCCGTGTATCCGGTCGTGTAACTAACAACACGGGTCGGCGGAGCTCATCTAAGTACACGCCGTGTACCTGTGGGACACGCTGTGTACCTATGGGACACACCGTGTACCTGTGGGACACGCCGTGTAGTCTTGTCCAAGGACAGACCGTGTGGACTTAGCCGTGTGGCTGGGAAACTAGGTAGTGTACACACTGTGTGCGGGTATAACACACTGTGTACTATCAAGCCGAGTAGTCGGCCGTGTCACAAACGACACGGGCAGTTGGAAAATTACACCATACACACCATGTAGATTATATACATGCCGTGTAGTTTTGTTTAACGGGAGCCGTGTGGCTTGGCCGTGTAAAAGGACCTGGGCAGGGGAAGAGAAGTCAAGTAAATGCCATGTAGTCAGTATACATGTCGTGTAGTCTTATTTTGCAAATTTTTAATGCTTTCTTCCTCTTGTTCCCCTTTTGGTTCCTTCATTGTCATACTATAATAATCTTGATCTAAGGTGTGTGTTTGAACTTGTAGTTTCATGTCGCCAAGACGACCGTGCGTTGTTCGTCAGGAGAGCGGCAACGAGTTTACTCTAGAGATGGTGGGCCATGGGCTACCAGTGGATCCTCCAGCAGAGCTAGATGCAGCGCCAGCCGTTATACAAGACATAGGTGTAGATGAAAAGTTCCATGAAGGCTTTATGCGGTTCATGCAGACATTTCAGGGAGCACCGCAGGCTGCCACATCTATGGCTGAGCTTACACGTATCTTCCAGCAGCAGCATCCACCAACATTTTCAGGGGATGGAAGACCACAGGCTGCAGAGTCTTGGCTTGGATCGATGCAGACTATTTTCGAGCATCTTGAGACACCTCCAGGGCGGAGGGTCAAGATCGTGACGTATATGCTGCGTGATTCCGCCAAGAGGTGGTGGTATGTTACCACCCAGTCAGAACATCACAGAAACATGGCGTGGGAATATTTCCAGATAGTCTTCTATGACTTCTTCTTCCCAGAGACGCTGAGGGAAGATAGAGCTCGAGAGTTCATGAATCTGCAGTAGGGCGCTATATCAGTGATGGATTATTATGCTCGCTTTACTGAGCTTCATTGTTTTGCTCCCATTCTGGTGGGCGATGAGACGCTGAGGTCCAGGTGCTTTGAGGATGGTCTTCGATATGACATCCGAGCACTGGTGAATGTTTTCAGGTTGCCTTCAGTATATGTTATTGTGAACCAGGCGTTGATTACAGAGAGGAACCTACGGGAAGCTAGTGGTGTGGGCCAGGGTGGTCCAACACCAGTTACTGGTACTATTTCAACTGGCAAGAGGAATAGACAGATGGATTTCTCTCAGGGTGGCAGTTCCAGCCAGGCAGTCTCTTCAGGAGGCCCGATCAGGTGCTACCAATGTGGTAAGGAAGGGAACAAGAGACCACAGTGTCCACGAGACCCAGTGGAGTGTCGAGCTTACGGTAATATGGGTCATCTACAGCGCTTTTGCAGGGCGTTTCTACCAGTGGCTAGTGAAAGGGGTTCTGTGCAGACTCTGCGAGTGGGAGAAGGACCAGCAGCTTCTTACCAGTAGGGTGACTGGAATACGTCAGGGCGTGTAGGTAGAGATGGTGGTCATGGCTGTGGTATCTAGACACCAGGATCTCAGAGGCAGTAGGGCGGGACAGCTTAGGGTAGCTAGGCTATGTCATAGGGCTGCGGCACTGGGCAGGCATATGCAGTGCAACAGACCCAGCAAGAGCATGATCCTGGACCTTCTATAGTCAGAGGTACTATTCTAGTAGCTTCTGTCTTATCTTTAGTACTTTTTGATATCGTTGCTACACATATTTTCATATTTGTGCCCATTGTGGAGAGTCTTGGTCTTTGTGTTTCTACTTCTTCTGATATCATGACGATAGACACTTCTTTGGGGACTAGAACGGCTGGTGTGCGTCGGTGTAAGGAGTGCCCCCTTGAGGTTGGTGGGTGTCACTATCTTTGGAACCTCTATGTCTTAGAGATGACGAGCTATGATGTCATTCTTAGGATGGACTGGTTGGTTCCCTTCAGAGCCTTTGTGGATTGTTGTCATCGCAGGGTGAGTTTCACGTCACTAGAGGGCGGAGAGTTTCTATACAAAGGTGAATGGGATGTTCGGGCGAGTTGAGCTGGGCCAGAGCATCATGGGCAAGGTGGAGTCACAACCTAGATTGCGAGCTTATATCTGGACGACCAGGGGACTTTTCAGACAGATTTCCCTCCAGTTGTTGATTGTTTCAGGGATGTCTTCCCAGACAACTTTTCAGGACTACCTCCGAAGCGTGAGGTGGATTTCTCTATTGAGATTATGCCAGGAGTAGCACCGGTGTCCATTCCTCCTTATAGGATGGCTACTCCTGAGTTGAAGGAGCTTAAGAGGCAGTTAGAGGAGTTAAAGTCAAAGGGTTTTATCCGACCCAGTACTTCTCCTTGGGGTTCTCCAGTCCTTTTTGCGAAGAAGATGGATGGTACCCTCAGAATCTATGTGGATTATCGGAAACTGAACCAGTTGATGGTCAAGAACCGATATCCCTTGCCAAGGATTGATGATCTTTTTGATCAACTTCGTGGAGCACGAGTGTTCTCGAATATTAACTTGAGGTCAGGATATCATCAGCTGTGCGTTAGACCATCTGATATACCTCTCACAGCTTTCAGGAGCAGGTATGGTCTATACGAGTATACGGTTATGTCATTGGGACTCACGAACGCGCCAGAAGTTTTCATGGCTCTGATGAATCGTGTGTTCCATCCTTATCTATATTCTTTTGTGGTAGTATTCATGGATGATATCTTGGTGTACTCTCACACTCGACACGACCATGCCACCCATCTTGAGATCGTATTGAGTACACTGAGAGAGCATCAGTTATATGCTAAGCTCTCAAAGTTCCACTTTTGGATGGACCAGATACACTTCCTGGGTCATATCATCTCAGAGGTAGGAGTTATAGTAGACCCAGAGAAGGTGAGAGCAGTAGTTTCCTGGTAGCAGCCTTTGAACATTTTTGAGATACGAAGTTTCTTAGGGTTGGCCGATTACTACAGGCGTTCTATACAGGACTTCTCCTGCTTAGCAGTGTTGTTGACAGGTTTGACTAAGAAGGGTGTGAAGTTCGTTTGGTCAGAATCTTGCGAGACAGCCTTCCAGGAGCTGAAGGGAAAGTTGACATCAGCACCAATCCTGATACTCCCAGAGCAGGGGAAGAGCTATACAGTTTACTGTGATGCATCAGGGATTGGACCAGGAGCTGTGTTGATGTAGGCCGATCGAGTTGTTGCGTACAGTTCTCAATAGTTGAGGCCACATGAGAGGAATTACCTGACACATGATCTCGAGTTGGCTGCAGTTGTTCATGCGTTGCGTTGTTGGAGACATTACCTTTTGGGAGAGCATTTTGTGGTTTTCACCGACGACAAAAGTCTCAAGTATATTTTTACTCAGTGTGACTTAAATCTGAGGTAGCGAAGGTGGGTCGAATACCTTCCGTCCATTGATTTTAAGCTTGCCTATACACCTGGTAAAGGTAATGCAGTAGCTGATGCACTGAGCAGGAGGACTCAGATACAGGCAGTGCAGGAGGCCAGTGGTGAATGGCAGCTTATGGCTTTGTTCTCTGAGATGCATTTGGAGGTGCATGACATTCAGGGGAAGACCTATCTTTCATTTTTAGTTGTGACCTCTACCCTCTTGGATAGAGTGAAGATGAGACAGCTATATGATTCAGAAGGCCTAGTTCTATGGGAGTCGGTGCTAAGTGAGGACCCTCCTCCTGGGTGGATGATAGGAAATAAAGAGGTTCTGTGTTTCCATGGATGGGTGTGGGTTCCAGGGGATATACGCGAGGATCTGATGCGAGAGTTTCATGCTTTAGCTTGGGAAGTTCATCATGGGGTTACCAAGATGTACCGTGACTTGAGACGTCAGTACTGGTGACTGGGTATGAAGAGAGAGGTAGCTGGTTTTGTTAAGAGGTGTTCCACTTGTCAGCAGGTGAAGGTGGAGAATCAAAGGCCAGTCATACTGTTACAGCAGTTACCTATTCCAGAGTAGAAATGGGATGATGTCGCAATGGACTTCGTGACTAGGTTGCCGAGGTCACCTTGAGGCAATGATGCCGTGTGGGTTGTTGTGGACAGACTCACAAAGGTAGTTCACTTTTTGCCGATCAAGGAGACCTTCAGAGTTGACGAGCTCGGGACGTTGTATATCTGAGAGATCGTACGTCTTCATGGTGTCCCTCGTTCTATTGTTTCTGATAGGGATGCCCATTTTACGTCTCGTTTATGGCAGAGTTTCCAG
Organism: Viscum album; assembly: GCA_963277665.1. Taxonomy (NCBI): domain Eukaryota; kingdom Viridiplantae; phylum Streptophyta; class Magnoliopsida; order Santalales; family Viscaceae; genus Viscum; species Viscum album. The sequence continues at coordinate 513,218 of CAUJRU010000347.1, read as the reverse complement.
AGGGCTCTGGGTACACAGGTGCTTCTGAGCACAGCTTACCACCCTCAGACTGATGGCCAGTCAGAGCGTACAATACAGGTGCTTGAGGACATGCTACGTGCATGTGTCCTAGAATTTGAGGGATCTTGGGAGAAGCACATACCCTTAGTCGAGTTTTCCTATAACAATAGTTTTCAGGAAACTATTGAGATGGCACCTTACGAGGATTTATATGGTAAGCCATGCCGATCACCCTTGTTCTGTTTAGAGGCAAGTGAGGAAGCTTTACTGGGACCACGTCTCATGTAGGAGACTTCTGAGCAGGTCCAGTTGATTCAGAAGCAGATGGCTACCGCACAGTCTCATCAGAAATCTTATGCTAATCGCCGCAGACGACCTTTGGAGTTTGTGGTCGGGGATCAGGTTTTCTTGCGTTTTTCGCCGAGGCTGGGACATAGACGGATCAGGAGACAGGGTAAAGTTTCACCGAGGTATGTGGGGCCATTTGAGATTTTGGAGAGAGTCGGGCCAATTGCCTATCGGTTGCAGTTACCACAGAGGTACCAGGCCATGCACGATGTCTTCCATGTATCTCAGTTGTGTCATTATCATTCAGACTCGTCTCACGTCCTTTATTCCGAGGAGGTTGAGCTTGAGGTAGATGCGTCCTTTGAGGATCATATGATCCGTATTGTTGATAGGAGCATGAAGGTTCTCCAAGGCTGGTCAGTTCCTCTCGTACGGGTGCTATGGAAGCATGGCTGAGTGCAGGATAAAACCTGGGAGTGGGAGACCGACGTACGTGCTCAATGGCCAGAGTTATTCACGACTATATCTTCACCATACTTGGAAGGGAAATTCGAGGATGAATTGCTTTAAGGGGGAAGTTTGTAAGAACCCAGTTCTTATTTTTGAGGTACAGGTTTCTTCCTTTCTCTTTTTCTTAAGTGTTTTTGAGAAAATAAGGAAAATGGGAAAAATTTCCAAATTTTGGAAAGTACACACCGTGTACATTTGGCCGTGTGGGATGAGTACACAGGGCGTGTAGCCATGTCGGAGATGAAAGGTGTAAAAACTGAATACACACCGTGTAGTGGTCCTTTACATGCCTTGTAGTCAGTCGGCAGACTAAATAGTATGGCAGTGGCTAGCTGTGTGACAGAACACGCCATGTACTCAAGGAGACATGTCGTGTAGTCATGTCGGCAGGTGAACAGTGCCATGCTGGTGGGAAACCGCCATAGGAATAGTTAAAAAATGGGAAGTACACGCCGTGTACTTGGAAATACATGCCATGTACTTTGTTTTTTTTTTTTTTTTTTGCTTAAAATGGGTAGTATACTCCCCTATTCATAGAGAAGTATTAGAATGGGAAGAAGAAGCAGGATAAGGAGGCCAGAGCTTTGGAGATCTTCCGAGCACTCGTCGAGAATCCGTTTTCTACACTGTCGATCTCGTTGGAACCGCACGGGTAATCTCTCCCTTCTCCTGGAGTAGTTCTTACCAATTCTTCCTCTAAGGGAAGTTATTTACGTTTTAATGGGTTTTCTTCTAACTCATATCTACGTCATATTTGGGCATTTCTGGAATTGACATTCGCGTATATCATTCATTGGTGTTAAAGGTAGGTGGATTGGTGTTTATTTTCCAACTGTTATGTGTTTTGTGTGTTTTTGAGCTACGAAACCATATTTGGGGTGTCATGTGGCTGAGGTCGTGGCTATTTTAAATACCTAGAATTGAATAGGTAATTAATTTCAATAATAAAATGTTGTTTGGGATCATTGCTTGGATCCAGGACCATTCCGAGGGGTGCATTCCTCTGTTTAGCCATTTTTCCAGGATACCCGAGGGTATACCATGTTTAATTATGCATTACTTTTTCCTTGAGAGGAATTTTATGTAAATTGCATGTTTATATGTTGGGCATGGACCAGTTACTTATTCTTGAGGGCAGTGTTTACTATATCCTGAGGGCGTGACTATATTAGCCTGAGGTTGATGTTCTATTTCACCTGAGGGAAACCTTTTATGCTTGAGGGCTTGACTTCTGTTACTGAGGGTGACACTTCGTATTCCTGAGGCCGAGATTCTGTTATGCCTGTGGGCAAGATTCTATTATTCCTGTGGGTGAGATTCTGAATGCCTGAGGGCGAGATTTTGATTACCTGAGGGTAAGGTTTTACTTGTCTGAGGACGCTGACTGCTTACATAGAAATTCACTATGGTGGTTTCTTAATAATAAATAATGGAATGGATATTAAAATGGAAATATAACAGGTAAGTTAGTGACTTTTGAGTACTTCTTAGTTTATTAAATTTACTTTTTCACACTGCTGTTGCATGTTTACACACAGTTGAGCACGAGCCTTTGGTGGGTGCCTACTGAGATTAATTCTCACATCCTGTTTGGGTCATGCTTTTCGGCCCAAAAATATTATGTTTCTATAGGTGTAAATAAGGGAAATGGTTCTTATGCAGGTACTTGATTGCTACTGAGGAGTAGGGGAGCATGGGACTGGGATGAGGCTCACGATGCTATCGGTTATTTTGTTCTGTTTTACTTTTCTGTACTTGTACTGCACTGTATTATTGTGTAACATGTTTTGGATGCTTTCTTATAATTTGAGGCATGTTGCACCATTTTACATACTGGTTGGTTATATCTACTGCAGTTGTTTATTTTAGTTGTGTATGTTTTACTGCTTCCACTGTTGTTGTATGTTTTATCTTGTATTCCGCTATGCTAGACTTTGACAAATGAGGGCATAGTTTCCCCACTATCAGACCTGGGCCCTCCCTGCTAGTCGACAGCCTCTGGTGTTTGGGGAAATGCGCTTGAGGTTATGTGGCGAACCGGGTTCGGGGCACCCGTGGAGTGGTACCCGGGTCCGGGACGTTACAATTATTATCCTCTTTATCAGGGGAAAAGGTATCCCACACATATTCAAGATCTATAATATCTCTTTCTTCTTAATCTATAAAAATATATATACACTCAAGATAATCTCAATTTTTCTTTACTGCTTTCACAATATCAAAGACTACTTGTTATTTGCAAACTCAAAATATGAGTATACTTGGATTGACAATGATGAACACTTTACTGATCATGATAAAAGGTCACCCTAGAATGATGGGTACATCACCTTATTCCTCCAAGTCTAAGATGAGAATGTCAATAGGTAAAATGAACTTAACCATCTTAATTAAACCTCCTTGAGAAATCCATGAGGGTATTTGATAGATTTGTCAGCAAGCTAAAGTGATAATCGCATTTGCTTTAGGTTCTCGAGTCTTGTTTTTTGGAACATTCTCATTGGTATTATATTATTACTCACACTAAGATCACATAATTATTTTTCCAAAATTACATGAGCCAATGGTGTATAGAATCAAGAAGATTTCATATTCACTCATCAATGGTGGAATATTTTACTAAACAAATTTATAGAATTATTAATATAAGGATATAACTCATAATTATTCCATATTTCTCTTATTATAGAGAAAATACTTTAAGAATTTAGCATAAGTGGGAATTTTTTCAATGGATTTAGAAAAAGGAGTATTTATGTGGAGTTATTTAAACATCTCTAGAAAAAAATTATTGACCCTCTATCTTCCCTTATCACATCCTTCCTAGGAATGGAAGAGGGAGACTATATGGTGGTGGTTCCACATAGGTATCTTCTTTTGTGGGTTTATCCTATAATTGAGCTTTTTATCTTTTCTATATTTTCATATTTTTGTTTCCATATTTGTGTATGTTCGCATCATTTTCTTTATCAATGATTCTTACATTTGACTTAGGTTCTTCTATCCTATTATCCTCAGCCTTGCACGGCTATTGAAAATTTAGCTCTTTTCTACTTATAAGAACTACATCCTTGGCCTCCTCTCAAGGATGGTTCTCAATATTATATGGAACTATACGTAGTAGTCAATCTAAGAGCATCTTGGAAATTTTACTAACCTAATGCTCAAGATTATAGAAATTATCTCTTAGATTTTTCATTTTTGTTTCTTGAATAATCATCTACTGGTATTATTTTTGAATAAATGTGGTACGAATATTTTACAAGTTGGATTTTTGATTTGGGGATACTTTTTGGCTTCTTAGGTGAATCTTGTGGTTGATATTGATGTTGTTGAGGAAACAGATGAGCCATAGGGGGAATGGTTATTGGGAAAATGGTTGTGGTGTTCGAGGTTCTTATTTTTGAGGCGGGTACCTAGGTGTTCCCTAATTTATTGGTGGATATTAACCACTCCTCTGTTGATAATAACCCTAATTATGTTGTTTCTATTAATAAAAAGATCTATATTGGTAGTATGGTTGTTGGTACTATTGAATTTATTGATTATAGTAAACATAATTACAATATTGACTTTTTCCCCTCTATTTTTACCTAGAAGTCTCGATATGGGTGTGTGCCTCCACACAATTCACAAGAATTAAATTCTATAATAGGAGTAGCTATCGGTGTTTATAGTTGGGGAAACTCAAAGGTACTAAGTTCCTTTTCATGAGTTTCAACCTAGGATGAAAGGTGGGTGGTCTCTTTTACTTGGTGCAATTCATACCATGGTGGTCATTTTTCACTTTTACAAAGGATAGAATTGGTCCAGGATTACTCTAACAACTTTTTTTGTTTTCAACATAAGTCCTCCATCAACTGTGGTATATACCATAGTGCAAGTGGATGGTTTTAATCTATAGTAAAAAGTTTTAAGTTGAAACTAGACATCAATCCTATGGTGTGGTCATTTTTTAGTCAACTTTTAAAGTGGTCCAAAGCCTCCCAAGATGATTCTCTATCAGTCTAAGTTAAATTTTGAATATCATTATAGAGTTTCCATTTTCTCATGAGTGGGAAATATTTATCTAAAAATTTCTTTGTCAGTTTATCCCATGTAGTAATGGAATCAGGATCCTAGCTTTTTGACCAATAATTATCTTTGTTACATGAAGATAAGAGAAATACACAAGGATGAATGGTATCAAAAGATACACCTTGGTACCTAAAGGTGTCACTAACTTTGAGTAAATTCAGTAGATTCTCATGTGAATCCTCATTCGGAAGCCCACTAAATTGACCCATGTTTTGGATCATGTGAATTAGACTGGGATTTATTTTGAAAGTATGTTCCTGGATGGAAGGGTGGATTATGTAGGTCATATCACCACTAATGTATATAAATCTATGGTCCATAATGGAGCACTCTTTCAATAGAGGTCGAGATCCATGTTGTTCGGGACACAAAAATTTATCATTATGTTGATTGGGAGTAGAAGGATTTTTGTGCTTGTCCATTTTTTAATGAAGATATGAAAAAACATATCTCTTGATTTCAGGGTTAAAAGAAAGTGGATATTGAGTTTCTATACTTCTTAAACGGGTCAAAGGGGACTGTATCATGCACTAAATATTAGTACAAATAAAGAAACTAATCCATATGAAAAATATTTTAAAAAAATAAACAAGAAAAATAAAAAGTGTGAGGAAATCCAGTTCCTTACTGAAGGTCATTATACCAAATATTATCCCTAGAAATAGTTTCAAAATTTTACCATCCCACACAACATTATTAATTCCACACTAGCATAACAAAATTATAAATTTATTTGAAACCCAACTATCACTACTGCAAATATATTAAAAATAATGGAAGTCTGAGTTTGAACCCCCAAGGAGGAAATAACATGGATTGTAACTTAGGAATTATAACCTATAATGGATTCCTCACATGAATTATATGGGTTTGGGTTTTGAGATAAACAAATTTATTAGACTATATTTGATGGAAGAAGGGATCAGGATCAATTTTGAGGATCCTATTCATAGGATATTGATCAAACACAGTTGGGGGCAGTTTTGGGGGGGTGTGGGGGTTGTGGGGTGTTGGGAGGGGGCATTCAGTACTGAACTTTACTCTATATAGTTCAATGTCGAGCAAACACAGCTGAATGGTTGTCCAAACCTCTTTTCAAACCACATCATTGCATACGAGCAACACAGTAGGTCCCTACTAGAGTAGAGTAGTGAGTTTAATGGTCTAATTTCAAAATTGGGCTAATGTCCAATTGGCTAAATGGATACTTGTCCAATTGAACAAATTCCCAAATGCCCAAATGCCCAAATTCCCTAATTCCCTAATGGCTAAACAATACAAGGTTCTAATTGAAAATTGGCCAAATGGACTATTGTCTTAATTACCTAATGTCCTATTGGCCTAATGGCATATTAGCCTATTGGCCTAATGACCAAATGGCCTAATAGAATATTATCCTATTGTCCAATTGGATAATTGGAGACTTGGCTAATTGGATAAATTCCCAAATGCCCAAATGGCTAAATGCCCTAACACCCTTACTGCCTAATGCCCTAATGGCCCAATTTGATTATTATATATATATATACTAACTGAATAAATATGTCCAATTTTCATTTTCTTTGTTTAGTTGTTTCTTTTGTATCTTATTGTAGGTTTTTTGAAGCAGAAGATTGGAATGGATTAGAGCTGTTTGGATCACTGGATATGTGAAGAAATATGTCTATAATTTATTGTTTTTTAGGATCCTGGTGTTTTTGCTAATTTGAATTGATTTTCTTCTAATTTTAGCTTTATTTGTGCTTTTTGAGAAGCAGCATTGTAATTTTTTTAAAAAAAAATTCCCAGCTTAGCGACCACCTTTGGAAGTCGTTGTAGTTCATTTTATAGGTTGCTATATCACAGCCCAATAGTGACCGCAATTCAGCCGAGCATTAGTAACCCTACAGAGATCGCCATTAGTGGCCATTGTAGCCCTACACTGACAGGCCTAATGTGTCTACCATTGGCGGTCCCAAGGCGGTCTCCAAAGACCATTTGTGACCGCCATTGACGGTCGCTAATGGTTAAATTTCTAGTAGTTCTTAGACCATGTAACTATTTAATATTCACCAAGTTGGGTTCATTCAGGGAAAATGGATCAACCTAAGTCGAAAACCACTCTTTGGTCTAGTTGTGGTTATCAACCTAGATGCATTATGTGCAACTATAGAGGTAGAAAAAAATAAAACTATTGGTCTCATTTTGGTTTATTCAAATTAGGTTAGGGTTCATCCCTCACAACCCCTCAAATCTAGTTCATGAAAGATAATGAAGTATGATTTTATTATTAATCTAAATTCATATCTAATAAATTACCGAAGCTGTGATTTAGCGATTTATTGAATTGTTTTTACCCCTAATATTGATCCCTAGACCTAGGAAGATTAGTTTCAAATGAAGATAATATATTTAAACATTGGGAATAGAGGCGTCATGATTGATATATCCATTAAACTAATTAATGGTAAAGAAAACAATAAAAAAATATCAGTCTTACTTGAATGGAAAAGAAGCAGGACCACGACAGTTGAATTGAAAGTAGCAAATGAGTTTAGAACAATAAAATGGAATTGAAAAATCCTTTGGTATAAGAGTACAGTATCAAAATAATAATTAAAAATAGATATAAACAAAAGAAAAATCATAAAGAATGTTTGGAAAAGATCTAGGTTTTTAGTCGAGGTATTCGGTAATATAAATAGGCTAGTTCACTTACAATATAAATGGATTTTACATTGTAAGTCATCATAAGTTTCTCTATACCTTGGACTTTTATGTCATAATTATGGATTTTACATCATGAATGACAACTTTCAAGTCTTTGGTATTCTATATCTCTATGATTTATGGCCTAAATTGAATTTTTGTGGTCTTTAGGAAGTTTGGATGAAGGTTGATCCAAGGGTTTTATGTCGTCAATATTCCTCTTACATCATGAGTTTTCTTCCTATGGAGACATTTATAGCTTGAAATGGATTTAGTATTGGGTCTATAGTTCTCCATAACTCTTTTTTTGAGAGATTTTCATCATAAATTGGAAATTTATGGCATAAATTCTATAAAACTATAGACTTTTACAACAGGACCCCATTTGTAATATCAAATGTAATTTCCTAAAAAATTAAATTAAAAAACATAGAAGATTTGTATACAAAATGTGTAAATATTTATAAATTGAATACAAATAGTATATATAAATTAATCTTATCAAGAACTTCATCAACAAATCCAAGGCCATAGCAATCTCCCCCTTTTGGATTTTTTGGAAACAACATTCAACTCTTTTACATATTATAATGAGAATCATAAAGTTTCTATAGTGACTTGAGATAAAATTAACATAATAATACATTAATCTCATGATTTAAACATATCCAAGGGTTTATACCATTAATGTTTTACATTTTTCTCACTTACTTTTAATCTAGGTAACTAGTTTTTAACTAAGTGATTCTATGTTTTATTAAAAAAATAAAATAACCCATATAAAAATTTGGGTGCGATGGAAATAAATTAAACATATATTTAATCAAATTCAATTTTTAAATATTATAAAATTAACTTTTAAATAAAAATAGATAATGATTAGAAAAGGAGTTTTAGTAGAAAAATTTTATTTTTACCATTATAGATTCTTAGTTTTATTTAGTATTGATTAAAAATTAAATTAGAGTTATAATATTTATTTATGTGTTTATAAATCATATTAAGTTCATTATTTAAAGTATTTAAATTTCATTGTTTTAATAAAAATTATTTTATATTAATAAAACAATAACTTTAAAATAATTATTTAGCTATTATCGCGGTAATTAGAATTGATCCAAATAATCTAAATTTTATACCTAAACATGAAATTGGTATTATTAAATAGTGTGAAAATTATTATCTCAAATATAAGAATCATTTTATCAAACTAACTTTCTATGTGTATGGAAATCAATCTTTATGTTAGCATATGTATTGAATAAAAACCGATTTTTTTGAAAAGGTTTATTTTTAAGAAAAAACAAATTATAATTAGGATAGAATTATAAATGTAATTTAATCCAAGTAATTTAAAATAAAAATTATCTTTCAAATATTATTTATTTTAAAATAAAATAAATCAAGAAATTCATTTTATCATGTTATAATTAATTAAAAAACAGTCAAAAAACAGTTTTCATTAAAACGCTACATAAATTTTCAAAATTTTGAGCATGGGTATATAAATTAAACATAGAATTTAAAAATGATTTAGTATACTTTATAATATATTATTTTATAGTAAAAGTTTTCAAAAACCTCTAATTCATATAAAAGTGATTATATTATAAAAATCAATATTTTTACTAATCACCTAAAAACAAATTATTTTAGAAAAACCTCAATAATAAATCATAAGATAATTTTATTGTGAGAAATTTAAAAAAAAATATCAAATTTAAATTCAAAAATTTTCAAATTTTCCCTTTTTGAAATTAAATATATAATATGAAAAAATTGACTTTTATTTAAAATAAACTTTTCAATATTAACTCGTATTAATTATTTACCTTCTAAAGGTAATAACTATTAATGATTTAACTTATTATCATATATTATAACTTAATTAATAATATATTATTAATATTTTGTGGTTTGTTTATGTTGGTTTTAGCATGTGACACAAGTTATATAACCTAGTATGCATCTTAAAGAATCCAAAATCTCAGGTCATTACAGTCGCATCCATTCTTGAATGAGAAGTGTCACACACCACACTACTGAATAAGGTAATGTTTTTGAGATAATTTAATCCCTCTCTGATAAGAAAGTGTGTCCAATTGACATAAATTAACTTCACCTCAATCCACACACCCTTTATAATCATGGATTTTCACTCCCTTTGATCAAGAGTTGTGTCACTACTTATCCCCCTTTTTCAATGCAATATAAAGTTCTATAGGTTATGATATGTGAAACTTATTTATGTGATGGGAGAAAGATAAATTTAAAGTTTCAACATAAAATCATGAAATATCTCTTTTACAAATGATTTAGTAAAAATTTATGTAGCTTGGTCTATGGTACCAATAAACCTAGGTCTTACATCACTGTTTCCACCTTTTCTTTGATGAAATGATGGTTGAGATAAATATGTTTATAACTCAAGTACAAAAATGGATTCTTAGACATATCTATTTCACTTTTATATTCATGTTAAATACATAGTGTTCTATTGACTTCAACTCCCAAATCATATAGTTGAACCTGAAACTAAATCATTTATGTATAGTCCTGTATAAATGCAATGTACTCAACTTAATTTGTGATTAATACCACTAAACTCTGTCTCTTTCTATGTCATGTCACATAACTCTTTCCAAAAACAATGTGTGACCTAAAGTGGATTTCCTATCAACATAATCACTAACCCAATCAAAATTAGTGAAACCTTGCAAGATTAAGTTTGGGTTGGATCTATATAGAAAGACAAAACTCAATGTACTTCTGATGTATCTGAGGATTCTCTTGTCTAATAGTGGGTGGCGTTATTTGGGATCACTTTGAAATATAGCACATAATGTCATGATGAAGACAATGTCAAGTCTAGAAGCGATAATTTGGAGAAGGACATCAATTGGTTTTCTATAGTCTCTTTTAATTACACTTGTATCAGCCACATCCTTTGTCATTTTGGTTCCAACATCCATAAGATTATAGATCCCTTTATATTATTTCATTCCAAACCACTTCAACAATTCCTTGGATTAATTTTCTTGAGAAAGAAAAATATGATCAACTTCATGTATGAATTTTATCCCTAGAATGTAAGAAATATCACCCGACATAGACATTTAAAAATTTATTTTCATATCCTTAACAAATTTCCCATAGATACACTTCTTGTTAGATACATAAATTATTTCATAAAAATATAATAATATAATAAGATTAATATGGATATCTCCTTCACATAATGATTAGTATCAATTTTTTCCTTAGAAAAATGCATGCTTCTCAAGAATCCATCAAGCATTCCATACCAGGATCATTGGGCCTTCTAAAACCTATATAAATCCTTCTTGATCTTATATACCATTCTTCCCTCTTTATCTAGAACAAATCCTTTAGGTTGTTTAATGAACATATCCTCTTCTAATTGACCATTAAGAAATGAATATTTCACATCTATTTGATATATATTGTATCTTTTTGGTGTTATCACTACCCAAAACATCATTATAGTCTCAAGACTTAATTTGGGTGAAAAAAATTCGTTAATTTCAACTACTTCTATCTGAGAGAAACCATTACACACTATTCGTGCTTTATTTCTTATAACTTCACTTTCCCATTTAGCTTATTTTGGAAAACCCACTTGGTGCAAATGAAATTATTATTATAGGGTCTTGGTATAAGTTATTAAGTGGATTTGTTTTCTCTATTTTATCAATCTCTTCATTCATTTCTGCAATCCACTCATTATGTTCTACTACCTTAGTAATATTATAATGTTCAACATGTGAAATAAGTATAGTTTGGTTCTCTAACCTCAACCTTATTTGAGTTTGGAAAGGTGCATCCTACTGGATAATAATATTCTTAGATCCAACATGTTTCCTCATCCTTTTATGTTGCTACTCTGAATTCTCATTCCCTAGCTATTCAATATTTACATTTTAATCAATATCAGTCACAGCAAGTTCGGTTACAATATTCTCACCAATATATTTTTCATAATTCTTCATGTTCAGTCGTAATAGATTCATCATTAGGCTCAAAAAGAATATTTGTTTTGTACTAGTTTTCAATTATTCTAATGTTTAAACATTCCAAGACCTTATGTCAGTTTTTTATCTAATATTTTAAACTAGATCTATTTGAAAGATATCCCAAAAATGTTCTTTCTTCATCCTTTTCTTCAAATATCCCCATATTTTTTATTCTTGATCTTCATGTAATAGGGTATTATAAAGACTTTTAAGTATTTTACAGGTGGTTTTTGTTATTACAAATATCATAGGAAGTATTACAAGTTTTGGGACTTAACAAGAACCTATTTTGGAAATACATAGTGGTGAAAACACCTTCTCTCCAAAAGAAATTTGGAACCTTATACTCAAATAGCATGGTTCTTCACTTTTCCACAATAATTTTGTTTTTTTTCATCCACACCATTTTTTTAGGAGTGTATAGTGTGTTGTACTAATTATTTATCACATAGTTTTCTAGGTATCTCTTAAAATAATTGATTGTGTATTCATTACCATTTCCTAACCTTTACCCTTTTTCTATAAACACTAAACCCTTTCGCAACTTGTCTCTTGAAAACTATTAACATTTAAATAGACTTTTATTTATGTTTCATGAAGAGTAAATTTTCTATCCAATTGTATCCATCTATAAATGTAATGAAATAAATATCACTCTTTATTTAATTTTTCCTAATGGGACCATATACATCTTAATATATCAGTTCTAATGGTCTAGTGGATTTTATGTCGATATTCCTATGTTTTCTTGAGTCATTTAACCCCTCTGAAATGTTTTAAAAATATCCTCTCTTTCTCTATTGATTTTGGGAAGGTATCTCACTACTTCATTATTTAAGATTTTATCATTTTTCATTGGCCAAGGTGGCCAATTATCCTATTCCATAGGTCATTATCATCTATAGATTTCATGTAAGATGAGTTGGATGGGTCACCAATATAAAAAATGTTTACACTTGTTCTTTAAACTCTTGTAATGATTCTTCCACCCTTGGAGTTTTGGATAACACGTGAGTTATTTTTAATGTAAAATTCATTTCCCTCATTACATAGTTGGATAACAGTTAGTAAGTTATGTTTCACTCCTAAAAACAAGACATTATTTCACTTGAGTCCTTTAGAATCAGTCACAAAGTAACAACACATTTAATATTTAGTGACTGGTCATTTCCAAAGGTGACTACTCCTATTTCATTTTTCTCAATGTTCTTAAAAATTTTAGAATCTCTAGTCATATGTGAAGATAATCTACATCAAGTATCCAATTTCTTCATTTATTACTTGCCTTAAAAGCCACTTTTTCTTCCCCTTGATTCATGCCTTATTCTAGGTAAAGACATGTTATATAAGAATATGAATTACTTGTGACCATAAATCCCACAACACCAATAGAATACACTGAATCTAAACCTCATATTATAACTAAAATAAAATTCTAAAAATAGAATTCCAGATTTCTATTTTTTGGTCCATATATACCTTTATATTTCTTATTCATTAAGGAAATTAATTTTTTTTTTGAATTATCCTTTTATTCATGGATTTAGAAGGGTATTTCTTGTCATATCATTTAACCTGACCTTCTTTAAATTTATAATTTGAACCTTAATGGTTTGGAAAAAATATTCAACTTTTAGAAAAGTTTAAATTACTAATTTGACCTGATGGTATTTACTGGACCTTTTATCTATTATAAGTGTCTTTACATTTACTTAAAAATGTTTCTTGAATTATTATTAGACTCTATTCAACTTATTTTTAGTTGTAATATATTTTGATTCCATATTTATCAGTTTCTCTTTCCTAGATACCAATTTCATTTCAATATATTTTAGAATATTTTTATTTTCATCCACTTTTAACTTTAAATTATTGAGTCCCTCAATGATTTATATTTATTTATTTAGAAACTCTTCAGTTTATTCAACCTTATTTTAATCATCCTTATTCAGAGCTTTAGTTTCCTCTAGGTATTTGTGTTTTTCTCAAGGAATTATTCCAACTAATATCTGGGCATGTTCTCTATATATGTATCTTAACCACATTTATATTCACTAATTGAGGAGATTTTTTCCTTCTCCACATATTCCATAAAATTTTTTAACATTTCATACCCTTCCTTATATTGACTATAGGATAAAGTTTCTTCATCTTCTATGCTAATTAAGTGTTTCTATTTTTCTTCTTGGAAAATATATGACTAACTGTCTTCATTTTCTATGCTAATTAAGATTTTTTCTTTTTCTTCTTTAAAAATTATTCTTGAAATAACTCTATTTATTTTCAGTTTTATAGTTATTACACCTCTTATTTTTATTGTGATTTTAATCATTTTCATTAGCCTCACATATAAGATTATTTTTCTTTATACAGTTTACAAAAAAAATTACAATGCCACCATAATTGAATAATTTTGAGGGTGGTTTACCCTTGTACTTTATTTTACCTTTTTTGAATTTTTTAAAAATACGATACATGATTCACTTTCCATATTCATCTATCTCATCATCACCACCTGATTCACTAGAAGGTTCAGGATCTTCTTTTTTTATCTTTAACTATCTTATATCTTATAAATCCATCTCATCTCTAACTTTATTTTTAAAATAAGGTGTTTTCTCATTTCATAGGCAATAAGGATATTATAAATCTCATCAAGTGAAATATATTCCCTATGTTCTATATTATAAATTTTGGGATCAAATTTTTATGGTAAATTCATCATGATTTTCTTCACAATAACATAATCATCCATATATTCACTGAACCCTCTAATGTTAGTCACATTTTCATTAAATTTTTTTGAATTAATCATTAATGGATTACACCTCTGCCATATTTATATCATAGAACTTACTTCTCCATATTTTTATCTTTTCCTCTTAACTTTAACATTCCCTTAATATATGCTTTCTAACTTATCCCATACTTCCTTGTAGGTTTTTAGATCCATCACTTTGGTGAACACTTTCTCAAAAATAGACATAATAATAGAATCCCTTGGTTTTTCATCAACTTCAAGATTTATCTTATAAGTGAAGTTCATATGATCACCTCTTTTAATAGGTGTAAATACAACTGTAGCTACATCAAGAAATTTATTCCCAAGTGACAATAAATAATGTATAATCCTATTTTTCTAGCCATGTAAATTTTTTTCATTAAACATTTTCACTCCTCTACAATTCACATATTTGATGATTTCCATCATTAAATCCATTGAGAATGTCTTATATAGGAAATATTCATTTTTATAATAATTGTTTGAGCCAATGGATTATATGGCTACATAGAGAGGGAGTGAATTAGTGTAGAATTTTCCTTTTACTATTTATTTTTATTCTTGAAATAAACCCTGAGGACTGATTAATATCTAATTATCTCACTTATTTTATTTTCTATGAGCATTTCGTGAGAATTTCAAAAATAAATATAAATATTAATACACTAATTTTTATAATTTTGGTATATAATTTGTGATCCAAATCCTTATTACAGGTAGTTATATTTTAGATATAGATTTACCACTATAAATCAATCACTAACTTGCAATGGATAGTTTGGAATCACTCTTTACCTATTATTTCATATCATCCCATGAATACCATTACATAGAATCCTTTTGGTCATAATCAGAATCCATCTAGTTTCAATGATTCAAAATAAAAGATAAAAATCACTTGAATCTATAAGTTTTTTTGGAAATAGATGAAGATCCTTCTCATGATCCAACTGAATAGACAAAACTAAATGTTCTCACCTCATGCACCATCTTCCCTCATGAATAATAAAATTATTTTTATTTACCTTATTAAAAACATTTTTCATGTTAATTCCATTATTGTTATTCATTTTATTTAATTTATTATCATGTTTCATTCATTCACCAAATTGGTATAGTTTATGTCAGTCATCTTATGATTGTTTGGTTCATAACATCCAAAACTATTGCAGTATAATATGAAAAGTCAAATATCTTTTTACATGTATTCCATAAGATCTTAAATTTTCAAGGTATTGTGTTCATATCATTATAGAAACAAAGTAGATCAATATGTTATGAAATAGTCACTACTCAAAGAATCTTCCTTGAAAAGATTATTTTTTATGGTTAAAAATGAATATGATTATTTATCTTTCATTTCATTTATATAATGGATACCTTACCATTTTGGAATCATGATAATTAAATTAATTAAATATTAATGTTATATTAATATATAAAATAAATTTTTAAGAATATCCATGAAATACATAAGTTCATGAAAACACCATTATTCCCTTTGGTTGCGTAAAACCACCACAGTGAGAAATGTTTTTCAAAATAATTTGAGCTTTATAAAAAAATTATCTTATAACTAAGATACTATTTTATGTTTAATTTAAAATATTACTTATATTATTAAAAATATTAAGATTATAATTGAAATGAAGACACCATTTTTTAGAAACTTGTACTTTGACATAACAGCTTATGAAAATAGTTCAGTGAGAGGTAATAGATGATATTTAATTATTTTTGGATTAAAAAGATTCCAATACCATGGTAATTGAATAATGGAAAAAAAGTGATGTTTTAAAATATTTTTAAGACAAAGTATCATAAATATAAATGGAAAAGAGACTTTAAAACTCTTATCTTACTCCAAAAACCACCTCATTTAGATTAAGTTCAAAACCTTTAGGAAAAGGAATTTTGGTAATTCTAGAGCCTAATGAATGTGGAAATATAATTTTATAGAAATATTTGGGTAGAATGTGGAGATAAAATCGAACATTATTTGTGTTTTGGAGATATTAGTATGAATCCTCTTTTATAAGACTAGTTCAATGGCATTTTCATAAATATTTTGTATTTAAGTGTCAACAATGTAATTTTAAAATGGAAAGTGGTTCACAAATGGATATAATTTGATATTATCAATCATTATCCAAACCAGTTGACTCAAAAAAATATTTAATGATTTTTTTATTAATTTATAAATTATTGTTTAACATTAAATTCCATTTAAATTAGTTTTCAGGGTAATTATTATAATTTGATTTTAAAAATGTATAAATCATTATAGAATTCATATTTCAATATTTTAAACAATTATTAACTATCATTTTTATCCCTAAAAATCATTAAAACATCAAAATTAATCCCAATATTATTATTTTAAATATTTTTATAACTAATTACTTTGAATTTTCTCATACTTGCATAAGAGCTACATCGATGATGTGTAAGTGCTTTGGATAATTATATCATTTATTAATATTAAAAATAAATTTATAACATAAATATATTTTATTATTCATCAATAAAAACATTTAAAACTATCTATAACATTATATATTTCCATTTATATAATTATAAAATTTTTAGGATAAGAATTTTGACTTTTCTTACATTGTCCAAGCACTTAGTAAGTATTTAGATATTTATCACATTATATAAATATAAAATTCATAAATATACAATAAAATAATTTATTAGTCACTATGTTTTTCCCTTAATGCAATAATAAAATTATTCCCTCTTATATAATTTCATAAAGTTACTAATTTTTACTTTTCTAATATTGTATAAGCACTACATCAGCATTAATAAATGTTTTCATATTTATCTTGGAATATGAATTAATTTCTAGTAACTAGATAATAATTTTAAGATATTTATAGTATATTATAATTTAATATATACTCCCTAAGTTTATTAAAAAAAATTATCACATTCCGATCATGATGGCTATCATGAAATATACAGTATTCATAAAACTATATTTTTTTAACTATTCACCATAAAATAAACTTACTCAGAATAATATCAAAAATTCAACCTAATATAATTTTGACATGATGAAACAAAAAATTAATTTCATTTTATCATATTCAATTCATAAATTTCATAAATTTCTTTTTTAAATAAAAATATAATACAGGGAAAAACAATTTATTTAGAATAAAAAATAAGTTTTTTTCAAAAGAAAAATCATAATATTTTTTCATAAATTAATAAAAAAATTATAATAATATAATAATTATAAATATAAATATTAATCTATATAATTAACATGAATATCAATAAAAATAAATTTAATTTATTAATAAAAAACTAGGGTTGTAAGAGTAGATCATAAGTGTCACTAATACAAATAAAAGTTTGAATTATGTGAGTTGAAGTGAAGAGAATCTTGGAATTAGGATCATAAAGGAAGAATGATTAAGAACTATTTATTTTATAGGTTTTTGGAATTTAGAATTTATATTTATAACTTTATTTTTATGAGATTTATAAATTGAAATTTTCCCTTGTCAAATTATGTTTTCTTTGTGATTGCATGTTGATATTTTTTTAAGACAAGAAAATGTTCAAGTGCGGGGAGCTTTGATACCTTAATTATATACATATATATATATATATATATATATATATTCATTATATTTTGATTGATAAAATGATTTATACCTAGTTTATTGTGTTTTTAATATTTTATAGGTAGTTTGATGTTTTCATATGAGTTTAGAGAAACTTGGAAGAAAATGAAGCAAATTAGAGAATCCTAGGTTGTGGTTCTCTCTAGATCACATTGTTGTCTTTGGTGAAATGACAAGTGTAAATGTTTCATAATAAAAATTAATGGATTATAAGGAAATTGAAAATCCTTTGTGATGTTTTTGTTTTAATAAAGTTTTGTTTTTGTTAATAATTAACTTTTTGTAAAAGAAAGTTTGTGTAATTCAGGTAATGGAAGTGTTGTTGGAAATTTATAACTTGTTTGTTATGAATTTTCTGAGAATTCATCTAAATAAATAGTTTTTCAAAGAGGGTGATCAAACAATCCATTGGACACAACCCATTAGACATTATAAAATCTGAGTTTGTATGAATATGAAATGCATCAGAACAAGAATTTGTTGAGTCATAAGTTGTTAAAAAGAATTAATGTTGAAATTTATTGATGGGAAGTTTTATTAATTTCTAAAATAAGTTATATAATGATTTTATGTTCTTTTAAGTTCCTAAACATCATGAATAATTAATGGTACAAGCTGAAGTTTGTGGAAGAAAAGAGAAATATGAATTTTTGAAGTGAATTTTTTCAAATGAAGATTATCGGACCAAGAAGCACCGGATGAAAAAGTTATCATAAGACTAAAAGTATGAATTTGATGAAGTTTGAAGAAATATAAAGTTATTGATCAGATATGTTTCATCGGTAGCAAGTCAATGGAAACACCTAATCTTATGTGAGTCATTACATGTTTCTTTTGTTATAAAGTTTAGATTTGTAGTTTTAGAGTTCTAATTTGTTGTGGTGTTGAAAATGTGAAAGAAATTTAAATAGGAACAATATGTCATTATTTAATTTCTAAGAAAAACAAAGGATGAGATCATATTTTATTTTTACTAAAAATATAATGAAGTTTGAAGTTTCTTCACTAGAAAATTTGAGTAGATGAATTATTTTCGAAAAGATAGAAAAGTTGAAGTTTTCTATCATATTAATTGGATTGGACAAAAGTTAGTTGTTGAGTCTATACAAAGGGGAGTTTTGATCCAAGGAACCATATGAGGATCATTAGAAAATGAATTTTTAATAAATCTAGAAGTATTTTGGTTTCTAAGATCATGTTGTATTAAAGAATATGAAGGAATAAGTAGAAAGATTATCAGATACACTTTTCTTCAGAAGATTAATTAGAATATCTACTGATATTGGTCCATATAATGATACTTTGAAACTGATAATTCACTATATGTAGAGTTCCATCAAATGAAAAATGTGAGGTATATTGAATTTTCTACCATAAAATAATTTTAAAAAATTGAAGTTTTTAGAAGTTTCAACAATGTAATCAACCATTTTCAATTGGATCGGTGCATCAGAGAGAGAAATCCTTATTTCATTTGTTTCTATTTCAATGGTTCAAGAGAAAAAATATGATTTATTTAAATTGGATCAAGATAAATGGAATGATGAATAGAGTTCTGGACTAAGATGTTCCAGAATATTAATTTCTAGGCAGAATCTAATTATAGAGTTTAAGCTAAGAAACATTGATTGGGATAAATAAATGTTCAGTATTTCAATTGGTTTAAGAGGACCATAAATATGTGCAGTTATCCATTAAATCATTTTCAGACTAATGTTTTAAAATTCAAGAAGAGTTTTGAAGATTAAGAATGTTTTTATGAGTCACTAGAAGAGTTGAGAAGAGTTAAATTTGTTAAAAATAAAGCTCAAATAAATGTGAAATTCAGAGTTATGAAATTTGAGTGAGCGAGTAAAGAAATTAGTTTCCATCCCTTTCCTTTTCTAGAGTGCCTATAAATAAAAGTACACAGTAAAATGCTACTTGACCCTATTTAGCCATTCATAAAAGTTGATATTATATAGAATTGGTGTTAGAAGTTAGTTCTCTAACTGAAGCTATTTCGAGTTAAAGAAGAGTTTCCGGATAGAGTATTATTGATCAAAGATTGGGAATAGTAAAGTTCATATTATTATATAGAGATAATTATATTGATATAATCAGTTTGAGTTTTGATATGTTTTCTGGAATAGCGCAGATTGAGAATAGGACTATCGGATGTAGGGCATTAGATGTTGGAAATAGGATAGAGGCTAATTAGACACAAATTTCTAGATAGAACTTTATAGAATAGAAAGTTTCAAGTTGTTAATTTTTTTGTGGATCAAATTAAGAAAAATTTGTAAACTAATAGGAGTCAGTATAATCATTATTATTTGGAGATACAAGGCTTCCAACTAAAGTTGAAACAAGTTTTATTCACTTCTTCATAATATTAAATTTATATAGACCCACAAGAGTGGATATGTCAATGATGTAGGTTCTCACACTGTATCCGAACTTTGTAAATCATTTCTTCCTTATTTACTTTTCTATTTTTCATATACTTGAGTTTTATAAAATTTGATAAGGAAGAAACTTTAACAAGTTACATGGGTTAAATTTACTAAATTTTAAATTTTTAAAAAGAAAATAACTGATTCACCCCCCCCCCCTCTCAATTGTTTTATAATCCTTTGTAACTTCAATTGGTATCAAGGAGTAGGTTCCATTATTATATCCTTATTATGGATAATCACAACTCTATCAATATTAAATGAATTCCTACATTTTATGGAAAAATTATCATTTTTGTAAAAATATACTGCTTCCATATTTTCTATCTCTTGTACTGGATGTTGTTGATGTTACTACAATTGGTTTTACACCCATTAAGAAATACACACCTATGACTTTTTCTAAAAAGATAAATATTTAAGTTGATGGAAAATCTATAAATCATATTCTTATGTCTCTATCTAGAAATGTTGATATAAATGGGGTAGGTCTCAAAACAATAGAGTATATGGGACAAGATTGAAAGTATTTTTTGAAGTGAATATTAAAGTGAAGGAAAAAACTATTTAAATATGGTGAAGTAAATTTTAATACATACGAATGAGACACTAAGAAACTATTGATGAGTAATTCACCATAGTAAATGATTTTTTTTGAAATAGTATAGGTTTTGGAGATGTCCTGAAATATTCTACAATCATGAAGAAACTCATGAGAAACTTTCTTAACATTTTTGATTATAAAATTTCTACTTTATAAGATAAATATGACTTATCTCTTGATGAAATACAAGATTTTCTTGTTACTTATGAAATGAGAAAATCTTCAGTGTTCAAAAATAATATTAAAGACAAAATGTATATTAAAGTTATGATAATGATAAAAATTCAATATATTGAAGATCATGATCCTTGTGATTCCAAAGATAAATGATCTGAATGAAAAAATCATGTCTATTATCTCTAGGAATTATAGAAGAGGAAGTAGAAAGTATGGAGGAAAATTTCCTCTCAAATGTTTTGAGTGTGGTGGAATCGGTAAATTTTCTATGAATTTCTCTAAAAATAATGTTGGAGAATATCAAGATGATTTTGATGAAAACCCTCCATATAAGAAGTGGAAAAAATCTCTAAAGAAGAAAAGTCATCCAATAAATATAAGTAGAAGTTCACTGGAAACAAAAGAAATATGATGAGTAAGAGAGCTGAATCGAACTCAACGGACAACAATTCTTTTTAAAGATTAATGTATAGAAAAGTTAAAAACATTCATTGTAAAATTTGAGAAAACAAAAATATTTCTTAGATATTGAAGAATGAGGATGAGGTAAAGAATCTTATAGAGAGTATCATCTTAAATCATAACTTTTTCATGTCTTGAGAAAAACAAAACTCTCTATAAATAAATCAGAATGATGAATAAATATAGTGGAAAATTTTTTGAAGGTGAAAAACATGTTGTCAATAAGGAATAAGAATACATCCAAGAGATCTTAAGTTACAAAATAAGAAATTTCGAACAGGGAAATATAATTGAAGATC
This sequence comes from Viscum album, assembly GCA_963277665.1. Classification (NCBI taxonomy): domain Eukaryota; kingdom Viridiplantae; phylum Streptophyta; class Magnoliopsida; order Santalales; family Viscaceae; genus Viscum; species Viscum album. Next base: position 491,221 of record CAUJRU010000347.1, on the reverse strand, counting down.
TCATTAAGAAGTTGGAAACTAAGGAAGATGAATTTAACAAGTATAAATAAAAACTTCGTGAGGATGAAATTACTTTAATAAATTTGAATGAAAATTTCAGCAAGTCATCAAAAGTAAAATTTGGCTCATCTAAAGCTATAGAAAAACCTCACTCCAAGAATTAGGTGAAATTTAAACCCACTAAAATAATAATTTCTTCTAATTTTTATAACATTTCATGTGTAAAAAAAAATTAGGAAAGCTCAGGTTGATAAGGGATGTGAAAAATCTATCACATTAACAAAAGTTGAGAATTACACCTAGAGTAAGGTTTCCACACACCTAGAGGGAACTAAAGTTGAAAACTTTTATGAACCATGACAATCTTATTATATTGAAATATCATAATTCTATATAAAACCAATATTTGATGGTTTCTGTTGGTGTTGTAAAATTTATAGGCATAGTGCTTACAACTATTGGTATAACTCTTCTAGGAAATAGGTTTTAATATAGTGGAATAAATAGTGGGAGTAGAATGAGTATCTTTTTTAACCCACAAGAAGTAAGAAAAGTAAAATCTCAAGATGTTAGAAAATTTCCAACAAAAAATCAGTTTGATTACATGGAGGAAATATATGGAAGATATGTCCAATTGGGTTACTTTAGTGAAAAATTTATAACAAACCTTCCAAAATAATTTCCTTATAATAGAAAAGAAAAGGAATATGGAAAGAAGAAATTTGAGGAAAGATATTTTTTTGTTGAGTCAACTTTGAAAGCTTATAAAAATAACAAACCATAGATACTTGATTGTTTTATTTCATCACACATAACAGGTGATTTTTTTTAAAAGTTTTTGAAAATTTTGATGGATGAGTTGTTACCTTTCGAAATGATAGGTCCTTAAAATCAAAGAAATCATAACGGTTGAGATTGAAGCTGAAAAGTTAAAAAATAATGAATTTTTATTTGTTTATAGACTAAAACTTAACTTACTTGGTGTAATAAAATTATTTATGATGGAAAAGAAGTTATTTTCATAAAATATTCTTATATCATCAGAAGTTTAGATGACAGAAAAGTTATTATGAGAGAAAGAACCAGTGGAAATATCTTTCAAATTAGAGAACTTGATAACTCATCTACTTAAGTGTTAAATATGAGAATAATTTGTGGAATTGTAGACTTGGTTACCTTGGGAAGAAAATTATGAATAGACTTTCTAAAGTTGATTTTATTTAAAATTTTCTATAATTGAAAATAAGGGAAGAATATTTTTGTATATGTTGCCAGAAAATAAAATCACTAATAAAATTCATAAGAAAGTTGTGATTCCATCAACCAGACCTCTTGAACTTATTCATTCTGATTTATTTGGGCCGATGATACATCAATAAAAAATGATATTTTTACATTATCACTTCTATTTATGATTTCACTCAAATTACCAACATCATTTTTATGAAACATAATTCACAGCCTGTAGAGATGTTCAGGTTTTTCAAAAAATATATTTAGAGAGAAATGGTGGTTTATATAAAGAAGTTGAGAACATATAATGGTATAGAATTCACATCAAATTATTTTGGATCGTTTCTGAGAAATCATGGAATCAAATATCATTATATACCTCCATACACTCCATAATAAAATGGAGTAGCAAAAAGGAAAAAAAAGTTTTCTGGAAATGGGAAGAATCATGTTAACAAAATACAGACATTAAAAGTTCTACTAGAGAGAATTTGTTAGTACTATTTTACATATACAAAAAATATATTTTTTGATTTTGCAATCCAACATTACTTCTTAAAAAATGTGGTATAACAAAAGAACTTCATTAAAGTACTTTTAAGTATTTAGAATTCCATGTTTACTAAAAATAAAAAATCTAGATCATGGAAAATTTAATGAGAAAGAACAATAAGTAATTTTCATGGGATATTCACCCAGTATAAGAAGTTAAAAATGTTGGAACAATAATTTAAAAATTTTGGGGATTCCTATGATGTGAAAGTTATTTAAAATTTTAATTCCTTAACAAAGAATGTTGAAAATGTTGTGAAAGACAAACTGAAGATTTCCAATGAAAGTGAAAGAGGGTCAAAATATACATATTAAGATTTAGATGAATCATGTGATGATGAAAATAAATCTAGAAGAGAAATTTTGAAATTGCCTACTTTACAAAAAAAATTGAGACTAAAAATATTCTTAGGAATTAGAAGGCTCCAGTTCAGACAAGAATAATGTTGAGATTATAAAATCATACATCACTTATTTCAAAATTTTAACTAGAATCAGTTTTAGAAGAAATTGAACACAAAGAATGGGTTTATGTGATGAATGAAGAGTTGGATCAGATTGAAAAAAAACAAAAATTGTGAACATGTTACTTGTCTAGTAAATAAAAAATTTATTGGAGAAAAATTTGTGTACATAAACAAGTTGAATGAACATGAATAAGTTTTAAGAAACAAAGAAAGAGTTATTTGAAAAGGATATACATAGGTGGAAGGTGTGTATTTTTAAGAAATATTTTCCTCAGTTGTAAGATTAGAAACTATTAGAATATTTCTAGCAGTGGATGCACATTGAAATTAAAAAATTTATCAGATAGATGTAAATTCATCTTTCTTTAATGGTTATATTAAAAAATTACATTGAAAACCCATGTGGGTTTGTACTTGATAATTATGGAAGAAACTTTTTTAAATTGATGAAATCCTTTTGTGGGTTAAAATAATATCCTTGTGTCTAGTATTCCAAATATGAAATTTGTTTGAAAATTTTGAATTTTTCTAAATTAAAGGTTGATAGAAACTTGTATGTGAAACAATTTAACCCCAGAACCCTAATTGTAATTGAATTTCTGGATGATATGTTTTTTTATTGAGAAGAAGAAAAGAAATTCAAAGAATTTTCTGAGGAAATGAAGAAGAATTTTTAGATTTAAATGTTGGGATAATAAACTTTACTTCTAGGATTACAAGTTCAACAAAAATAAAAATACATTTTTTTAATCAATAAAAGTATGCTAGGTAATTTCTGTAAAATTTTGGTATGGAGGAATCTAAAGAATTTTCTACTTCTATTTTATTTGGGATGAAGATGAGAAAATATGAAACTAGAAAAAAAAGTTGAATTAGAATGAATTTAAAAAATTGATAGGATGTTTTCTTTATCTAACACCTTCAAGAAATAATATTTTTTATACTATAAATTTTTGTTCCAAATATTAAAGTGGTCCCAAATAATCTCATATATTGGTAGAAAAGAAAATGTTGATATATGATAATAGAAAAACTTCATATGGACTATTATACAAAATAAGTTGTGAAATGAACTTTCATGGTTATACTGAAGTTAATTGGGATGGATATTGTAATGACAAAAAATCAACTTTGGGAGGAATATTTTTCATGTGAGAATGTTGTGTAAGTTTTCATAGTAAGAAGAAAAGTTCAGTAACCTTAAGCATAGTGGAATCATAATATGTTTCTACTACTTAGGCATGTACTCAAATATTGTGGATGAAATTTTAGTTGGAAGATATGAAATTTAAATTTTTCAAAAAAATTAAGATAATTTGTGATAATAAGAGTCAAATTAATCTTTCTAAAAATCATTTCCAACTCTAATTATCAAAAAATATTGATATTAAGTTTCACTTTATAAAATAGGTTGTTGTTGGTTGAGGTGTTTTTCTAGAATAGATTTCAATGAAATATCAATTTGCTGGTGTTTTCAAAAAAATTATGCCAAGGGAAAGATTTTAAGAATTGAGGATGTAACTACATGTTCAGACTCCACCAAATACTTCATAAACATCTTAAGAAATCCCCCCACCATGATTTGGATTATGCTGACAAAGGGGGATAAATTTTATAACTTTATCCTTTAATGGGGAAAGAAGTAATTTTCTTACTTACATGAATCTGAATTTATGGTTATCATAAAATGGGGGAGAGAAAGAAGCATTATAGGAAAATATGTAAGTAAGAGAGAGTTTATCTTAACATGGATAAGAATTTTATTATCACTAAGGTATTGAATTCCTTCAAAAATATTACTTTATATAATAGTGTAGTGTCAGTACACTCTATTTTGAGAAAGGATAAGTTTTGATGCATGTTTAAAAATGATTTTTGAAAAATTATGAGTGTTGAAAAATGATGAGTTGAAAACATTGTTAACAAGGGTTCTCAATAAATCCAAAGAATGAGATTGAATATCATTAGTGATGTTATTTTTTTTAAAAAAATATTGAAAAATATTTTTTTTTAAGAATGTTTTTTTAATTCAATTAAATGATGTGTTTCTGGAAGTTTATAACTTTCTTTAAGAAGTTTCTAAGAATCGAGTTAAAGTAAGTGTTTTTCAATGTTGGAAATTGGATGGTCCATTGTATGATCCAACGGACACAACTCATTAAAATTTAGAAAATATAAGTTTATATGAAGACGAAATGCATGGGACAAATAAGTTGTTGAGTTGGAAGTGGTTGAAATGAATTAATTTTGAATTTTTTTATGGGAAGTTATAGAACATTTCAAAATAAGTCAGACAATGATTTTTAATTCTTTCAAGTTCTTAAACATCATAAATAATTCAGGTTATAATATAGAGTTTTTAAAAGACAGGAGAAATATGAATTTTTGAATTAAAGTTTTCAAGATAGATCTCATCAGGTTAAGAAGCAATGGAAATAAAAGTTATCAGAAAACTGTATGAATTTGATGAAGTTTTAAGAAATGTAATATTTAGAATCGGATGCAGTTCATCAGTTTCAAATCATCGAACACACCTGATCTAACTTGAATCATTAGACATTTCTTTTGTTAAAAATTATGGCTTTTCAGTTTCAAATTTCTAAGTTGTTGTGGTGTTGAAAATGAGAAATAAATTTGAAGAGGATTAAGATTTAATTTTTGAATTGCTAAGAAAAAAAATAAGGATATAATATTTTCTTTTAACTAAAAATATAAGGAATTTTGAAGATGTTTCACCATAGAAGTTGATCAAATGAATTAGTTGCTGAAAGATATAAAAGATTGAGTTTTCTATTAGATAGATTGAATCAAACATAATGCAGTTGTTGAGTATATAAAAAGAGATGTTTTGATCTATGACACCATACATAGATCATTGGACACTAAATGTTTTAGAAAGATGTAAATGTTATGGTTTCTTTGATTTTGCAGTCTTTAGGAATGTGAAGGAAGAAGAATAAAGATGATCAAATTAACATTTAGTAATAAGATTCATCAGAAAATCTATTTATACCAATCCATAAGATGATCTTTTAACACAGATAAGTCACTATATGCAAAGTTCCATTGGACATAATTTGATCAAACTGAAGAGTAGATGAATAGATGGAGAAAGTGGATAAAAAATGTGAGATACATTAAAGTTTCTACAGGATAGTCTTTGTAGGAAATTGAGGTATTTAGAAGTTTCAAAAATTTATCCAACTATTTTCAATTTATTTAGAGCATCGGAGTGAGAAATCCTTGTTTAATTTGTTTTTATTTCAATGGGTCAATAGAAAAAATGTGAGTTATTTAAATTGGATCAAGAGAACCATAATGATAAACAGAGTTCCGGAATGATATGTTCAGGACTATAAATTTTAGGATAGAATTTGGTTATAAATATTGATCTAAGAAACATTTATCGGACTGAATAAATTTTCTATATTTCAAGTGGTTAAAGTGGACTATAAAGATGTGGTGTTTTTTGGACAATAATTTTTGGACTAATGTTTTGAAATTCAAGAAGATATGTAAAGATTCAAAAAGTTTTGAGAAGTCACTAGAAGAGTTAAGAAGACTTTAATTGGTTAAAAATGAATCTCAAATGAACCTAAAATTCAAGGTTATAAAATTTTAGTGAGTGGGAAAGGAAATTGGTTTCCAACCCTTACCTTTTGTGGAGCACCTATAAATAGAAGTACATAGTACAAAGGTACTTGAAAATTTTCACCCATGAATAAAAGTTGACATTTGGTATAATTAGTTTCCGAATTGATTTTTCCAATAAAATTTGTTTCGAGTTGAAGAAGTGTTTTTGGAAAGAGTATTTTGATCAGAAGATCATACTGAGGCAAGTTCAGATTACCAAAAAGATATAATCAGATTGATAGAATCAATCTAAGTTTTTATAAGTAGTCTGGAATAGAATATATTGAGGAAAGGGATATCATATGTAGGCCATCAGACACTAGAAATCAGAAAGAGACTAACTAAACACATATTTTCAAATAGACCTTTGTGGAGTAGACAGTTTCAAGTTGTTCATTTTTTTATGGCACTAATTTTTGTAAGAAAAATTTGTAAACTGAAGAAAGTTATTATAATCATTCCTATTAGAAAATAGAAGGTGTCTAACAAGATTTGACACAAGTTTTATTCACTTATTCAAAATAGTGAATTTCTATAGACCCACAGAAGTGGTTATGGAAAGGATGTAGGTTTTCACAATGATTTCGAACCTTGTAAATCATGTGTGCCTTATTAACTTTTCAATTTCTATATGCACTTGAGTTTTAAAAATTTTTATAAGGAATAAACTTTAACAAGTTTCATGGGTTAAATTTACTAAAGTTGAAATTTTTAAAAAGGTGACAACTGATTCAACCCCCCCCCCCCCACACACACACACACACACCTTCTCAGATATTTTACGATCCTTTAGAACATAATAAACTTATAAAAAACCACAGGGTAGAATATTATGTATAGGATGGTGTGGTTGAACATGAATAGAAAATAGGATAATAAAAAATTCTAGAGTAAAGGAATAATTTCTTAGCCAAGGAAACTGGGAGATGACCACAAACATAGATGAGGAAGCTTGTCATTGTGGCTATTACATGAAGGGAATAAGGGTGTTTCACTTGAAGATTATGTCATGGAAAGAAGATGTGATAAATTATGACCATGACCAGAAATATAGGTAAAATTCCATGGTTTAAAGATATTTGAGGCTTAGATTAAAGATATGGAATGAGGCATTGTTGTTTTGAAACCTGCTATGTTGTGGCGGTGAAATTTTGTTAAGAAAAGGTGTGAGAAGTTGATGGTATTTGAGGGATATTTGAAGGAAGTTTTTATGGATTAAAATGGCTAATTTTAGTCAATTGAAGTCACTAATGATGTTGGTGGGGCCTTATAATACCTGAGACTCTACTGTAGCAGGTAAACATCATATCCTAAACTATCACACTCCAAAGAGCCTTTATTCAAGACATTATTTAAAATTTAATTTTTTAAATTTTAAATTTAAAAAACTAACTTCATTTATTAATTAATAATATCAACATTAACTTAATATGAATTTTTTATCTTTTTCTGAAAAGGTCATTTTTCTGTTGAAAAATACAATTTTCACAAAACATGTAATTTTTTTGACATTTTCATTGTATAAGAATTACCTATAATTTCAAAAAAAACATTAAAGTAATAAAATATGAATTTAAGGAAAAATATTATGCATTTTAAAATATTCTTTGAACTTATAAAACCTATGGAAAACATTTTTATAACTATTTAAAATGTTTCTTTAGTATAAAAACTGTTTTTGGATTTTTTGTGAATCATGTATATTCAAGGTGATATTTTTAGCTTTCCTTAAAATCCTAAAATCCTTTATTTGTTTTATAATAAAACAATATATTTCATTAAAATCAGTATCCAAGATAATTTTATCTTATATATAAATTTAAAGCTAAAAAATGTTATTTCACTAAATAATTATTTTACATGATTAAGTGTATTTATTTTAAAATTAACTTTTCACACATAGAAATTTTATTTTATAAAATTATTATAAAATTTGAAATTAGAAGTATCAGATTAGGTAAAAATTTAAATCTTAATCTTTTTTATTAAAATAAATTACTAAAGTTAGAAATTAATTAATAGGGTAAAGGTAAATTAGGTTAAAAGATAAAAGATTAAAATAAAAAACCCTTAAATAATCAAAGTTGTCTCAAAAATGAGTTTTTGAGGTGATTTTCAACCCACACTCATTTTCCTCTCCTCTTTTTACTATTTTATGGCCTTTGAAACTTGAATCATATCCTTACATTATTTAAAATATAAGGGTTACTACTAAAACTACCCATATCCTCACTTATAAAAGGGTAACTTATCCACCACTTCCAGAATTATCTATTATCTAATTATTCCTTTAATCTATGTAATTTTTCTCCTCCAAAACCCTCTTACACATTAAAAAGCTTTTTTTACCATTAGTTAACATAAGGCCTTCATTTCTAAAGATACTTCCAAGGAAAATTCAAGTCCCCAATGTGAGTATTATCAACTACTTAGTTTTTCTTCTTAATTATATTATTTAAAATTTATCATAAACAAACTAATATAATGATATTAATATCATTTATATACTATAATGTCAGTATATTAAGGGTATTTTCATTGTTTATTCATATACCTAATCCATTAAAAAAACAAAACTGTTAATCGTGCATTGTGCGTACTATCGCCTATATAATGAAACGTGATTCATTTTCATTTACCACCTTACAAGGTTGGTTTTATATCATTAATGTTATTTTATAACAAATTAGATAACTTATTAATGATATTATCAATAAACAGCCATCATTAAATTAATCATTTAAAATAAGAATACTAAGAGGATAACCTTTAATTCAAATTTTGTAATATTTTAATATCCATTAATTATTCTTATAATTAATTAGAATTTTAATATATCACACTAATAAACACTAAATAATATCATTATTCTTTTGGTGTAATGTTATTATAACAAATTCACCTCATAATCATTCATTAAATTGGGGGATGTTCATGTTTGGGTCATTGAACCACCTACTTGAACAATACTATGAATTTATATCATGAATGTAGGAAACTAATTACTGGTATAATATAATAAAAATATTTAATTAATGGTTTTTTTATTTTTGGGACATTATATCAATATTTAATTCATTAATTAATAAAACACTCTTCCACTGTCAAGAATCACTGAAACATGCTTATTATCGAGTTTATCTTCAAGGATAAAGACTAAAACACTCAATAATGGAATTTGAAACATAATAAATAATTATAAATCATATATAATAGTAACTTTAATGATATATTAATGATAATATTTGAAATAATAATAAACACGGACATTGTTATTATGAAACAAGTACAAATATTCAAAATTATAACACCTAATATGGAAAATCAGAAGAATTCATGTAGAGAATGACTATTTATGATGATTTTAAATGAAAATGGATATGATTATTTTTATAAATTAATTGATTAAGATATCTATGTTTATAATACATTTTTTTGAATAATTTTTATGGAATTCAAGACAATAAGTAAGTTTTTTCATATCAACTCCATCTCTTTGAGATATGTTTTATGACATCCCCAACCCAGTGCTCCCTCAACTGACCAAGATGGGTTGTCTATGTGACCTCAATCATGCCTCCTCATATGCTATAGGTCATTTATCCAACCTGTCTTGGTTATTTGATAGAGCACCAGGTCGGGGACATTATAAAGTGGTATCATAGCCCAAGTTTTTTTTTTGTTGACTTACTATTTTGGAAAGTTAGAAAGTAGACTATGATGTATTGGAACTTAGTAATGAGATTGTTCATGGGAGTATCTAAACCATGTATGAGGTACAATTCGAGTAAATAGGGATGGGATTGTTGTTCATGTTTTCTCTTTTTTACAGTTTTTATGTTATTTCCTTTGGTTGATTCACTTGTTATGTGATGTTACAATTTATAAATATTTTTAATCATATCCCAGTATGGTATGAGATGACTATGCATTAATTATGATAGTCATATAGAGATATATGTTAAAATAAATTGTTCAAGATAGGGATATATTTTTCCCATATACTTTTCTATATGAACTATGAAATGAAATCCCTTGTTATACCAAATAAGTAAAATAAGAATATTTTATATGTTATGAAAATTTAATTGTTAATCCAAGTACATAGGAATATTAATCCAATGATTCTCAATTTGATTTTTTATCACCTGTTTAGGTTGGAATTGGTGTGTTATTGAGTTCTATGGTGTGCATTGGTCTTTGTAGAGAAAATGTATCTACATCGTCTTCGAGCTAAGCATCAGGAGAGTAAAAATCAGTACAATCCTAATATAGTTGATCTGGAACATTTGGAAACTCTAGAAAATATAATGGAAGATTAGATTCATGATAGCTTCCTGAGAGTCATGTGATCTATAGAGAGGTATACTATTCACGTTGTACTTATAGTGTTTGATCTAATGAGAGAGTTCTAGGTATAGAATTCACCTATACTCACTAGGGAGGGAGGCCCTGAGGAAGTTGAGTTATGGATTGAGTCAAACCATATGATCTTCAACCACCATGAGACACCTGCTGGTAAGAGGGTGAAATTTTATTCTCATATGCTTCAAGGACTATCCAAGCGTTGTTTGTATACCTTAGAGCAATCTGGGTACTAAGAGGTGTTGTCCTGGAAGGATTTTGAGGTGAAGTTTCTGATACACTTCAATCCATATATCTTTAAGGGTGAGAAGTCTCATGAGTTCATGAACTTGACATAGGAGGGTATGTCAGTGATGGACTATACTAGATGTTTCACAGACCTATAGTGCTTTTATCTATCCTTGGTAGAAAATTAGGTCCCCAAGGTGAGGCATTTTCAAGATTGGATTCACTATAATATTATGTCACAGGTGAATGTATTTCACCTGAGTAGTTCTTTGGATGTGATAAATTATACTCTCATCATGAATGGAAAACTGAGAGAGGTCATGAGTGTTGTCCCAAAAAATTTAGCAGGGAAATATTGTGTCTCTTCCTATGTCATTAGGAATCACTTCTATGACAATTACTATTAGGGCAGTAGTGGGAAATATAGTCAGGGCAGTGGGTATTCATCTTAGAATTATGGCATGTTGTAGTAATTTCATTGTGTCAAGGCTGACCATGATCTCCCTCAATGTCAATTTGGAGTGTCATGAATATGGTGGTATGTGTCATCTTAAAATTTTTTGTAGGACCCCTCAATAACCTAACATCGGTAGGGGATCAAGATTGGAACCTGGGTTAGGGAGTGACTCAACTACTCCTCCGCAAATCGGTAGTTGGAGTTCCACAAGATGTTCAAGTCAAGGTAGGGTACATGGAACCCCATCATAGGAGAGAAGATACCATTTATAGGGAATAGCATAGTGGAGTTAGACTAGATCCTAGAGTATAGGGGAAAGTCAGTTTCATGTTATACAGTCTACTTTGGCTAGCTTGGATGTAGGACCTTTTACCGTTAGAGGTACGACTCTTGTATCATCTACCCTTTCTTTCATTTTGTTTGATACAATATCATCTCACTCCTTTATATATTCTCTTTTATTCTATGTTTTTGGATTTTTTGTAGAGATATTTGATTGTTTTATGTCCATCAACACACCGTTGGGAGTGTAGTTAGAGGATATCAAAATTTTCAAGGCATTTTCTCTAGAAATTGGTGGATACCATTTTATTTGGGATCCTTTTATGTTAAAAATTATAGGTATTGATTTTATTCTTGATATGGATTGGATATCTTTTTACCAGGATCATATCAACTGTTTTCATAGGAGAGTTTCCTTTCTATCTAGAAGGGGGAGTTATATCCATCAGGGAGTGTGGGATCTCCAGGCTAGTCATGTAGGAACAATTCCACGCATATTGGATTGTCTCATGTCTCATGTAGCAAGCCTCATTCTATATGATGGTTTAATGTATTAGGATACTTTCCCTCCAGTGGTACACAATTTTCAATACATCTTTCCTGAATGATTCTTTGTCTTACCACCCTTGTGGGAGATCAAGTTCACAATCGAGTTAGTGTTGGGAGATGAAATAGTTTTCATTCAACCTTACAAAATGGAACCAATAAATCTTTGTGAGTTTATTGTTATTTTTTGGGACCTATAAGTAAAAAGATTCACCAACCTAGTACTTCTCTATGGAGTTCTCCCATTTTTTCCATTAAGAATGTTGGTGGTAATTTGTGCTTATGTGTGGATTATTAGAGACTGAACCAGATGATGATCAAGAAATAATATACCCTTCTACGTATTGATGATGTCTTCAATTAGCTGAGTGGTTCCAGGATCTTCTAAAAGATTTAATTGAGGTTAGGGTACCATCAGTTGAGATTGATACCATCTGACATACCTTAGACTACTTTTAGAAGTAGGCATGGCTTGTATGAGTTTTTGGTGATGTTGTTCAGTTTGACAAACACACTGGTGGAATTCATGGCCTTGATGAATCGAACCATATATAATTTTTTGGACCTATTTGTGGTTTTTTTTCAAATAAATCATAGCATACTCAAAATAAATAGATGATCATGCCCAACATCTTGACATTGTCCGGTGTACACTAAGAGAGCATCGGATTTACATCAAGATGTGTAAATGCAACATTTGGATAGATCGGGTGCACTTCTTGGGCCATGTTATCTCAAAGGTAGGAGTGTCAGTGGACCCAGGAAAATTTTTAGCCATCATATCTTGGAAGAGACCCAAGAATGTTTTCAAGATTCATAGTTTTATAGGTTTAGCAGACTGTTATTAGCATTTCACCCAAGACTTATCCCATTTGGCACCACTGATGTATGGGATGACCAATAAAGGGGTGAAATTTATTTGGTTAGATACTTGTGAGAGATATCTCTAGGAGCTGAAGAGAAGGATGACCTCATTACCAATCCTCACTTTTTCTGTTCCAGGAAAAGATTATATCATGTGCTACGAAACATCCGAAATAGGACTAGGATAATTTCTAATGAAGGAAGTTTGAGTTGTTTCTTATGGATCCAGATAATTGAAATTTCATGAGAATAATTACTCTACTCATGATCTTGATTTAGCTGCAGTAGTATACACTTTGAGGTGTTTGATACATTATCTGTTGGGTGAGAGGTTTGTGGTGTAAACGAACCACATGATCCTCAAGTACACATTTCTTCATGGAGACCTGAACCTTTGGCATAGAAGGTGGGTCGAGTATCTATAATATTTAGATTTTGATTTGGATTATACACCAAAAAATGGAAGTATTATTTCAAGTGATTTGAGTTAGAAGACATATATAGAGGAGGTGTAGGAGTCTTGTGATGAGTGCCAGTTGAGGGCACTCTAAAAACATGCATCTCGATGTTTAGGAGTCATGGGGATGGATAGTTCTAACTTTGACATCAATTATACCCATTATTCTTAGCCAAATCAAGAAATAGTAGTTATCTAATCTAGAAGGCATAACTATAAGGGACACCGAATATAGTGGGGAGCCACCATCAGGATGGTCTATTAGCAGCAGTGATGTATTTTTCAGTGGCTGACTATGGATTCCTATATGATTTTTTGAGGAACTAATGATGGGGTTTCAGGATTCTAGATGGGCGGTAAATCTAGGTATAAAAAGATGTATTGGGTTCTTCGTATAAAATACTAGTGACCAGGAATGAAGAAGGATATAGTGTACTTTATGGTAATATGCTTCACCTATCAGGAGGTGAAGGCCGAGCATTATAGGCCTGTTGGATTTTTAAAGCCTCTACCCATTTTGGAATGGAAATGAGACAATGTCACTATGGATTTTTTTATAGGATTACCCAAGACACCCATTAAGAAATATTTAGTATTGGTGATCATGGATCAACTGATGGAGGTAGACCACTTTTTCCCTATTCGATATACCTTCATCCTTGATGATTTGGGTAGTCTCTACATGCGAGAGATAGTTCAACTGCATGGTGTACCAAGGAGTATTGTTTCTAAACAAGATCCTCATTTCACATATTTTTTTTGGAAGGGCATTTAATAGGATTTGGGATCATAGGTTCTTCTGATTGCATCCTATCATCCTCCGACTGATGGCCAATCTGAGCGGACAATTCAAATTCTGGAGGATATGTTGCAATCTTGTGTCTTAGATTTTGATGGTTCTTAGGAGAAACAAATAGCACTCATGGATTTTTATTTTAATAAAATCTTCCAATAAATGATAAAAATGGACTGTTTTGGTATTTGTATGGAATACCTTATCATTTTTCTCTTTTCTGGTTAGATCCAGGAGAGTCAGCGCTCATTATACCTAGTCTCATAGAGGATACGTCTGAGTAGTTTCAATTGATCAAAAATTAGTCGGTGACTACATAGAGCTGACAAAAATCATATGTTGACCATTTTATATGACCTCTAGAGTTTGACATTGGTCATCATGTTTCCATTTGGGTGTATCCTAGGTTGGGGAAACATCACATCAGAAAACAGGGGAAACTAGCACCCAGTTTTTTCGTGACGTTCGAGATAGTGGAAAGGTTTGGTCTAGTGGTGTGTCATTTAGACCTTCCATAGTGTTATAGCACCATGAAAAATGTGTTTCACATGTTATGGCTGTTTCGCGCGGAATCCGGGGATGACCTCCTGGACGGGAGATTCAAACGTTCCGATCGGTTTCTAACGGGTTTGTTCGTAGAACCGGAAACATCCAATGATTCCACATCCGTTTGGACCTACTTTCCAAAGGCAGGCGCTCATTAGCTTGTGGACTAATGAGGCTTAGGAATTTGCATTGGTCGAGAGGATGGGAGGTCGGACTCATCACACCTTTTTGAGGGGAATTATTGTCTACTCCGGGACTCTCTTTATAGATTTAAGTTATGTTCGTGAATCCTTATTACATTACCAAGTATAAAATGAGTTTTCCTTTAGTTTTAACAATCAATGATTAAATATGTAAGAAATTTAGAGAATCTTTTATATGTATTCGAGGTTCTTCATCAATAGAGAATCATCTATATTTGTTTAGAGATTCTTGGTCAATGGTATCCTTCAAAACATTTATATAAAAGTCTCTTGGTCATTTAAGATGACCAGGCTGGTTTTAAAGCCACTCAGCGGGGCACTTGAAGTTTAATGTCATTCAGAAGGACAGAGATTATTTCAAAGTTGGGATCGAACCCATAAATGGGCTACCTACGTATCCTTTGTTTTGGAAAAGGAATCAGAACCCACGTAGTTCGAGAAATGGGGTATGATGTTTATGATTGATGGCTCAAAGATGAATGTCATAATTACTTTTACACTCTAAGCTCACGTGAGTCATGCTCGGTGTGAGAAACAAGAGGTATTGGTAAAATTTAGACAATTGTGCCATAAAAGATGCAATCATAAGAATTTGTTTGGGGCTTATGTATGGATGACTGCCCAGATAGATGAAGGTTTAGGATTTTACTTTTTTAGGGAGAAAATCCATGAACAGGGTCCATAAAGTTATGTGTGCTTTATGGAGATTTGAATACTCTAATCTTCGGGCTTACTCCTAAGAAGGATGCCTAAGTTACGAGGGGAATTATGATTGGGTTTTACTCCTGAAAAGGAAACCCAAATCAAAGGTAAATTATGACTGGTTAAGAGAATTTTAAGGGGACTTGGGGCTTACTCCTGAAAAGGAAACCCAAGGTTATGACTGAGTCTTATTCCTGAAAAGGAGACCCAGGTTAGGGGACTTGGGGCTTATTCCTGAAAAGGAAGCCCAAGATTGAAGGGATTTATAACTGGGGATTATTCCTGAAAAGGAAACCCAGGTTAAGGGGGATTCTCTCATTTTAAAGGATGAGGTTGAATGAATGAACTCTCAATCTTTGGTGATATAAAGATGTTTAAATCACTAGGTTTTGAGAGATATTTCACAGAATTCCTTTCAGACAAGGATGTCAAATCAAGAAATCATGCCATAGATGGCTTTGAAGAGTATCTTGAAGACTGAATCTTGAATAGGAAAGGTAAAATGGCTTAAGAGGGATGAAATAGGCAAGAAAGGCACCCCAAAAAGGTAGGGGCGCGCAAGTCTTGAGAGGCGCGCAAGTCCTGCGGCGGCGCGCAAGTTTCGGTCGCGCAAGTATACTTGCGCGACCTGAGGGGTACTTGCGCGATTTTCAATCAGAATTGAAATACTTGAGCGACTCTTCATAAAACCCTTTAGAATCCCCTTGAGGTTCTTCCAGAAAAGGGACGCGCAAGTTATATTGAAGGAATTAAGTCGGCGCGCAAGTGTTGGATAAGTTTCAACACTTAGGCCTTCCTTCTTCTCTTTAGATCTTCCGTCCTAGGTAAGAAATTACCTTAGAAGTGTTCCGGAAGCTTTGAGAAGAGACTTGGGCGTCGGGAGTTTCAATCCGAGTTTCTGAAAAAAGATCCTCTCAAATGGGGGGCCCACAGGGTCTATTTATAGGCAAAAGAAGACCCCGGGCGGTTACTGGGCAGTTACCAGGCGGTTACCATATATGTCGTGCAAGTCCCTTGCACGGCCATAAGGAGTCGCGCAAGTATTGAGTCGTCGCGCAAGTGTACTTGCGCGACCAAGAGGTAACTTGCGCGACCTATGGGCAATGCTCTCCTTGTTCATCCCTTTGTCGATTTTTAATGTTTCTTCAAAGGATGAATCACTTTAAGCTGAGATATTCCCTTTTCCGATCTTTAGATTCTGTGACGAAAGGAGCGTCAACAAAAGTCCCCCCTCAGAGTTGGATCCGGAAAGAAATGAGGATTTGACTCTGAGGAAATCGAATCCCTCCAAAGGAAAAGGGTGGCGCGCAAGTGTTCATTGCGCAGAGGGCGGCGCGCAAGTATGCGTCGCGCAGGCCTGAGTTGCTCTGGGTACGGCGCGCAGGTAGGCTTCCGCGCCTATAAATACCCGGCCTTGCCTTCGTTATATGCATCTGGATTTCCGGATTTCTCGAGCTCTCGCCGCGCAAGTCTTAGTCGCCGCGCAAGTCTCTTGTTTTTTACTGATTTCTCGCTGCCGCGCTACTCTCAAGGTAATAGGGCCTGCGCGGTAATACTTGCGCGACGTAAACTTGCGCGGCACATGTACCACTTGCGCGATTTCTCCATACTTGCGCGCCTTAATGCCTTGGCCATTTTTTTCCAAATTCTTTCGCAAATTTTATGAAAAATTAAAAACCCACTTAAGAGTTTAATTTATTCAACTCCTGTGCAGATTCAAATGGCTCTTAGACCTGGATTAATTGATGAACTGGCTAGCAAGCGGATAGATGATATGATGAATATCATTGGCCCTGATTACTATACTGTCAAAAACAGCACTCTTCCAGATTTGGCTAAGTATCTGAAGAAATATCATCGCGACTTTCCTCACTGCACTTATCTACCTTTGTATGGTCATGGTCATCTGCAAGAAGTCATTATTCCAGAAGTAAAGAATTATCTTCCATTTTCTTGGTTTCAGAATTATACCAATTTTGCTTCAGCAAATATCTCAGGCGGGGGATCATTTCAAACTGCTGGAACAGTGGAGAAGGCTTATGTGATGCATCATAGCCCTTGCACACCAGATCTGAAAAAACATACACCTGAGCTTCAACCACATTGTCATCCTTCAATCTTCCGAAATGCTCAGATGGATCAATCCAAAGGCTGGAAGAAAAGTTGGGATTTCCGCCCTGGGGGGGGTGTGAAGCCAACTTGGATGTGGGCATACTGGGTGCGACAGACTTGCGCAGAGTTTACTGAGGATCTGAAGAGAGCTGCAATATATGAAGCTGTTTGGGTTGGGCAGACATATATTTACAGATATGATATCTTCGTGCCAGAGATACTCAGCCACTGGAGTCCAGCGACTAATTCTTTCCACTTGACTCATGGAGAAGTGGGTATCAGTTTGTGGGATGTCCACAAGATTTCAGGAGCTCCAATCTTGGGTGATATGTATGATGAATTCATTCCTCCCAAGGTGACTTGGAATGATCCAGAGAAGACTCCTGCTTTGGCTCGAGAATTATTCAAAATCTTTCACAAGCTCAAGAGTTCAGAGACCTCATTAACTCATTTCAGAAAAGATATCCATCCGGAAGAATGGATGAATGTATTTCTTACTGAGAAGAAAGGGATGGAGCCAAAGGAAAAAGGATCCAAGAAAAAGAAATCCAAGGATACCCGGCCCAGACGTCCTACCACTTGTCCAAAACCTGAGAAGAGAGGAGCTCCTGGCACATTCTGGCCAACTCTAGAAGCAGGAGAGTTTGAAAAATGGGGCTATGAAGTGAATCAAAGAATTCCAAAGAAAACTCGTCTGGCGGGTTTCTTGGCAATGTGGCTTAGTGTTTATCTCTTGCCGGTCAGGGATTCGAAGGGAGGCGTTAGGCCAGGGACCTTCGTCATTGCGGCCAAGTTGGCTGAGGGAAAAATGGTTGGGTTAGCCACCCCCATTTTAGCAAAGATTCACAGGAGTTTACTTCACGTCTTCCAGGGTAAATCTCCTTTAAGAATAGTGGGCCCATTCCAGGTTTTGTGGGGATGGATCGCCACTCACTTCAGGACTTACAATGTACAGAATGGATTACAAATTCCTGAAAGCTCTTTCAGACCGTCAGTGCAAGCATTCTCTGGAATTGCTCCATTATATGTCAATGGTTATGACATAAAAGTAAGACTAAGCATGTATAAGGAATTCAACTTCTTTCCTTATGGAAGTCCGCCATCTGGGCGGTTTGTTGATGATGGGAAAGCCCCTTTGGATTTGAGGGCATACATGCTAGCTTGCAGGGATGGCGTGTTAGTAGCCAGGATTGATGGAGAAATCATATGCGAGGCCTATGCTCCATATAGATTTGCACGCCAATTCAAATGTTTGCAACAGATTGTTGTATCCCCTCCAGTACATGTCAGGTTAGAGCAACATCCGATGGTTGCTCGACAATTATGGTTGCTGACATCAAGAGAGAAGACTGGGGCAGTATTTGATCTACCAGTTGAAAAAGCGGCACATTATCTGACTACATTTTATGCTGAACACTGGATAGCATCATACCCTAAAGGGATATTGAATCACCCTGTATATCAAGTGGGAAAGAGGAAGAGGACTGTAGAGAAAGAAACTCTTCCTCATGAAGGTGATGCTTCTCCTCCTGAAATAGGTTCAACAGAATCCTCCTCTAGAACTGATTCCTCGGATTATCATGATGGGGATGATGAGGCACAACCGGCAGCAAAGCGGTTTCGTGCACGATATAATCCTCCGGCCAGAGTTAAAAGACCCACTCCATCAGCTCCTGGTGAGTTATTTGATTGTAATAACTTCAATCACTGCTATTTTATAAAGTAATAAGTCTTACTTTCTTATTCTCTATCTGTAGTTGCAGGAGTCGGGAAGAAATTAAAATCAAAAATTGTAGGACCTTCTTCACAGCCTTTATATCTAAGACCAGAGGCTGTTCAGCTATGGCAGAGCTTATACTGTGATACTGAGACCGCCTGGCTGGATTTGTGTGAGGGCATACAACTTCCTAGGATAGGATATCTTCTAGCCTCTAAAGACCTTCAATACGGAGATAACCCCAATGAAGTGCGAGCTTACATCAGAGAGCTGGAAATGCTCATATATGCCACCGATAATTCGGTTCCTATCACCAGGCGGGTGAAGGAAATGATTGATCGTGGCACCACTGAGGGGGGTGGTGGTTCTGGAGATGAAGAATGGCAAGAGTACGTGGCTCCTGAAGATGTAAGTTTTCCTTCCTTATTTTCTTTGCAACTTGATTTTAGTTGAAGATTTGTTTACTTAAGGAAGTTATTTTTCTTCATCTTGCAGCTTACAAAGAAAGGAACCGGGGTTTCTTCGCCACAATATAGCCCTGGTGGTACCGCTATCGGGGCTATTGCTGATTCTCCTCGCGAACCAGGCGAGATATCTCCAGGCCAGCAGGCCATGAATGAGGCACTGGACATAGCCTTTCATTCGCCAATCCAAGTGCCAATAAGGGAGACAACTGAAACTCCAAAAACACAAAAGAAGCCAAGGCAACGAAGGAGGAAATCCTTAGCTAAACGTTTCATTAGCAGTGGTAAGTCCTTCGAACAATCATGAGTTTATACCCATAATCATATGGTTACTCATATTTCTGAGGATTGCAGGGGCTTCTTCAATTTCCCCCTTAAGGGAAGGGACTGATCCTTCTTCAAAGGTCGTGGAGGGTGCTGTAGAACAACCACAGACTCAAGCTAACTTGGTTGCTCCATTAGAAGAGCTATCATCCATTCCCAGTATCCCTCCCACTACTGAAGATGCTGTCCAAAGTCAGGGGTTGCAGGACATAAGTCAGCAAGAAGACGTAGCAAATGCTCCCACTGGTGAGAATAACCAAGATTCTGAAGTATCATTGGATGAAATGATGAATCAAGGAATGACTTTTGAAGAATTTTATGATCATGCTAGAATGTCATGTGATTTAGAAGACCTTGGGCGTGAGTGTTACCCTTCGCCCAAATTTTTCTTAAAAAAGAACATATCTCTAATCATGATGTAAAATAATATGCAGTTTCTTCTGTAGAAGCTGCTGAACTGCCAATGCCTGAAGAGGGTGTGGACACTGATGTCAACCCTATCATTACAGAAACATTAGCTCAAGTAGAGCTAAATCCAATAAACTCTCCTGAGACCCATCTTGAAAATCCTGTTGAAACCGGGAAAGATGGGGAGAAGTCTTCTCATGTTGCTGAACCACCATTGGGTAAGGGATAACAATATTTGTGATTGTACTTTACTTGCAAGACAATCCATTCTTTTGTTATCCTTTAAGATTCAACTAAAATCTTTCAATTGATCATGTAGGGCCATCAACTGTAATGGCTAGATCCGGAGATGAGGCTTCAGCCTCTGCCCCAACGGGAATTGAAAGTGAAGAAGCCCAAGTCAGAGGGGAAAGAGCAGGACGAGGCACTTCCTTAAGCATGTTAATTCCAGATTACATACCCCCTTCTGATGATGATATTGAATCAGATCCAGATATGCTTAAAGCATTCAGCTTTTCACGACGTAAGGCATGGAATAACATATGGAACATCATATCGGGGGTGCCTTTAGAAGAGCTACCATCAAAAATTTCCCGATTGTCATCCCAATTTGTTATAATGGGACTTGGTGGTTTTGGGTATGAAAAGATCCATGCTGTGGTGAAACAGATCATTTTCAGGAGGGAGCAAATGCAGATAAGTCGCGAAGATTTGACCAGAGTGAAATTGTCAGTCAACATAGGCGAATTTGAGGCTGCGATATCCCAGGCTGAAGCTGATTATGCTGTCAAGATGAAGGATCTGAAGCAAAAAATCAAAGAAAAGGTCGTCCAGCAGGTGCAACTCCAGCAACAGTTAGATGCTGTTACTGGGGAACTTGATCAGCTTAATAAATCATTGGATGAAACTCATATAAATGGCATGAAATCCATTACAGATGCTAAGAAGGCACTTCAGCAAGCTGAAAAGAGTGAAGCTGGTCAAGTGCACGAGCTTCAAGTAACTGTTGATAAGGCTCAGGATGCCATAAATCAAATGAAGTGTTATGTTGAAAGCCTCTTGTAATTCTTGAAAAAGAGAAGAGACTCCAATCTGTGGATGTCCTTCTAACTCTTGTGTATCAATGAAAAACAACTTTCGTCTCCGATCATCTGTACCTGCATTCTTCCATTACCTGCTTCAAATTTACTTAAGCCAATGGGCTTAGTAATCATAGTTTGATTTTTACTAGGATTATTACAAATAACCCTACAAACTTTGAATCTTTTAACTGCTCAATATTACCTAAATCATACAAAAATGTATATTTAGTGAGCTGGAACTTGACTTTTATTCAGAGTTCCTTTGTCTTTTGTGTGGGCAGTTTAAAGTCATGCACACCGGACATAAAGGGGCTAATGTTTAAGGTCGAAATAGCTTTGACCGAAAATGGATAAAAAATGGATTCAATTCCTTGAAAATTTATCTGAAAACATATTACCATACTCAAGCATGAGGGAAAAAATGTAAACTATGGCTTAAGAATATTTGAATCTGAGGAATGATATGAAAAAGAGCTAAAAAGGCATTAGAAGAAGCAGTTTCCAAGAATGAAGTTACTATTATTTAACAAAAACCCGTTAGGGGGTTGAAATATGCAGGGCCACCTATGGGCATTGGCTGCATAGTCAAATAAAATAGCATCTTTTGGCTGACAAGTCTGTTATGTGGACTGTTTATGCAAGGCCACCTATGGGCACGTGCTGCATAGTCAGGCAAAAGAACTCCCAGAAATTTACTTTCCTAGTGCTAAAAAGCCAGTGAAAGTTTTATGGAGATTTAAATTTTCTAAAGCATAGAGTTTGTTGTATGGAAAGAGGTACTTGAATATGGAGAAGATATTTCCAAACAAGAATATCGAAGAACTGGATGAATATCACTCCTACGAAGGTCTGACCCAAACGTAGGGAAGAAGAATAACCCATAGACTTGAATACTTTCAGATCATGAAAAATGATATGGGACAAATATGTTTAAGGATGGCTATTTTTTGCGGATCCCTACATACTGTCGTTTTAAGACAAATAAGGACAAAAGAGGCATTCTTCCCAAGAATGAAGTTACTATTATTTAACAGAACCCGTTAGGGGGTTGAAATATGCAGGGCCACCTATGGGCATTGGCTGCATAGTCAAATAAAATAGCATCTTTTGGCTGACAAGTCTGTTATGTGGACTGTTTATGCAAGGCCACCTATGGGCACGTGCTGCATAGTCAGGCAAAAGAATTCTCAGAAGTTTGACATTTTTGTGACTAGAAGTCATGAAAAGGGTTATGAAGATCTGAAAATATTTTAAGGTTAGGATTATAAGACATAAAGATGGGTATTGTCCAATGTATATAGAGATACATAGGTCAATAAAAACCATAATCATGTTGTGGCTGGGTCCTAAAATTGCAATTTTGGACTTCACTACGTATCTCATAAGAATGAGAATCAAGCCATACGTAGTTCTTGAAATGCAGTTTAACGTCGTGCAGGACGAAAGTATGAGTGATCTTAGTTTAGGGTCATAGAATTCGGACCATAATAATGAATACACAGTGTGTGTTTTCATGAGGACTTTTCAGCCAAGGGACTGAAAGCGAAATTTGGGGTTAGGCCCAAAAGACTTGGGACTGGATTCGAGGGACACTCGAATTTTCCTACGTATCCCATAAGGATTGGAATCAAGTCCACGTAGTTCTAGAACTACCCTTTGTACAAATTTGGTTCGTACATGTGAAGGGTGTAAGGGGACTTTAGTGCAATGATGGTTTACCCTGAGATAAAAAGTTTAGGTATTACCATGTATGTACGTAGTCTTTTTGAAATGAAACATGATTAAAAAATCAATGTCAATAATAGTTCTCTCTCAAGTGAGGAGATCAAAGAATATTGTAGTTTATTGTCGTACCGGACAAAAGTGTTGTATAGTTTAAACGTCATATAACAAGGACGAAAGTGAATCAATGTAAAGATATTGATTCCAGGGGTGGTTTCACAAATCATCATCATATGAGATGGTGGTGAACTGATGTGAAGAGATTGTTTTTGGGCTTGAACCCTGGGAGGTTGCCTACATACCCAGCCTGGAGGGAAAGGATCAAAGTCTGTGTAGTTCAATTAAAGAATGAATCAATGATCAAGTTGTTCTTATGGACAATGATCTAATAAAAAATATTGTTGGGACTTACACATGGTTAGTGGCCCAAAGGGAGTGTTATGGTTGATGTTCGCTCTAAGCTCACGTGAGTCATACTCGGTGTGAGAAACAAGAGGTAATAACAACCTTAACGATGTACAGTTTAATGTCATGTAGGACATAAAAAAGGGACTTTCTGTACAGTTTCACATCGGGTTCACCATTTTTGTTTCGCGCGGAATCCGGGGATGACCTCCTGGACGGGAGATTCAAACGTTCCGATCGGTTTCTAACGGGTTTGTTCGTAGAACCGGAAACATCCAATGATTCCACATCCGTTTGGACCTACTTTCCAAAGGCAGGCGCTCATTAGCTTGTGGACTAATGAGGCTTAGGAATTTTCATTGGTCGAGAGGATGGGAGGTCGGACTCATCACACCTTTTTTAGGGGAATTATTGTCTACTCCGGGACTCTCTTTATAGATTTAAGTTATGTTCGTGAATCCTTATTACATTACCAAGTATAAAATGAGTTTTCCTTTAGTTTTAACAATCAATGATTAAATATGTAAGAAATTTAGAGAATCTTTTATATGTATTCGAGGTTCTTCATCAATAGAGAATCATCTATATTTGTTTAGAGATTCTTGGTCAATGGTATCCTTCAAAACATTTATATAAAAGTCTCTTGGTCATTTAAGATGACCAGGCTGGTTTTAAAGCCACTCAGCGGGGCACTTGAAGTTTAATGTCATTCAGAAGGACAGAGATTATTTCAAAGTTGGGATCGAACCCATAAATGGGCTACCTACGTATCCTTTGTTTTGGAAAAGGAATCAGAACCCACGTAGTTCGAGAAATGGGGTATGATGTTTATGATTGATGGCTCAAAGATGAATGTCATAATTACTTTTACACTCTAAGCTCACGTGAGTCATGCTCGGTGTGAGAAACAAGAGGTATTGGTAAAATTTAGACAATTGTGCCATAAAAGATGCAATCATAAGAATTTGTTTGGGGCTTATGTATGGATGACTGCCCAGATAGATGAAGGTTTAGGATTTTACTTTTTTAGGGAGAAAATCCATGAACAGGGTCCATAAAGTTATGTGTGCTTTATGGAGATTTGAATACTCTAATCTTCGGGCTTACTCCTAAGGAGGATGCCTAAGTTAGGAGGGGAATTATGATTGGGTTTTACTCCTGAAAAGGAAACCCAAATCAAAGGTAAATTATGACTGGTTAAGAGAATTTTAAGGGGACTTGGGGCTTACTCCTGAAAAGGAAACCCAAGGTTATGACTGAGTCTTATTCCTGAAAAGGAGACCCAGGTTAGGGGACTTGGGGCTTATTCCTGAAAAGGAAGCCCAAGGTTATGACTAGGACTTACTCCTAAAAAAGGAGGCCCAGGTTAGGGATTATGGTTTGGGGCTTACTCCTGAGGAGGATGCCCAAGATTAAAGGACTTGATTGGGGCTTACTCCTGAGGAGGATGCCCAAGATTGGGAACTTTAAGGATTTGGGGCTTACTCCTGAGGAGGATGCCCAAGTTAAAAGATTTATAACTGGGTATTTATTCCTGAAAAGGAAACCCAAGTTATAGATTAAGAATTTGGGGCTTACTCCTGAGGAGGATGCCCAAGATTGAAGGGATTTATAACTGGGGATTATTCCTGAAAAGGAAACCCAGGTTAAGGGGGATTCTCTCATTTTAAAGGATGAGGTTGAATGAATGAACTCTCAATCTTTGGTGATATAAAGATGTTTAAATCACTAGGTTTTGAGAGATATTTCACAGAATTCCTTTCAGACAAGGATGTCAAATCAAGAAATCATGCCATAGATGGCTTTGAAGAGTATCTTGAAGACTGAATCTTGAATAGGAAAGGTGAAATGGCTTAAGAGGGATGAAATAGGCAAGAAAGGCACCCCAAAAAGGTAGGGGCGCGCAAGTCTTGAGAGGCGCGCAAGTCCGGCGGCGGCGCGCAAGTTTCGGTCGCGCAAGTATACTTGCGCGACCTGAGGGGTACTTGCGCGATTTTCAATCAGAATTGAAATACTTGAGCGACTCTTCATAAAACCCTTTAGAATCCCCTTGAGGTTCTTCCAGAAAAGGGACGCGCAAGTTATATTGAAGGAATTAAGTCGGCACGCAAGTGTTGGATAAGTTTCAACACTTAGGCCTTCCTTCTTCTCTTTAGATCTTCCGTCCTAGGTAAGAAATTACCTTAGAAGTGTTCCGGAAGCTTTGAGAAGAGACTTGGGCGTCGGGAGTTTCAATCCGAGTTTCTGAAAAAAGATCTCTCTTAAATGGGGGGCCCACAGGGTCTATTTATAGGCAAAAGAAGACCCCGGGCGGTTACTGGGCAGTTACCAGGCGGTTACCATATATGTCGCGCAAGTCCCTTGCACGGCCATAAGGAGTCGCGCAAGTATTGAGTCGGCGCGCAAGTATACTTGCGCGACCGAGAGGGAACTTGCGCGACCTATGGGAAATGTTCTCCTTGTTCATCCCTTTGTCGATTTTTGATGTTTCTTCAAAGGATGAATCACATTGAGATCAGATATTCCCCTTTTCCGATCTTTAGATTCTGTGACGAAAGGAGCGTCAACAATGGCTTAAGATATATCATCCTGATCCTTATCACATGATATATGTTGATGGATTTGAGTTGTATATTGATGCATTCTTTTAGGAGAATCTGCTTTTTATTATGGAACGTAGTGAGAAGAATATTTTGGGGAAGACCATACTTGTAACACCCTAGGTAAATAAAGAGTATGAAATTTTCAAATTTATCAATATTTGTGAATAAAATATTAATATAACTTTAAATGGGACGCTATGCTTGATGGCGTACCCAACACGCAACAACGAGTTTCTTGGGAATCTTACGTTGCACTCTAATAATAAAATAATATTATTTTAAATGATAGTTAACACCTAGCTATTGTGATGGCGGGAATAAATAGAACTAACTAAAAAATGATTATATATATTTTTCAAATTTTTTTACTTTTTACAATAAATGTTAGAGGATTAAAAAGGCGAATGAATCCAATTTTAAGAGTAAACATTCTAATATTCTTTAAAAGGTCGATTAACCGCCTTTTGATGGCAAAGCTCTTTTAAATCCACTTTTTGAAAATTTTATGCGTTATATTTGACAAAATAAAATAATTCTTTAGAATCGGGACATCAAAATTTACTTTGTGTAAATTTTTGGTATTTTTCCGAAAAAGTTCAATTTTTAATGAATAGTGACAAATGTTGTATTTTAATTCAAAACCACTTTTTAATCTAATTTATTTATATGATTAGATTATCTTTTGAATTGGTTTTAAAGTGAGATTAGAATATATTTTTACCATTTAATCAAAAATTGGTCATTGGAATTAATTTCACTCTGAAATTTGACTTAAACTAGTGTCAATCTTTTGATATATATTGTTTCATAAAAACACGCTATTTGTTCTGACAGCAGAAATTAATTATTAAATTAATTAATTCAACTTATATGTTATGAATTTTGTAAAATAGACATCATTTTTGAATTCGGAATATCATATATATCTTAGGGTGAATTTTTGGTAATTTTCTGAAAAACTTTAATTTTTGATGAATAGTGAAACCACTAAGTGGTACTTATAAAAACTGATTTTCCGTTTAAATGAAATTTTGCCACCTTTGTGTTTTGAATTTCAAAAATCCGACATACATGGTTGTTATTAAGAATTAAAATGTGGTTCAATGGGATTAAAATATTTTTTTGGTGAATAGTAACTTATTAAGTTTTAATCGCGATTAGAGGTAATTAGTGTAATTTAAGGTAAAAATAATGTTTTAATCATGTGAAATGACCTAGACACATGTCCTACCCTCATTGGATGTGTCATGTCCGACCAATACAATCCATGGGTCAACTTAGGGACCCCATGGAGCCACTTTGGTTGGAAAATGACATAAATAACTTTTTATTTAAAGTTAAAATAAAAATGTCACAAGCATGAGATGTTTCACTAAAACAATTTTTAAATGGGTTTATACAAGTCATATTTTTTACTATAAATATTCATTAGAAAGCTAAAAAGATTTAATACATAATGATATTTTTTTTATAATTTTTAGACATTAAATAAATTAAATTATTTCTGACATCATGATGATGCAGCGATTACCTCATTAATAAAAGATTTAAATAAAATGAAAAGATAATGTTAAAACTATAACTTACACTTGTCAAAAACCTATTGGATGAGTATATTTCGAACCCTTACCAACTTATCCACGAAATACATCAATTTGGGACCTTTAAAATCCGAAACTCATTTGAAAATAAAGTAACATTTTGTAACTTTACAAGAGTGCCCCTCCTCTCCTCTTATAAAAGGCCCCCACCTCTACCACCTTACCCACACCTCTCAAGCCTTTGGCTCAGCCAACCCCTGCTCCTTTTGCCTCTCCACATACCTCTATTACTCCTAGAAGCCTCACTTTGGGCATAAGTCTTCCCAAGTAAGCCTTTGAGCTCAAATCAAAAAGAGTTACCCGATTTTAAGGTAATGTCTTCACTTGTGTTCTTTTGTTTTATTTTGCTTCTCCAACCCCCTAAACTCTTTTTATTCATTTCTTTTGTAACAACTCCAGTATATTCAATATACTATGATGTTTTTATAATAATAATTAGAGCTACACTTACACACACCTACATCAAATGGTTAAATAACATACTGTTTCTGTGGATGGCGAATTTCTGCCTCACGAAACGATGATTGTTCAAAACTCATATAACACCTTAAAAGGTGGCCATTAAGATGTCA
Source organism: Viscum album (assembly GCA_963277665.1). Lineage (NCBI taxonomy): Eukaryota > Viridiplantae > Streptophyta > Magnoliopsida > Santalales > Viscaceae > Viscum > Viscum album. Next base: position 462,883 of record CAUJRU010000347.1, on the reverse strand, counting down.
CTATATTTATATATGATATATAATATGTTTATGTTTTACTTAAGCTTCTTTATTTTTCTTTTGTGGAATACCTTTATGGTTTCCATTGTGGGTAAACACGATAATTTCATTTTAGGAAGTGTGGACTATCGCCCCCTCAAAGTGATTTGATTCGTTAATGCTATATGTGGGATGTATAAAGGATGTATTTAAAGTTATTATATATGATTTATATTACATATAAATTATTAATATAATTCTGGAATTAAAATATACATACCTCTCATTTAGTTTTAATTCCATTAATATGACATAGAAATGAAAGTAGCGTTCATGCGTACGTATGGCTTACCGTCTCCATGAACGGTGCATTTCATTTCTTACCTCTAAATGATAATGTATTATTATAAATACATGTATATTCTGTATATATATGATATATATGATATCCAAATCATGAATATCATTCTGGATATAATGAACCCTTGACCACACGAACAACATGTAATTGTAAGAAGTCCACTTTCGACTTAAGAACCAAATATCGACAAAACAAACATTATTAACTTAAATGATTACATAATGTTTATAACATGGAAATAAGTGATATAAAAGGAATAATTAACTTGAAAAATGTTCTTAAGCAAGTATAAATTAACTCAAGTTTATTATTCAGGACGTTAAAGAACGATCGAGTCAAGTCGGACCCGAGGTAAGGGATCCTACTCCTCTCTTTCTTTTTAAGTACACTCTTTTATGTCATTCCTTTTAAGATCATCTTTCTTGTTATTGGGATGTTCTTTTATATTACTCTTACTTTAATTTTTATGTTCATATGATGAGAGACCCTATTCTCTCTCATCAATCCATTTTGGAAGTTTTGAGTGGCGCCGTTAGGCTGCCGAATTTTCGTAAGAGATCTAACCTCTCTCTTTCTTTTTAAGTACTCTCCTTTATGTAACTTCTTTTAAGCTCCTCTTTGTTATGATGGGGGATGTTATTTTATATCCCTCTTGCTATAAATTTTATTGTAATCTGATTAGATACCCAATTTGATCTCATCAATCCATTTTTGTAAGTTTTAAGTGGCGCTGTTAGGCTGCCAAGTTTTCGTAAGGGATTTTTCATCTCACTTTTATTCCCGTGAGATTTATGCTACATTTGCCACAATTTCCTTTGAGTGGTGTATGTAATGCCCATTATTTTACTAATTGTGTAATATACTTTCATTTATGAGTATTTACATCAATGTTGTATTATCCTTCTTTCAAGGGGTGTATGTTTCGAAAGATACCCATGTCGGTAAGGGAACCTTTCACCCTCCTCTTTTTAAAAGACTTCTTTTGTTATGTCTTTTAATTCACATAACATTATGTTGGGATATGTTCTTCTATATCCTTAGTGATTTAAATTTTATGTCCATGTGATGAGATACCCTTTTTATATCTCATCAACTCATTTTCTGAATTTTGTAGTGACGTCGTTAGGCTGTCAAATTTTTGCAAGGGAACTTCTTAACCCAATTTTGATTCTTTCGGATAATCTTGTACTCCTTGAATATGTTGTTCTATGAATATGTGTGAATAACCTCTGATTGTTTTACACTTAATATCCACTTATATTTGGTGTATTAGTTTTTCACACATAATTATGTAATTGATTTATCCTTAATCCAAGGATACCGTCTTTGTATGGGACTTCATCTCAATCTCCTTTCATTGAGGCATATTTTGTTTTATACACAACCTTATTTTATATGGTGTATAAACCCCTTTGACTTTTAAGTTTATCTGAAAGGAATCTTTTTTATACAAAGAGTTTTACTAAACGACAAAGGGAATGTTTTTGTCGTACGTATGCAGCGACAATGACTTCTCCGCCGCCGTGACCATTATTTGAGTTTCGGCTTCCTCTACAAGCCATACCGTTTTTTTGAAAAGAAAAATAAATACCATGTTTTACTTTTCTTTTATTTTGGTATTGAAAATGGTTTTCATAATGTTTTTATTATATCAATATGTTGTATTGATATCTTGTGATTGAAATGTGGAAATGTTATGTTTCCTTTATGTATGTTTTATGTGATACGATTATGTTATGATTCTTGGGCATTATTATGAATACAGGTGGTTCCGTGATAAACTAAGGGCGGGTGAGCCTGATATAGCTCTCTAATGCATTGGGTAACGCGAAGGGGTTAAACGTTAAGGTTTCTCCGAAGAGATTTAGGGAATATACTATGATGGGTATTCCAAACGTAACCAAGAGGGTTACTCCCTACATAAGAATGTTATGAATGCATCAAGTTACCTTTATGTCTTATGATTTCTATGATTTATTCATGATTTTATGAGGTATGTTAAAGTGCTTATGTTTTATGGTTAAAGTATGATTTCATTCTTATGTATACATGTACTCATGTTTCCTTTCCATATTTTTATATCCCTTACTGAGCTTTTTATGCTCATCCCAAGTTTTTGAAATGTTTTTCACAGGTCAAGGGAAGGGTACATGATATGATGATAGTGTCAAGGAAGTGTCAAGAAAGAATCCATGTTTTATTTTAAATATGTTTCTGTTGATGGGAAAAATGAATACTATCTTTTATGTAACCACTTTGTTTAAATATGGAATGTAATGCAAGTTTTATGATCTAATTCTCTAAAACTCTAAACCTGAAAAGATCCTCAATGTGTAATCTTGTAATAACTCAAGATTAAGTAAGGTTTAAGGTTGGGGCCTTATAGTTGGTATCAAAGGTCGGTTTAGATAACTTTAGAGGTTAGGGTATTCTCTAAGCACAAGTGACATTACCATAATGGTTAGGATTTCCAAAAGAGTCCTAGTTTTAGATAAAGTTAATGAGTAAGTATATCTTAGTGCTTACCTTCCTCATTAGTACATGATGGTTTTGTTGATATACTCACACTGACCTTTTTGGTTTTAGTAAATGGCTGGATCTAGCAGGCACCAAAGTAACAGTGGATGTGAAGGAAACTATGACAGTCTTTTGAGCGAGCAACTGAATGATATGGGAGCTGCAATGTGAACTCTTGTGTTTATCCTCAACCAACTATCTGGAGTCATGATTTACCACCTAAACCTTAGTGATTTCTCTAAGGCATCATATATGCGAGAAACAAATCCCTACGGAACTACAGGTAACAATCATAAAGGTAAGTGTGTTCAAAAACCTATGTGTCAAAGATGTGGAAAGAAACACCTAGGAAAATGTTTCAAAGGGACAGAAATATGCTATAGATGTGGAAATGAAGGTCATAAAGCAAGAACCTGCCATGGAAAAAGGAAGCATCCAGTTGACTCAAGGAAAGGGAAAGAAGTTCTTTCTGAGGGATCAATTGAATGTTTTAAATGTGGTGTGCATGGTCATTATGCAAACACATGTCCTATGAAGAAGTTTCGTGAATGGGATCACCAAGATCGTACAAATATTCGTTTACCAATACCTAATGCCATTCCGATTGAGGATAAAGAAACTGACAATGACCAATCAAAGGTATGGATTATTTCATAACTTTTGTTTTTCTATTTTGGAATCTTAGGATATGATTCATGATTTTGTTTGTAGGAAAGAAGTATTTCAGAATAATTTGGAAAGGAATGGTTAATGGATCATGAAGAATTTTGAATGAGTAAGAAGTCAACATTTAAGGGCTTCAAGAGTTATGGTGAAATTCTTAAGAGTATTAAGTCTCTTTTGATGATGGGGTTACATTAGAAGACATTTTATAGTATGTGTAACCCTGATGTTTAATATATGAAAATTTTATTCAAGGAATAGTTATCTGTTCTTTTGTGGACATAGTTATAAAGAACCATTTGGGTTTATATGATCCTTACTTTTGAGGTAATTATGGGTTATTATATGTTATGATGGAAAATGAAAGGCATGGGATAAACTTGAGGTTAAAATATTTTATGATCATTTTTGAATATTTTATCTCATTTTGGGGAATTTTTTAAGAATTATATAGATTTGGAAAAAGGACAACACGCAGACCGTGTGACAACCCGTCGCGTCGGACAAAGCTGCGGGAATCGAACCCACAACCAAAGTGCGACTGGTATTTATCGCCTACCACTGGACTACGTGAAGTCCCTGGTTAGTTTGACTAATTATTTTTAGTTAGATGATTTTAGGAATCAAGAGTAAGTTTATTTTGGGTTATCTATGTAAATGATTAACCTATCATCAAGGATATGTGATTAGGTTAATTACTTTTCAATATGAGAATTTAAGAGCAACTGATGTTATTTAGAGATAAAAGTTAATTTGTACCTTGGAAGACTATGTGACTAAATCCTTCAAATATTTGGGTTTCAATCTTAGTTTGGTTTACTTTGAAGAATTTTATGGAAAAAAATTTTATCGAATGGTCCTCGTTGAACTTTGGGTTTTGTTGGACAAATTTTGGAGATTAAGAATAGATTTTCTTTTTATAAAGGGTTGTCCTTTTCTGGATTATATGATCTTGTACTAACCATTTTGTTTTTGGTTTTGGTTAAAGTCTAAAGACATGGGAAGTATATAGTTCTCTTTTTTGGGTTAGGTGATTCTCTAGAAGTTGATTATAGCTCTCTTAATGTAAACAAGTCATCCTAAATACTCATCTTTTGGAGAAAATATGAGTTCATGTAAGAAATATAGTAAAATTTGAAAGTCAACATGACAAGTAAGTATGTTTCCTTATGTTTTAGTTAAGCTCAAAAATAAATTCCTCAATTAAAAGTAACATAAAACAAAAATGTTGTGTGTTAACTTTTCCTACTGGGGAATCGAATACCGTTTAACCCATCACAAGTTTGTGATTCTCTTATGGTTAACTTTCTCCTAGACATGTTTACTATCACTCCCCATCAGAACATAACCCTTTTTTTCCTCCATGTTCATATTTTCATACATGGAATCCTAGTATGGGTTAACTCGGGTGACCTTTGTACTTATATTTCTTTATTTTAAAGTTATTTTTTTACTGACTCTTGTTCCGATGTGGGATTTTCAATGAAGTTTCCAAGCCCAATTTTAAAATTGCGAGGACGCAATTCCCAAAAGGGGGGAAGGATGTAACACCCCAGGTAAATAAAGAGTATGACATTTTCACATTTATCCATATTTGTGAATAAAATATTAATATAACTTTAAAGGGGACGCTATGCTTGATGGCGTACCCAACACGCAACAACGAGTTTCTTGGGAATCTTACGTTGCACTCTAATAATAAAATAATATTATTTTAAATAGTAGTTAACACCTAGCCGTTGTGATGGTGGGAATGAATAGAACTAACTAAAAAATGATTATATATGTTTGTCAAATATTTTTACTTTTTACAATAAATGTTAGAGGATTAAAAATGCGAATGAATCTAATTTTAAGCGTAAGCATTCTAATATTCTTTAAAAGGTCGATGCCTTTTGATGGAGAAGCTCTTATAAATCCACTTTTTGAAAATTTTATGTGTTATATTTGACAAAATAAAATTCTTCTTTAGAATCGGGACATCAAAATTTACTTTGTGTAAATTTTTGGTATTTTTCCGAAAAAGTTCAATTTTTAATGAATAGTGACAAATGTTGTATTTTAATTCAAAACCTCTTTTTAATCTAATTTATTTATATGATTAAATTATCTTTTAAATTGGTTTTAAAGTGAAATTAGAATATATTTTTACCATTTAATAAAATAGTGGTCATTGAATTAATTTCACTTTGAAATTTGACTTAAACTAGTGTCAATCTTTTGATATATATTGTTTCATAAAAACACGCTATTTGTTCTGACAGCGGGAATTAATTATTAAATTAATTAATGCAACTTATATGTTATGAATTTTGTAAAATAGACATCATTTTTGAATTCAGAATATCAAATATAGATTAGGGTGAATTTTTTGTAATTTTCTGAAAAACTTTAATTTTTGATGAATAGTGAAACCACTAAGTGGTACTTATAAAAACTGATTGTCCGTTTAAATGAAATTTTTCCACCTTTGTGTTTTGAATTTCAAAAATCCGACATACATGGTTGTCATTAAGAAGTAAAATGTGGTTCAATGGGATTAAAATATTTTTTTGGTGAATAGTAACTTATTAAGTTTTAATCGCAATTAGAGGTAATTAATGTAATTTAAGGTAAAAATAATGTTTTAATAATGTGAAATGACCTAGATGCATGTCCTACCCTCATTGGATGTGTCATGGCCGACCAAAACAATCCATGGGTCAACTTGGGGACCCCATGGAGCCACTTTGGTTGGAAAATGACATAAATAACTTTTTATTTAAAGTTAAAATAAAAATGTCACAAGCATGAGATGTTTCACTAAAACAATTTTTAAATGGGGTTATACAAGTCATATTTTTGACTATAAATATTCATTATAAATCTAAAAAGATTTCCTACATCATTATATTTTTTTTATAATTTTTAGACATTAAATAAATTAAATTATTTATGACATCATGATGATGCAGCGATTACCTCATTAATAAAGGATTTAAATAAAATGAAAAGATAATGTTAAAACTATAACTTACACTTGTAAAAAACCTATTGGATGAGTATATTTCGAACCCTTACCACCTTATCCTTGAAATAAATCAATGTGGGACCTTTAAAATCCGAAACGCATTTGAAAATAAAGTAACATTTTGTAACTTTACAAGAGTGCCCCTCCTCTCCTCTTATAAAAGGCCCCCACCTCTACCACCTTACCCAAACCTCTCAAGACTTTGGATCGGCCAAACCCTGCTCATTTTGCCTCTCCACATCCCTCTATTACTCCTAGAAGCCTCACTTTGGGAAAAATTCTTCTCAAGGAAGCCTTTGAGCTCAAATCAAAAAGAGTTACCCGATTTTAAGGTAATGTCTTCACTTGTGTTCTTTTGTTTTATTTTGATTCTCCAACCCCCTAAACTCTTTTTATTAATTTATTTTGTAACAACTACAGTATCTTCAATATACTAGGATGTTTTTATGAGAATAATTCGAGCTACACTTACACATACCTACATCAAATGGTTAAAGAACATATTGTTTCTGTGGATGGAGAATTTCTGCCTCACGAAACGATGATTGTTCAACACTCATATAACACCTTAAAAGGTGGCCATTAAGATGTCACTATATTTATATATGATATATAATATGTTTATGTTTTACTTAAGCTTCTGTATTTTTCTTTTGTGGCATACCTTTATGGTTTCCATTGTGGGTAAACACGATAATTTCATTTTAGGAAGTGCGGACTACCTCCCCCTCAAAGTGATTTGATTCGTTAATTCCATATGTGGGATGTATAAAAGATGTATTTAAAGTTATTATATATGATCTATGTTACATATAAATTATGAATATAATTCTGGAATTAAAATATACATACCTCTCATTTAGTTTTAATTCCATTAATATGACATAGAAATTAAAGTAGTTTTCATGCGTACGTACGGCTTACCGTCTCCATAAACGGTGCATTTCATTTCTTACCTCTAAATGATTATGTAATATTATAAATACATGTATATTATGGATATATATTATATATATTATATCCAAATCATGAATATCATTCTGGATATAATGAACCTTTGACCACATGAACAACATGTAATTGTAAGAAGTCCACTTTCAACTTAAGAACCAAATATCGACAAAACAAACATTATTAACTTAAATGATTACATAATGTTTATAACATGACAATAAGTGATATAAAAGGAATAATGAACTTGAAAAAGGTTCTTAAGCAAGTATAAATTAACTCAAGTTTATTATTCAGGACGTTAAAGAACGATCGAGTCAAGTCGGACCCGAGGTAAGGGATCCTACTCCTCTCTTTCTTTTTAAGTACACTCTTTTATGTCATTCCTTTTAAGCTCATCTTTCTTGTGATTGTGATGTTATTTTATATTACTCTTACTGTAATTTTTATGTTCATATTATGAGAGACCCTATTCTCTCTCATCAATCCATTTTGGAAGTTTTGAGTGGCGCCGTTAGGCTGCCGAATTTTCCTAAGAGATCTAACCTCTCCCTTTCTTTTTAAGTACTCTCCTTTATGTCACGTCTTTTAAGCTCCTCTTTGTTATGATGGGGGATGTTCTTTTATATCCCTCCTGCTGTACATTTTATTGTAATATTATGAGAGACCCTATTTTATCTCATCAATCCATTTTTGTATGTTTTAAGTGGCATCGTTAGGCTGCCGAGTTTTCGTAAGGGGTTTTTCATCTCACTTTTATTCCTGTGAGATTTATGCTACATTTGCCACAATTTCCTTTGAGTGGTGTATGTACTGCCCATTATTTTATTCATTGTGTAATATACTTTTATTTATGAGTATTTACATCAATGTTGTATTGTCCTTCTTTCACGGGGTGTATGTTTCGAAAGATACCCATGTCGGTAAGGGAACCTTTCACCCTCCTCTTTTTAAAAGACTTCTTTTGTTATGTCTTTTAATTCACATAACATTATGTTGGGATATGCTCTTATATATCCTTAGTGATTTAAATTTTATGTCCATGTGATGAGATACCCTTTTTATCTCTCATCAACTCATTTTCTGAATTTTGTAGTGACGCCGTTAGGCTGTCAAATTTTTGCAAGGGAACTTCTTAACCCAATTTTGATTCTTTGGGATAATCTTTTACTCCTTGAATATGTCGTTCTATGAATATGTGTGAATAGCCTCTGATTTTTTTACACTTAATATCCACTTATATTTGGTGTATTAGTTTGTCACACATAATTATGTAATTGATTTATCCTTAATGCAAGGATACCGTCTTTGTATGGGACTTCGTCTCAATCTCCTTTCATTGAGGAATATTTTGTTTTATACACAACCTTCTTTTATACGGTGTATAAACCCCTTTGACTTTTACGTTTATCCGAAAGGAATCTTTTTTATACAAAGCGTTTTACTAAATGACAAAAGGGAATATTTTTGTCGTACGTATGCGGTGACAACGACTTCTCCGCCGCCGTGACCATTATTTGAGTTTCGGCTTCCTCTACAAGCCATACCGTTTTTTTGAAAAGAGAAATAAATACCATGTTTTACTTTTCTTTTATTTTGGTATTGAAAATGGTTTTCATAATGTTTTTATTATATCAATATGTTGTATTGATATCTTGTGATTGAAATGTGGAAATTTTATGTTTCCTTTATGTATGTTTTATGTGATACGATTATGTTATGATTCTTGGGCATTATTATGAAGACGGGTGGTTCCATGATAAACTAAGGGCGGGTGATCCCGATATAGCTCTCCAATGCATTGGGTAACGTGAAGGGGTTAAACGTTAAGGTTTCTTCGAAGAGATTTAGGGAATATACTGTGATGGGTATTCCAAACGTAACCAAGAGGGTTACTCCCTACGTAAGAATGTTATGAATGCCTCAAGTTACCTTTATGTCTTATGATTTCTATGATTTATTCATAATTTTATGAGGTATGTTAAAGTGCTTATGTTTTATGGGTAAAGTATGATTTCATTCTTATGTATACATGTACTCATGTTTCCTTTCCATATTTTTGTTGTACCTCTCGTACCCCTCGTGGTTTAATTTTCATGATCACAATCACTCTCCTTTTTATCTAATCTTGTTTTCAAGTGTTTTTGTTAATAGGCATGATTTCAGGAGCAAGAAGTGGCAAAGGAAGAACAGTGGACTGTTTTTCAGTCCACCGGCCAACCGGTGGCTTCACCACCGGCCGGCCGCTGGACCCTGGGCAGAAGGGACACCCACTGCCTTCTCACCGGCCAACCGGTGGCCTCAGCACCGGCCGACCGGTGGCACCCAGACAGAAGGCTGAGCTACTGTCTCAGCACCGGCCAACCGGTGGCCTCAGCACCGGCCAGCCGGTGGCACCTGGGCAGAAGGCCTTTCTTTTTTTTTGCACACACCGGCCAACCGGTGGCTCTGTACCGGTCAGCCGGTGGAGCCAGTCAAACTTGCCGTTGGGCCTTTGACCAGACTTGTCCACTTGACTCCCAACGGCTCCGAAGGCCTCTCCAACGGCTTCGAAGACCCCCAAAGGCCATATGAGGGTTCCCCCTCTATAAATAAAGGACTAGGAAGCCCCGGAACACTAACCAAGCCATAAGGAAGCCCACGGACACATTTTTGATCATTTGGCGAACCTCCGGCGCATTCCCTCAAGGAACCCTCAATTGCTCCAACACATTTCCACATCCAAGGAGCACCACCAAAGAAGCTTGGGAGCGCTCTTCATCAACTTCATCAATCCATTGGCGCCCAAGACTTCTCCCATTACGGTTTTTATTGTTTTATTTATTTTGAGCATAAATTTGGGTTTGTGCCTACAAACCCCTCTTTCTCTCATCTCCCTTTCATTTGGGTTTTCACACCACCTTCAAGGTGTGAAGAGGTTAGTCAAGCCTTCCCTTTTAAAAGGCTTGAATCAAAGGTGAGCTATCCTTCACCTGTAAGAAGGCTAGTGGGTTCTTGCTCAACCATTGAAAGCAAGTGGGTTCTTGCATAACCATTAAAAGCAAGCTGTAATAGGTTCTAGACTAACCTTAAAGTCTAGTGGGTTTCTTGCTAAAACCATTGAAAAGAAAGCGGTAGTAAATCTCTCAACGGTTGAGTTGGGAGTGGAGACGTAGGCTTTGTTTTAGGCCGAACTCCGTTATCAATTTTGTGTCTTGCCTATTTTATTTCCACTGCACTTTGATAATTGTTTTAAATTGTTAATTATTTTTTAAAAGGCAATTCACCCCCCCTCTTGCCATCACTCCTTTCTTTCTCCGCCCAACAATTGGTATCAGAGGCAAAATTTGAGTAATACCTTCACCGGTTTCAAATTCAAGATCCATTGTGATGGCTTCAAAAACCTCTCCCTGGTGATTTGTTGTTTTTATTTAGGGGGAGTTAGGATTGTTTGAGCCTTTTTCCTTTTTTTTCAAATCTTTCAATTCAAAACATTCAATTCAAAATTTTCCATTCAAAACTTTCAATTCAAAATCTTCAATTCAAAATTTTAATTCAAAACTTTCAATTCAAATTTCAAAAATCTCAATTGGTTTAAAATCTCTATCTCGTTTTTCAACCTATCCCTCAATCAAGTTTTATGCCCCGTGCTATTTTGATAATCACAAAGGGGGAGAAATTCTTGGTTGATTGGGGGAGAAATCTTTCTCTCTTGCTTTACTTTACTTTGCCTTATCCTTTAAAGCATGCCTTTCATTTCAGTATTTTACATTGTTTGTTTTGGTGATTGTGATCATCAAAATAGGGGGAGATTGTTGTACCTCTCGTACCCCTCGTGGTTTAATTTTCATGATCACAATCACTCTCCTTTTTATCTAATCTTGTTTTCAAGTGTTTTTGTTAATAGGCATGATTTCAGGAGCAAGAAGTGGCAAAGGAAGAACAGTGGACTGTTTTTCAGTCCACCGGCCAACCGGTGGCTTCACCACCGGCCGGCCGATGGACCCTGGGTAGAAGGGACACCCACTGCCTTCTCACCGGCCAACCGGTGGCCTCAGCACCGGCCGACCGGTGGCACCCAGACAGAAGGCTGAGCTACTGTCTCAGCACCGGCCAACCGGTGGCCTCAGCACCGGCCATCCGGTGGCACCTGGGCAGAAGGCCTTTCTTTTTTTTTGCACACACCGGCCAACCGGTGGCTCTGTACCGGTCAGCCGGTGGAGCCAGTCAAACTTGCCGTTGGGCCTTTGACCAGACTTGTCCACTTGACTCCCAATGGCTCCGAAGGCCTCTCCAACGGCTCCGAAGACCCCCAAAGGCCATATGAGGGTTCCCCCTCTATAAATAAAGGACTAGGAAGCCCCGGAACACTAACCAAGCCATAAGGAAGCCCACAGACACATTTTTGATCATTTGGCGAACCTCCGGCGCATTCCCTCAAGGAACCCTCAATTGCTCCAACACATTTCCACATCCAAGGAGCACCACCAAAGAAGCTTGGGAGCGCTCTTCATCAACTTCATCAATCCATTGGCGCCCAAGACTTCTCCCATTACGGTTTTTATTGTTTTATTTATTTTGAGCATAAATTTGGGTTTGTGCCTAAAAACCCCTCTTTCTCTCATCTCCCTTTCATTTGGGTTTTCACACCACCTTCAAGGTGTGAAGAGGTTAGTCAAGCCTTCCCTTTTAAAAGGCTTGAATCAAAGGTGAGCTAGCCTTCACCTGTAAGAAGGCTAGTGGGTTCTTGCTCAACCATTGAAAGCAAGTGGGTTCTTTCATAACCATTAAAAGCAAGCTGTAATAGGTTCTAGACTAACCTTAAAGTCTAGTGGGTTTCTTGCTAAAACCATTAAAAAGCAAGCGGTAGTAAATCTCTCAACGGTTTAGTTGGGAGCGGAGACGTAGGCTTTGTTTTAGGCCGAACTCCGTTATCAATTTTGTGTCTTGCCTATTTTATTTCCGCTGCACTTTGATAATTGTTTTAAATTGTTAATTATTTTTTAAAGGCAATTCACCCCCCTCTTGCCATCACTCCTTTCTTTCTCCGCCCAACAATTTTTATATCCCTTACTGAGCTTTTTATGCTCATCCCATGTTTTTGAAATGTTTTTCACAGGTCAAGGGAAGGGTACATGATATGATGATAGTGTCAAGGAAGTGTCAAGAAAGAATCCATGTTTTATTTTAAATATGTTTCCGTTGATGGGAAAAATGAATACTATCTTTTATGTAACCACTTTGTTTAAATGTGGAATGTAATGCAAGTTTTAGGATCTAATTCTCTAAAACTCTAAACCTAAAAAAGATCCTCAATGTGTAATCTTGTAATAACTTAAGATTAAGTAAGGTTTAAGGTTGGGGCCTTATAATACTTCTGGTGAAATTTCAGTGGAAGAATGGGTATCTGTAAGAAAAGACCTAGGATAGAGATTCTGATATGAATACAAAGTGTTCAGACTCATTTGTGGATACCCTGTAATGATATTTGGATTATCTCAATGATGAGATATTATATGGTGGGATGTTTAAAGATCCCATCATTTTCTACGTGTCTCCCACTTTAAAGTTTTTATAAACCCTTTTGAACTAACTATTTTTCTTGTGGTTTAACATTGATTGCTCTAGAAGGGAGAAAGAGGGTATTTGTATTGAATTTATCATTTGTAGAGGATTATACATCATAGATCGCATGGCTAAATTTTAAATTTGATGGTTGCAGCTTAGAGCTCCTAGTTGTGGAATAGGGTCCTTAGAGAAGAAAAATGCAATCTACTGTCAATTTTTTCATAACTGTGTCATGGAATCCAGTTGTGGAATAGTCTGGTTGGACATTGTGGTGTGGTGATGGTGTATGCGACATAAGGGTCTCAAGGTTGAATTTGGTTTATTATTTCAAATATGGTACCCCGGCAGTGTAAAGGTAGCATGGAGTGCAAATTTTACCTTGGAAAGGGGTAAGGCTGCAGTGTGGTGTCTTCAACAATGATGTGGTCTACCCCTAGGTAAATAGGATATATTTTGTAGACCTTGGTATTTTTTGTGGATGATCTTTGACCAAGGGAGGATGCATCATGGTTTCTTAGGTTTTGTCGTATCACATGTTGTGTTAAGTGGTTCTGCAGCATGGTCTACGAGGATACATGATAGAACAAATATTTTCAATTATTTTATTCTTAATTTCAATTTTTTTAATCCCACCAATGTGTTATTTAAGGGTCAATTGTCACATTTTATGTTTTAGTAGTATTTTTGAGCTTAGTTGGAAAAATGGCTTATTTTGGATTTAAACAGTTTTCATTTATTATAATGTTTCGAACATAACATTTTCTAAACAAATCAAAATTGATAAATTCTTCTTTTACAGTTTTCTATGTTCTATGAGCTTCATTTTATACTTCTGGACCCAAATCTCAATCCATCATTTGGAAGCTCAAATAAAGCTCACAATCCAGGCCTCGAAAACTGTGTACAGAACTGCATAATTTTATTGTGGGGATCATATCTCATAAATGGCCGACCAATGGAGCTGAAATTTTACATGGAGATGAAATAAATCCGGATTAAGAACTTTCATTAAGATTTCCACGCATTATTCTTTCATTTTCAAGGTCATTAATGCGTTGTAAATCGGTGTTTTGGAATACGAAGAGTCACATGGACAGAATTAAATAGCCGGAGTGGTTTGGCCATATCTCCTTCATACGTGGACCAATAGGGCTAAAATGTTGTGGGTAGACAGAGGAGATCTAGGGGAACAACTGTCAAGAAGGAATAAGTCCCAAATTCTGTCATTAAGAAGGTCATAAATGCGCATCCTTTCGGAGGACTATTTTTGGAGCCAAATTTCCACACCCTTTCCCTATAAAAGTGTATCCCTTTTTCATTCCAAAGGGTTGGAAACTTAGAAATAGCCTTTGTTGGCCATTATATGTAGTTTATCTTTGTATTTTCTTTTAATTTCATTATGTAATAGCATTTCATATTTTTATTCAAGTGTTCTCCTTTCACTCTTATGCTTTCTCTCTTTTGTTTTCTCCCCCCTTTTTCTTTTCACTCTGAACTCTTATGCTCGTGATCATGAGTAGCTAACCTAAGGAAGTTCCTGGGGGAGTAATTCAGTGATGTGCCCAAGTATTTGAACATTCATTCTTAATGTTTCTTATTTACTTAGAGTTATACCAAGGGGGATCTTAGTGGGCAAGGCGCCTTTATGTCTCCACTTGCCACCCGAGGTTTAGCTTTCACTTCTGAAATATTTTCCCTCAATCGAGGAGGTGGATGTGTGGTCTCTCAGCGATCGTTGAGAGTATCATATGTTCACAACCATATGAAGAGGAGGATTTTCATGCATACGATGGAGCATTTTCATTAAGTAAATTCGAAACTAATAATGAGACGATGAAGGTTCACTCTGGGTGATGCTCTCGGGAATGTCTCCTTTCTGTCTTAACATCATTTTGTCTGCATTCATTCTGTTGCATTGCATATACATATTTACTTTTAGTATTTCATTATCATTTCTTAAATATGATTTTCATTATTTTATTTCTTATATATATATATATACATAGTTAATTAGAAATATTGAGTGATTGACTGCAAAAGGCTCCTCAAGAGATCGACCTAGGTCAGCTACTGTGCTGCACTTAGTATAAATATTTTTGAGAGCGCGCATGACAACGCTTCATCAAATTGGCGCCATTGTCGGGGAGCCAAGTTGTCTTCACTCATTATTTTTATTCACTTATTGTAAATAATTTTTCTTCCTTTAATTAAAAAAAACAAAAAAATCATAAATTTTAAAAACTAAAAAAAATATTTGTTCATGATGACTTTCAATTCAAATTTTTATGCATGGACGGCTGAATCTCAAGTGCCAGAAGAAGTTTTAGATGATCTTGATGATAAATATAAAAGTATTAGTAAATTAGTGGAAAAATTGGAGAGCCAAATAGATTTTATAGCTGAATATGTACATGCTTGTCAAGAGAAACCCGAACCTAAACCTGAACCTGAACCTGAACCTGAACAAGTGGTGGAAGTGATTTCACCAATCATTTTTTATGTCAAAGAACCTGAAGTGGGTGAGAAGGAGCTTCTAAAGGAATTAATCATATCATCCTGTACTCAACCATTACTCGAGGAGGTCCCTAATTTACACATTCCAGCTGATGCACTTATGGGAGATCAACAATTTTTGGATGAATCCTGGAATCACTTTGTTGAAGATAACCTGAAACTTGATCTTCCCATGCTTGATATTGAACAATCAGAACCTTTTTACCTCTCTCTTGCTTTGGAAGATGATAAAGACGATGCACCTGCTGAGATAGAGTTGCCAATGGTCTTGCCTAAAGAGATCAATTTCCAATCTAGCTTACTTGAAAGGGAAGATTTCTTTATTGATTCATCATGTTTTAATCCTATTCAAATTGAATTGTTTTCTAACTTCTCCTTTCCTAAAATTTCTTATTCAGCACAAATGGATCAAACCTTGGATGATACGAAAGAGACCACCGAATTGGTGGTGATCAAGGAAGAAGAGCTAGAGAAGCTAGTGGTGGTGCGACTGCCTCCTCTACAACAAATTTCATACCATTTGGAGGAGGACACCACAGATGTTCACAGGGAGCACCCCTATATTCTATTCCCTCCCACTCTGGATCTAAAATTCTATCTTTCTTCTTTCTTGGGGGTTGGGAACTTTCTTATTTTATTTGGGGTTCTCAAATCTCAGTGTCTACTGATGGATACTGGAAAAAGTCACATGTGGTGGTTTATCTCAAAAAAACCACATCAACCATCTGATTGGGGATAATCTGCTGCAACTGCCTGACTAGGGGCAGTAAAAACCTAGCATCCGCATTGGGTTCAAACCAAGCATTATCCATTTTATATTTCTTTTTCTTTTTCTTATGAGTTGTCATTTCTTTTGTTAGTGCTTTCATTTTATTTTTCATCTTGATGTTTTTGAAATTTTCTTATTTTCATTTTTCATTTTTTTGGTGTGTTTTTAGGAATCTTGAGCAGAATCAAATAATTTAGAAAATTCAAATCATCTTGTTATTTTTGTCACATTTCTTGATTTTAATGTTTTAGGATTTAAATTATTGCTGAATGGATTTTGTTTCTGATTTCTGATCTTTTCATTTAATGACGTTTGATTGACTGTGAAACTCATGTGCACTAGTGCTGTCCAAATTGAAAATCTTGCCCAACCCGAGAGGTTTCTAAACCTGTTTTAAATCTTCTTTACGTTTATCTTTTTCTTTAGAGTCTTGATACATGTTGTTTGATCCATAACTTGCTATTTTTCTCTTTTTCAAAGCTGTTAGAGTTCATGGAATGTGTCACGTATGATTGAGGCATCACTTTGAAAGCCCCTTTTGCATTGAACTCTTATTTTGGCCTACCTTTTCATATGACCTTCATTAATCCCCTAGTATCCATGAAATACCTTATTAGGCAGCCACATTACAATCCATTTATCCCTTTCCAACCTTCTCTAGAAGTTAAATGTATGATTATTGTTGAACTCAAGTGTGGGGGAGGGAGAAGATGGGCTTTATTTTGCTTCCCTGAAGAATCTTTTTGAGCTGAATTGAAAATATTTCCATATTTATTGTTGCTTTGGTGGAAGAAATGTCATTATGGGAAGATTTATGGGTGGCCCAAAATATCATTACACATATGGGCTGGGTGTTCACCAATTTTTGAAGATCAAAAGCTACCTCTCTTTTCCTCTAAAACATGATTCTAAAGAGAAATCCAGATCGAATTCAAGCTCAAACAATGCTACAAATGGAGAAAAGAGGGATGAAATTCATTGATGATGAAATCCCAAGTGTGAAATTCCCGAAAGAAGAGGTGTTTGGAGGTGATTCGTTTTTGAGCTGATTGAGGAGCACACCATTCTTGAGAAAAACTGTTTTCATGCATTTACTTCACTTTAGAGCTTAACCCTCCTCATTCTGCCTTAGATGTTTTTACATTTTAAACCTGCCAACCCTCATCTTCAAAACAAACCATGAAAAAGACCTCATGATTGACACATTTTTGACTCTGTGAAGTGTAGATACTGGGAGGATAGCAAGCCTATGGAGATCACACATGTTCTTGGGAATGAGAAAAACTCCACATTAAATATCCTTGAGTGAAGAGAGAAATAATTTTCCAGGGAGGTAGGTACGACATGCATGTGAAGATTAACATGAGATTGAATGGATTCATGTGATTTTTGAGGAGTTATGAAATTTTTATCCATGTATGAGGCATGATATTTTCTTTGATATGATAATTGAGCTATGTTGTCATTTATGCTTTGAGAAGTTTGTTTTTGACCTAGGTATAAGATGATTGCCCAGGAGTGAAATGTTTAAGTGTGGGGAAATTGATAGATCAAATATTTTCAATTATTTTATTCTTAATTTTAATTTTTTTAATCCCACCAATGTGTTATTTAAGGGTCAATTGTCACATTTTATGTTTTAGGAGTATTTTTGAGCTTAGTTGGAAAAATGGCTTATTTTGGATTTAAACAGTTTTCATTTATTATAATGTTTCGAACATAAATTTTTCTAAACTGATCCAAATTGATAAATTCTTCTTTTACATGTTTCTATGTTCGATGAGCTTCATTTTATACTTCTGGACCCAAAGCTCAATCCATCATTTGGAAGCTCAAATCAAGCTCACAACCCAGGCCTCAAAAACTATGTACATAACTGCATAATTTTACTGTGGGGATCATATCTCATAAATGGCCGACCAATGGAGCTGAAATTTTACATGGAGATGAAAGAGATCCGGATTAAGAACTTTCATTAAGATGGTCGTGCATGATTCTTTCATTTTCAAGGTCATTAATGCGTTGGAAATCGGTGTTTTGGAATACGAAGAGTCACATGGACCGAATTAAATAACCGGAGTGGTTTGGCCATATCTCCTTCATACGTGGACCAATAGGGGTCAAATGTTGTGGGTCGACATAGGATATCTAGGGGAACAACTGTCAATAAGGAACAAGTCCCAAATTCTGTCATTAAGAAGGTCATCAATGTGCATCCTTTCGGAGGACTATTTTTGGAGCCAAATTTCCACACCCTTTCCCTATAAAAGTGTATCCCTTTTTCATTCCAAAGGGTTGGAAACTTAGGAATAGCCTTTGTTGGCCATTATATGTATTTTATATTTGTATTTTATTTTAATTTCATTATGTAATAGCATTTCATATTTTTATTCAAGTGTTCTCCTTTCACTCTTATGCTTTCTCTCTTTTGTTTTCTCCCCCCTTTTTCTTTTCACTCTGAACTCTTATGCTCGTGATCATGAGTAGCTAACCTAAGAAAGTTCCTGGGGGAGTAATTCAGTGATGTACCCAAGTATTTGAACATTCATTCTTAATGTTTCTTATTTACTTAGAGTTATACCAAGGGGGATCTTAGTGGGCAAGGCGTCTTTGTGTCTCCACTTGCCACCTGAGGTTTAGCTTTCACTTCTGCAATATTTTCCCTCAATCGAGGAGGTGGATGTGTGGTCTCTCAGCGATCGTTGAGAGTATAATATGTTCACAACCATATGCATAGGAGTATGTTCATGCATACGATGAAGCATTTTCATTAAGTAAATTCGAAACTAATAATGAGACGATGAAGGTTCACTCTAGGTGATGCTCTCAGGAATGTATCCTTTCTGTCTTAACATCATTTTGTCTGCATTCATTCTGTTACATTGCATTTACATATTTACTTTTAGTATTTCCTTATCATTTCTTAAATATGATTTTCATTATTTTATTTCTTATATATATATATATATACATAGTGAATTAGAAATAGTGAGTGATTGACTGCAAAAGGCTCCTCAAGAGATCGACCTAGGTCAGCTACTGTGCTGCACTTAGTATAAATATTTTTGAGAGCGCGCACGACAATGCTACATCAAATTGGTGTCGTTTCCGGGGAGCCAATTTTTCTTCACTCATTATTTTTATTCACTTATTGTAAATTATTTTTCTTCCTTTAATTAAAAAAAACAAAAAAATCACAAATTTTAAAAACTAAAAAAAATATTTGTTCATGATGACTTTCAATTCAATTTTTTATGCATGGACAGCTGAATATCAAGTGCCAGAAGAAGTTTTAGATGATCTTGATGCTAAATATAAAAGTATTAGTAATGTAGTGGAAAAATTGGAGAGAAAAATAGAGTTTATAGCTGAATATGTACATGCTTGTCAAGAGAAACCCGAACCTAAACCTGAACCTGAACCTGAACCTGAACAAGTGGTGGAAGTGATTTCACCAATCATTTTTTATGTCAAAGAACCTGAAGCGGGTGAGAAGGAGCTTCTAAAGGATTTAATCATATCATCCCGTACTCAACCATTGCTCGAGGAGGTCCCTAATTTACACATTCCAGCTGATGCACTTATGGGAGATCAACAATTTTTGGATGAATCCTGGAATCACTTTGTTGAAGATAACCTGAAACTTGATCTTCCCATGCTTGATATTGAACAATCAGAACCTTTTGACCTCTCTCTTGCTTTAGAAGATGATAAAGACGATGCACCTGCTGAGATGCAGTGGCCAATGGTCTTGCCTAAAGAGATCAATTTCCAAGCTGGGTTACTTAAAATGGAAGATTTCTTTATTGATTCATCATGTTTTAATCCTATTCAAATTGAATTGTTTTCTAACTTCTCCTTTCCTAAAATTTCTTATTCAGCAAAAATTGATCAGACCTTGGATGATATGAAAGAGACCACCGAATTGGTGGTGATCAAGGAAGAAGAGCTAGAGAAGCTAGTGGTGGTGCGACTACCTCCTCTACAACAAATTTCATACCATTTGGAGAAGGACACCACAGATGTTCACAGGGAGCACCCCTATATTCTATTCCCTCCCACTCTGGATCTAAAATTATATCTTTCTTATTTCTTGGGGGTTGGGAACTTTCTTATTTTATTTGGGGTTCTCAAATCTCAGTGTCTACTGATGGATACTGGAAAAATTCACATGTGGTGGTTTATCTCAAAAAAACCACATCCACCATCTGATTGGGGATAATCTGCTGCAACTGCCTGACTAGGGGCAGTAAAAACCTAGCATCCTCTTGGGGGTCAAACCAAGCATTATCAATTTTCTATTTCTTTTTATTTTTCTTATGAGTTGTCATTTCTTTTGTTAGTTCTTTCATTTTATTTTTCATGTTGATGTTTTTGAAATTTTCTTATTTTCATTTTTCATTTTTTTGGTGTGTTTTTAGGAATCTTGAGCATAATCGAATACTTTGGAAAATTCAAATCATCTTGTTATTTTTTTCACATTGCTTGATTTTAATGTTTTAGGATTTAAATGATTGCTGAATGGATTTTGTTTCTGATTTCTGATCTTTTCATTTGATGATGTTTGATTGACTGTGAAACTCATGTGCACTAGTGCTGTCCAAATTGAAAATATTGCCCAACCTGAGAGGTTTCTAAACCTATTTTAAATCTTCTTTAAATTTATATTTTTCTTGAGAGTCTTGAGACATGTTGTTTGATCCATAACTTGCTATTTTTCTCTTTTTCAAAGATGTTAGAGTTCATGGAATGTGTCACGTATGATTGAGGCATCACTTTGAAAGCCCCTTTTGCATTGAACTCTTATTTTGGCCTACCTTTTCATATGACCTTCATTAATCCCCTAGTATCCATGAAATACCTTATTAGGCAGCCACATTACAAGCCATTTATCCCTTTAAAACCTTCTCTAGATGTTAAATGTATGATTATTGTTGAACTCAAGTGTGGGGGAGGGAGAAGATGGGCTTTATTTTGCTTCCCTGAAGAATCTTTTTGAGTTGAATTGAAAATATTGCCATATTTATTGTTTCTTGGGTGGAAGAAATGTCATTATGGGAAGATGGATGGGTGGACCAAAATATCATTACACATATGGGCTGGGTGTTCACTAATTTTTGAAGATCAAAAGCCGCCTCTCTTTTCCTCCAAAACATGATTCTGAAGAGAAATCCAGATTTGAATTCAAGCTGAAACAACGCTACAAATGGAGAAAAGAGGGATGAAATTCATTGATGCTGAAATCCCAAGTGTGAACTTCCCGAAAGAAGAGGTGTTTGGAGGTGATTCGTTTTTGAGCTGATTGAGGAGCACACCATTCTTGAGCAAAACTGTTTTCATGCATTTACTTCACTTTAGAGCTTAACCCTCCTCATTCTGCCTCAGATGTTTTTACATTTTAAACCTGCAAACCCTCAGCTTCAGAACAACCCATGAAAAAGACCTCATGATTGACACATTTTTGACTCTGTGAAGTGGAGATACTAGGAGGATAGCAAGCCTATGGAGATCACACATGTTCTTGGGAATGAGAAAAACTCCACATTAAATATCCTTGAGTGAAGAGAGAAATAATTTTCCAAGGAGGTAGGTATGACATGCATGTGAGGATTAACATGAGATTGAATGGATTCATATGATTTTTGAGGAGTTCTGAAATTTTTATCCATGTATGAGGCATGATATTTTCTTTGATATGATAATTGAGCTATGTTGTCATTTATGCTTTGAGAAGTTTGTTTTTGACCTAGGTATAAGATGATTGCCCAGGAGTGCAATGTTTAAGTATGGGGGAATTGATAGAACAAATATTTTCAATTATTTTATTCTTAATTTCAATGTTTTTAATCCCAAAAATGTGTTATTTAAGGGTCAATTGTCACATTTTATGTTTTAGGAGTATTTTTTAGCTTAGTTGGAAAAATGGCTTATTTTGGATTTAAACAGTTTTCATTTATTATAATGGTTCGAACATAACTTTTTCTAAACTGATCCAAATTGATAAATTATTCTTTTACAGGTTTCTATGTTCGATGAGCTTCATTTTATAATTATGGACCCAAAGCTCAGTCCATCATTTGGAAGCTCAAATCAAGCACACAATCTAGGCCTTGAAAACTGTGTACAGAACTGCATAATTTTATTGTGGGGATCATATCTAATAAATGGCCGACCAATGGAGCTTAAATTTTACATGGAGCTGAAAGAAATCTGGATTAAGAACTTTCATTAAGATGTACGCGCATTATTCTTTCATTTTCAAGGTCATTAATGCATTGGAAATCGGTGTTTTGGAATACGAAGAGTCACATGGACAGAATTAAATATCTGGAGTGGTTTGGCCATATCTCCTTCATACGTGGACCAATAAGGATCATATTTTGTGGGTCGACAGAGGAGATCCAGGGGAACAACGTTCAAGAAGGAACAAGTCCCAAATTCTGTAATTAAGAAGGTCATCAATGCGCATCATTTCGGAGGACTATTTTTGGATCCAAATTTCCACACCCTTTCTCTATAAAAGTGTATCCCTTTTTCATTCCAAAGGGTTGGCAACTTTGGAATAGCCTTTGTTGGCCATTATATGTAGTTTAGCTTTGTATTTTCTTTTAATTTCTTTATGTAATAGCATTTAATATTTTTATTCAAGTGTTCTCCTTTCACTCTTATGTTGTCTCTCTTTTGTTTTCTCCCCCCTTTTTCTTTTCACTGTGAACTCTTATGCTCGTGATCATGAGTATCTAACCTGAGGAAGTTCTTGGGGGAGTAATTCAGTGATGTACCCAAGTCTTTGAACATTAATTATTAATGTTTCTTATTTACTTAGAGTTATACCAAGGGGATCTTAGTGTGTAAGGCGCCTTTGTGTCTCCACTTGCCACCCGAGGTTTAACTTTCACTTCTGCAATATTTTCCCTCAATCGAGGAGGTGGATGTGTGGTCTCTCGGCGATCATTGAGAGTATCATATGTTCAAAACCATATGTAGAGGAGGATGTTCATGCATACAATGGAGCATTTTCATTAAGTAAATTCGAAACTAATAATGAGATGATGAAGGTTCGCTCTGGGTGATGCTCTCAGGAATGTCTCCTTTCTGTCTTAACATCATTTTGTCTGCATTCATTCTATTGCATTGAATTTACATATTTACTTTTAGTATTTCATTCTCATTTCTTAAATATTATTTTCATTATTTTATTTCTTATATATATATATACATAGTGAATTAGAAATAGTGAGTGATTGACTGCAAAAGGCTCCTCAAGAGATCGACCTAGGTCAGCTACTGTGCTGCACTTAGTATAAATATTTTTGAGAGCGTGCACGACAACGCTTCATCAATACATCATAGTCTTATTTTTAACATCCTATCTATAAATACCCTCGATCACCTATAATCTCATTTGGATCCATCCATTTCCTCTCAACCCCAAGGTGCCTCAGATATCTTTTTGAAGGATTTTAGACCTTCTTTTTTATTTGATTCAACCCCAGGCTTCCAACATTGGTGTTCTAAGCCTATAGTTTGAAGGTAAGCCTAATAGTTCCCTTTCTTCTTCTCATTAATTGATTTTCATCTTGGATTAAATTTATTGAAATATTTATTTATCATAAAAAAGGGAAGGTATAAGGAACCAAACATTATCTTAGATGCATTAAATTTTCCACATCTTCTTTGTTTTCGAGGTGAGTGGTCTAGAATTTATCCTGATTTTTCTATTTCGTTTATTATAGTATGTGAAATATATGTGATCACACCGAAACACCATGCGCTGAACCTAAATAATTGGTTATCCTATGCTCAATGAGTTACACATATATATACCTCCCAATGTATTTCATCAAGTCCTTCGGTGTTTAGCTAGAAACATGCATCCACCTGAGAGGTGTGTCAGCTTTTGACCTCACTTTAGAACTTAGATGATTGATAGATTAATATTATGGGATATAAATGGATAGATAAAAGGTATTTTGATGAATTGAATACAATGGATTGTGATGTTATTCTATAATTCTTATAGGTATTTTCCTGGTTATTCTATAATTATTATAGGGATTAGTCTAATTATGATGTGATTATTGTAGGGATTGGCCCGATTGTATTATAATGCTTATAGGGATCCACTCGGTTCTCCTATGATGATTTATGGTTATACCCTGGGAGGGTTATGGTAATGGTTTTCATGGTTTCGTGACATGATCGAAGATATTTGGCATGGTGTCGAAGCAAATTGGCTGACCCCAGGTGTCAACCCGGAGCTCGAGGGTCAGTGGATTTATTTCTTATGTAGTATTAATTGATTTAATTAATACCTTTTTTATCACTTTATAGCATTCACTATATATATCAAACTGTATTTTATCAAACATGGTGGTATCAACCTACTAACTTATACTCACTCCCCATATGGTCCACTATTTGGCACCCAAATAGATTTCATAGATGCAGGTTTGGATAAGGGCAAGGGACTATATTGTTGATTGATATTTACCTGATGGGTTAGAGCTTGGTGATGGGACCGAAATGGGGATCGGGACTAGAGACTTAGAGTCTTTATTTGAGTCTACTTAGTCATTTATTTGTTTGAAATTGATCATTTCATTTAGATAAATTTCAAGCTATCATTACATGATTCTATTATTATTGAGATGTTGGAGTTGTTCTTCATTCTATTATGGAGCATGTTGTTTATTATTCTATTTATTATATTTCCTATACTCTATTATTATTTTTTGTTGTTTTTATAATATATTACATAGTTTATAGTCTCCCCACTATATCCCTTACACCCTCACTACTATTATCCATCCTCTGGCATATGGGGAGGCATGCCTAAGATCACATAGCCAACCCGACTCGATCACTTGGGGGAGCACCAGTTCAAGGACATTATATGTTTGGTTTTATAAACCTAATTTCTTTTATGTGTTGTATATACTACCTATTGAGATATAATATCATTAATTATCCATTAATCATGGTATTTTAAGTTAAATTACAATTTATCTCTTTTAATTGGTTTTGATTAAAATGTTACGTAAGCCACAAGGGCTTTCTTAGTCTCAATTCTGATTCTTTGATATATGTTACATTTTATACACATGTTTCCTTTATATGGTGTTCTATTTATTTATTGTCTAATGAATGTTTGATACTTTATATCCATTTAATTCATGTGATAGAATAATCTAAATCAATTTCTTTCCTCCATATGCCTTTTGACTCAAGTGTTACCCCAAACGTAAAAGTTTTTGGAAACTTAATTTTCATTAATTGAGTTATGATCATTCACTTGAACTTATTTCATATAAGTTGTTTACAATCTACAATTTTATTTTATTATGTGGTATTCTCTCATTTTTTTCATTTTTACCACATAAACCCCTTTTAAAATGATTCATGCTTCCTAGAGTATGTCACTCGTAAGGGATATTGATAACTCAAATATTCTTTATTTGAGTTATAATGTTTCATCTTTCACTTTTTCCATGCTTGAGTTCTCCCACCATAATAATTTATTATATAGTATTTTATAATCCTCTTTTAAAAAATTAATTTTTAATACAAATTATTTTCTTATTCTTATTACAATATGAGTTTTGAACAAAGGTATTTTAAAAATAATAAAAAAAAGGTTTTTTCTTTCACTTTCATATATTTTTTCTTTCTCTACATTTCTACAACATAAAATTTTTATCCTTTCAAGTCTCAATTATTTGAGATTATTTTTAAAATTAATTTTTTTTAAAATCTTTCATGTCACCTTTTCAAAAGTTTCCTTTGAAATAGACATGTAAATTTTTATTTTATCTCAATCTTTTCTAAAATATCTTTTAACTTTTTGCTTCCATTTCCCTTATCATTTTCAAAAGGATTTATCCTAATTGGGTGTATCTTTCATGATTTATATTATAATATATATATATATATATTATAATATATATATATATATATATTATCATTTGGGGGATTGAAGTCATGGTATCAAATAATTCAATTCTTATGATACCGTTAGAATCATTATTTTGCGAGGGTGTTTTTCATTTATGTTAACACCCTTTTATGTTTCCTTATTGCACTAGGGTTATGTTATCTTTAAACCATAAATTTTATTTCTCTAGATGGATTATAATAATATTATTCTAGTATTATACAGTGTGAACATCACATTTTATATAATTTAAATTTGATGATGTTCACCTAGAAAGTATGTTTTTCTATTGACATAGGGAAATTTATCAGTATTCTATATATTGTTATTCTAATACAGATGATTACTAGCAAGTTGACTACATATTTTTTAATCATCCACCTTCTTCTTTGAGATAGTTTATGATCACTTTATCTCTTGTATTTACATGTGGAAATTTATTATCATTCTTGATGATTATTGACCGCTAACGTAGGTTGATTATGTATTGATTTATGTATCTATCATTGTATGGATAACCAAGTTTTATTCAATGAGAGGTTACTTAGAGAATTTTGTGAAGGGTATTGATAACTCTTATGATGAATAAATTAGACTTAATCATGTGATGGGTAGGTCTCAGAATTATATATCTCATTGATGCATTGAGAGTCCTCATGAGATAAAACAAGATATTGTCTTGCCACAAGGCCTTGAGAGAAAGTTTTGATGTTCAACATTATGCATTAAATTAGTATGATATCAATGATTATTGTTATCCATGTTTTCATTTATTATCATTTATATAGAATTTTCTCAATTTCAATTGATTATGGATTCATTTTGTTCATTTATTATTATCATATAACTTGTGTAAGTTTCCATTGGATGCTACTCCTTACTGAGCATCTGATCTCACCCTTATTTGTTTTTCTTTCCCCTAGAAACCTGGAGGATGAATACATGTAATTTTCAAGGATATGATATAATGGATAATAATTTTCTAAAAATGCTTTCATTTTGTATATTATATTTTAAAATACAATGTATTTATATATCTAGTCTTCCAAGACTACTAAGTTGTTTGATCCTATAAGAACACTTGTATTCGATACTAATAATGTAATATAAATATCAGCCCTGGGTTTCTGGATTCTAAGATGTTACATCCCTTGGAAAAGTTTTATAGAATTTATAGACCATTCAGATGACTTTGAAAGTGTAATTTTTTTAAAAAACACCACCGCATACATTTTGGACTCATACGTGCAATGGTTGAGGTCCTGGGTGATTTTTGAGTATTCCATCCACCATGGGGAAGGCCACCATGATGTGGTGAGAGGTAAAATCCCATTTTTCTAAACTTCTTGGACCATTTTTTGGTTTTTATATACCTTAAAGATAAGGAGAATTTTTGGAAACTTCTAGGGGATATTTGACACATCCAACACGACTTTAAAGACATATTTTGAAGGTATTTGAGTTCAAATTAAAGTGGGAAAGATATGATAAATATTTGAAAATATAGTTTATATAAATGTATATGCATATATATATAATATAATGAAATATAGAGAAATAATCAACCACCTAGTCTATCTTATCTATGATTTCTTTTTTTTCCTTTCTTTAGTCATCCATTGTGTAATTGTGGGATTCATGCTTTGGATGTGTTCTCATAATTCAATTAAGTTTTCCATTATTTTTGGATTATTTATTCATTTTTTTATTTTCCTTAAAACCCTAAGAGTTTAAAATAAGAATACTATGTTCAATTTCATACAAAACATGCAACACCAAGTCTAAATGAACCCTGATATACTATTAAAATATTGTTATTTAATGTTACAATTATAACCTAGCCATTGAATTGGAGAGTATGAAAAGTAATAACCAAAATATAATATATATATATATATAGGAACTACTCCATAAAAATTCATTGATTAATCCTTATTAAATCAGTACTCAATTTTCAGTAAGGTTATTTTATGCTTCAGAAATAAGTTTTCTTCAAAAATGATTTTTATTTCTTTTTGTGATAAAATATTATAATTAATTTATAGAACATATATAAATATTATTTTACAAAAATAATATCATTTTTAAAACATAATATCAAAATTTTCTTAGGGTTATTTTTTTGGATTTTTTTGAAAAGATTCATTTTCCAGTGAATAGTGGAAAATGTCGATTTTTATTGAAAAATGTATTTTTGTTTCAACCATTTGAAAAGTTAAATTTTATTTGAAAATGATTTCAAAATAAAATTATTTTTATTATATTATTAATAATCTAATTATTTTCATTGGAATCAATTATATGTTTAAATTTGGTATAAAAATATTTTTATACATAAAAATGCATTTTTCTGAAAAACTGTTTATATGCACGCGATGTGTTTTTATCTTAATAAATTAGATTTATCACTATTTGTGAATGATTTTAATTAAATTTATATATTATATATTCAATCAAATGTTTTAACATACATATAATATTTTACTATTCATTGTATAAGAATAAATCCACTTTATGCTTGAAAACTACATTTTTCTGAAAATCCAATTTCATCGCGTCTATCGCACTTATTTTAAAATTAATTTATTAAAATTATTGGAATTTAATTAGATAAAATATATTCAATACTGGTAATTATGATATTCAAATTTTTAAAATAATCCCCTTTTATTTTTTAAAATATGAATAGTAACTATGATAAAATTTATCACTCCAATAAAGGGTAAATTCGGTAAATCTAGGTTAAAACTCAGTTGATAAGACCATAAGTTTTTCATTTTAATTATTATTGGATGAATATAATTCTAACATTATCACCTTAGGATCTAAATTGACTTTTTTAATGTACACTTTTCCATGACAATGACCCTTATAATATTTAAATCAAAGAAAGTTATAAAATGACACTCTTAGTTTTAAATATATATTATGTGCCCATGTAGGAACAAAATCAAGATATAAACAAAACAAAATATCTATTTTTAGCTTAATTAAATTATGATAGAAATTTATTTCTAATTTTTATAAATTATATATTTACCTTAAATTCTTGTGCACCACTAATATATTATTCATTTAATTAATAGAAAAATAAAATAAATGATTTTAAAAATATTAAAATTGATATAATTTGAATGATATAATGTGTACCATGAATTTTATTGATATTTGTGACATGTTAGGGTAGATTTAAGATATTATAATAAAATTACCCTTTTATCTTGATGTATTTAAAGTCAAATTAAATGAATGGTATTAAAATTGACATTAATGATATTTTATTAAAATAATATTTTATTAAATTATTTAAAATTTATAGAAAAATTATCTTCAACCATGTGAATGGAATATGGTTGAACACATAATAAATGGTTCATTTATGAGTCACTTTTCCATTTATAATAACATTATTAACCCTTTGTGATTAAAATATTAGTAATCGTGATTAAGGTCAAAAATAATTAACCAAGGGGTTAATAAAAAAGATAAGGATTAAAATGATATGAAAACATGTATAAATTTCATTTGTTGATTTTATTTCAACCCTAGACATTGTTTCTTCAAATTAATGTCCATTTAGAAGTATTTGGATCAAGAATAGGCTTATTATATTTTAATTTTTTTCATGAAATTCCAAAAGTGCCCCTTACCTCAATTATAAAATAGAACCCATTCCTTAACTTTTTTACACCACATTGAGCAATATAACTCGACCAAAACCTACCAATTTCCCTTATGCACATACTTATCTAAGTTATTGAGTTTTTTTCTCCCAAAAATACCTACCCTCGGTCTCATAAGGAGAGATCTAGAGGACTTCTACCGAAGAAGAGGTAATCATCTTTTCCAAGTCCTTCAAGTTTATTACTTAATCTACTTCCTCTTAAATAGTTTTAACCATCCTAAAATAATAAATAAAATATCATATATATACTGATATGTTATTATGATTATGGTACAACCATATTCCATCACTTTTCCTTCTATGAAAAGTGAAAAAATTGTTTGTGCATGCGTACGACTTATCGTCTCCATGTAGTGATGTGATTCATTTTTCATCACCACTTTACATGGATTGTTATAAAGATAGGACTAATGATTATTTATTATATTTATTACATAAATATTATTCTATAATTATAATATCATATATAAATTCTTACTTTCCAATTTATTAGAAAATGATATTGTTGATCGTACGCACATGTGGAATACCACCTACACGAAGTGATATGATCTATTTTTCATTTATGTTTTGCATGGATAGTAATAAAAATGGATTTAATGAATATATATTATATATATGATATAATAATTATTTTTTAAATATTAATTATCATTAACCTTTCTTTCATTACATCCGTCAAAAA
This sequence comes from Viscum album, assembly GCA_963277665.1. Taxonomy (NCBI): domain Eukaryota; kingdom Viridiplantae; phylum Streptophyta; class Magnoliopsida; order Santalales; family Viscaceae; genus Viscum; species Viscum album. The sequence goes on along the minus strand of CAUJRU010000347.1, from coordinate 432,268 downwards.
GTGAAAATAGCGTTCATGTGTACATACGACCTACCGTCTCCATGAACAATGTAATTCATTTTTATATCTCTATATTTTATGGATAACTCTATATATATATTTAATATATATTATATTTATACCATTAATAAAATTCTGGAGATGATGAAACCATAATAAATGTACAACTACTGGAACTACCAAAACATACTTTAAAAACAAAGGAGTTAATACCCTAAAAATGATAATAATAAAAGATTATTAACAAACAGATGATAAAATGTTATAAGTTTATCATATATGATATCATAGAAATAAATATTGTTTTTTTTGTATTTATAATAAATTTAAATTTACTATATAGTATGTTAGATCGCCTATATTACAAGTCGAACCTAATGTAAGGGGTTTCTTAACTCAATCTTCATTCTTTGGGTTATACATCTACTTCATTGACTATGTTGAAAGGAAAAATTTAGGATATGTCAAACACTAAGAGGGGGTGAATTAGTGTTGGGGAATTTTTAACCTTTTACAAATTTTTAACCCTATAACTCTTAGACCTATTAGTTTCTTGAATCTATTATTCTATTTTTCTTATCACAAGCAAGTATATAAAAGTAGTAAAAGATAACACACAATATTTTAAAAATGTTCACTACTTAATAAAAGTATGTAGTCCTTGGCATGGTATGAAAATAATCCAACTACACAACCACTATAAAATAATCATTTAAATTTGTTACAGCAACCAGGGAATAACCATTCACTTGTGTTGTACTATGATCAAAAACTAATGCAAGTTTTATAGCTCCTGGATGGATCTTTATACTACCTCTAAATACAGTCTTCTCCTTATTAAAGGTTCTTTGTAACACCATTAATTTATTCCACCAGATGAAACTTTTGTTAGATGTCACAGTGCTTCTTTGTTCTTCCAAAAACATCTTCTTCACTTTGTTACTTTCACAGCTACAAGAAAGCAACACATATTACTTCTTCAAATTCGAAAAATAAAAGCTACACTTTCTTCTTTTTCTATCAGTTAAAATAATATGAATATTTTGTGCACTGATAAACATAGAATTATTCCTGACCCAAATTATAATTAACAGAATATATATTTTCTAGTCACTTCTTCTATCTCTGATCTTAGACACACAATAAAATGCGATAGTGTATAGTAGTGTATTTACCTCTTTCTTATTCAGTACAACACATACTACACTAAATCACCTTTTTACAATCCTTCTAGAATAAAAAACTTCCTTTCTTAATATAAAAACATTGAAATCTCATCTCATCTTAGAATCATCACAATTATTTCTTCTTCTTCAATACAATATCAACAATGAATGCAGTGTTGGTTCACCTTTTTTCTTCTTGGTGAACCCAATAATTATAAAATTGTATCGCATTGAACTTTCAATATTAATTCATGAAATAATTATCTTTCAAAAACTCAATGTACTTACAACTCGGATATAATGTCTTCTTATATTCTTCTCAGCTTAAGTCTCAAGTTTATTTTACACTATTTATGAAAATCAAATCACATGTTCATTTCTCAATATTCATACATGTGTAATATAATTCATGGATATTCTCCAAGTTATAAACCCTCATATATATATGATATTTGTTCTTATTAATACATGTTATTTTTATGTTTTCTTTCTTTCTTTCTTATGCATTCATGTATGCATGTACATTTGCATATTCATGCATGCATGCAAGAAGTATTCACTTTCTCTTTTCACACACAGGTATATGCACACACTTTATTCTTATGTTCATAGCCTCATGTGAACTCCTCCTCATGTTATCTTCATTCAATTGCAACTGTTTAAAACTACTTCTTGCAATGTTGAGCACTGGTTCACTTATTTGTGAAAGAACATTGCATGACTTATTATATTACATTTGCGCATAACTCAAATGTGTGAGGTTAATTATCATTAAATAAGGAGCATGATTATATCATGTATTCTTCACATAATACCTTCATGCAAGCCTGTATGTATTATATGAATGCCACCTCCTTCGCACAAACACAATAGTTCATGTTGTTTCTTCTCTTGCATGCAATATAATCAGTTGTTGATCCTACTTATTCATGAAAGCTTGAAAATTCTTCACAGAACCAGTTCTTCATGAATCATAGTGGTAGTACATAAATTAAGCACTAGATTACGGATTTATTTTTGAGACACGTCGGGTGTGTGTTAACACAAGTCAGGCATCCATCGGTCCTCTTCCTAAAATATGTTTTCAATTTTTTTAGTGTACCCAAGTAGGTTTATAGGACTCCCATCTTCATGTAGCCTATGAGTCTGGCAGAACCTTATTCATTTCTTGTGTAAGAGAAGCACTAAGATTACTCTGTTTTAAAAAAACATGAAATCTAGAATAAGCATGATCGACAGAAATCTTTTTATCTTTGGGGATTTAGTATTTATAGGGAGATGGTCATCACCTCTTCGTCATTCAATCACTGACTCAAATATCAGTATTTATGCTGTGTAAATCAAGGCTTTGAATGCCTAAAAATCCCAACATTCATAATCTTTAAATGTGGTTTATTTGATATTGAAAAACATATAACCTTTTTTATGAAATGAGATTTTCCTCATAGTTAGTGTATCACATTCATGAGATCATAAACACATGCTCCTTCATTCCTTGAACTCATTCATGAAGATCGGATGACCTTCTGTAGCTATGATTTTCATTCAACTGAGGTAATTTCTTCAAACTCTTATTTTCATGCAAAGTGTATCATGCATGAGTATTAACCCAAGGATTGTTCTTGATTGATTCGATCTCCAAAATTTATTATTAGTTCATGGTTTTATTGTCATTGGTTTCCATTCATTGAATGTCTAGAGTTGAGGAGCTCTCATATTGGGAGGAAGATGATGACTACATGGTAGTCGGTGCAGCGTTGGATTGATGAAGATCGAATGGATGCGTTATGTCTGTAAGTTTTTTAATTTAGGAATAATAATTGAGTTCTTACCATACCACATTTATCTCCAGTGTGATTTAGCCATGATATATAATAGATTTTGTGTCTGTTACATTCTCAATCCAGCACAAGGGTCGGTTTCTGAATACACATCACTGCACGCCCACATGGGTCATGCCTCACTTTTTTGCTCTATGTGGGAGTTATGCTCCCTCTTACTAAGTCTCCATGGATTTATATCCAAGTTTATTTCCTCCCATTTGGTTTACCACTCAAGTCCCACAAATATGGTTGAGGATATCCTTGTTTGGATAGCTAATGGTTGGCCTAATTTTTTATTAAAAGGCCCACCAAAATAATTACTTAGAATAATTCTAAATATATAAAATTATAAAAATCCATCTATCCACTTCCCCAACTTCAAAAAACATGAAATAAAAATATATTTGAAGGCATTTTCTTTAATTCCAACTTCTCTTCTTTTTGGAATATGAAATCCAAATAACTCTTCATCATCTAAGCATATTTCTTCTCATATTCTATATTAGTGTAAAAATGTGTCACTATTGAAATGAGTCTTTGATATAAAGATCAGTTCAACAATAATCAGGGTTATAGAATAAAAGTCTTAAAAATATTCTTATTTAAATATAAAAACATGAGGACTTCTCTTTATTTATTCTTCATTCAATCATCCAAGCTATTCTTGGATGCTCCACTTCCTGCAACTTCTTTATTTATAACTCCTTCAACATATTGACAGCAGGGAAATCTTGTTACTTCATTGACTACCATTGAAAACAAATATTAATAATTAAAAACAAATAAAACTCATACACAAAGTGGAATCTTCAATCTCCCCCTTTGTATTTATTTAAAATAATTTCAATGTTCTTTCCAAATGATTGTATCAATATGTGAATCTCTTATTTTTCTCACCTTTACTTTTCCAAACTTTAATTTCACTTTATCTACCCCTTATTGATAAGAAATAAAAAGTTCATAGGAAAAGTGTATCATTTCATACTTAAGAAATGTTTTATCCATCATTTTAATCTAAGACTACTTGAGTCATGCTTGGTGTAGAAAACAATAGGATTTGATTTAGACAACAAATCCGTACATTAACAAATGATCTTGATACCTCATGAAATGATAACTCATACACTTTTATTCAAGGGTTTTCCACTTTTATTCTAGTCTTAAGATACTTAAATAAGATATGAAAATTTTTTAAGAAATATCAAAATGAAATTCCTACACTCACTTTAATAAATATATCAAAAACATTCAAGTGTAATAAGTAGGATAAGTAACCTTAGGGAACTTCCATTAATTCCACTTTTCATACTCCATTTAATAATTTAATTACTCATCCTTTGTATTAATTTTATTATTTTTTAAAACCAAGGTTGAGATATTAAGAGAGATATACATCTTCTAATAACATGATCTTCAAGCAATTTCCAGAATAATCAGATTTGTTACCAATTGAAACAATGATTCTGATAGCTTCTTCATCTTTATTCATTTGTCTCCTCATCAAGTAAAACACTCCTTATCATATTCATAATGGTTAATCTCTTCAAGAAAGTATTTAAAGATATTACAATATGAAGAATAAACCAGAATGGATCTTCAACTTATGACTGTCTATATTTGAAAACTTCCACAACTTCACTATTAATGATCTTCTTCCATGATTTTTCTTCAGGATACCAAATATAAGATCTAAACAAGTTGATATATTTAATATCCTTGATTTCCAGGATATGACTTCATAATATTAAACTTTACCATTGATGATCATCTATCATATTTTTTGTTTGAATACCAATTGAGAAATAATTTAAATATGGTAACTTTTTCATATTTTATATCAATAATTGAAATCACTCCTTTCTTCTCAGGTTATACCAATGAGAACTTTCTTCACTTTCAATTCCCTACTTTATAATAAAAAATACAATACATAATGATTAAGGGAATAAGGTATATCCTCCCTTGATTTCCAATTTGAATAGAAAGGTTGAGATGGTTTTATCAACCAAGTTTCTCTATTTCCTCCTGTCTTTATGCTTGCATATTTGAACTTTTGTTCTGATTTATGTTGAGGTGGCATGGATCTCATAAAATTCTATTCTACTTTGTGTGGAGAATTTTTCTTATTAACATCCTTCATGGATGATGCATTCTTAATCCTCTTAAGGAATACTTCTTATTCTAATAGAATGGTTAAACAACATTTTGCAATATGGATAGATTTATTACATCTCTCACACAAATATTCTTTAACAAAAGAGTTTCCTTTTGTTAGAAAACTCTCATGCACTATTTCTTCATCATCTGGGGTCTTTTCTTTTCCTTTTTCACTAGACTTAGCTTGTGTATCTTCCATTTTCCTTATTATTTCTAAAACTTTTGGCTAGATAACTAACATGTCATTAGAAACTCTTGAAGCATTTTTGGATCTTATGAATTGCTTCTTTTTAGTGCCATACTTTTTATTTTTTCTTTTTGGGTGAAACACTTTCCCTCGACATCTTGGATTTGGAATCCATGGTCTTCTCAATTTCCTTTAAATTTTCTTGAGATAATTTTTGTTCACAATATTATTCTAATTTTGTAATGCCCCGACCCCAGTTACCCAGAGTCGTGGCATGATCACAAGAAAGATCAAGTCTTGAAAGACCGATTATTTTAGTAGCCTTGGAATAACTAGATACATTCATAAGGTTTACATTACATCATAAAATGAAAAACTACAAAAATATAGTCTTCATAGTCCACACTCTTATCCCCTCATACTATCCCTTCATATCATTCATAAAATACTTCTTCGCATCCTGGGGAAAATAAAACATAGAAAGGGGTGAGCTCAAATGCCCAGTAAGGATAAAAATATAGCGGAAACTTTCATAAATAAGCATAAACATTTAAGGAAATGTATAGCTAAAACAAAATCCTTTTAAAACTTGAACTTCAGCATAATATGGCAGAAATAAAATGAAATAATTTCATATACTTATTCACATGGATATTCTACTAGTCGAATAATCACATGCAATATTAATAACCACTTTCATAATGATGGAATGCATAATGCCAGAATATCATAACCACATAGCCAAGGTCGCGTGCCAAGACTACAAATAATATTTTGTCAAGTTCTTGTGCCAAGACACTAGTTTGTCTCATGAGACCTACCGATGCATCAAGGAGCTATAGCGGGCTCCACCCGTCACTTATTAAGTCCAATGCATTCCTCATATGAACAGGTTTAAACATAACATAAACATTCGTATTAAAACTAGCATATGAAATGTCAATAATTTATTCATAAACCATGACTGGTATAAAAATAACACATCCACAGTAAAACATATCACAAAACCATAAATACAATATGGAAGTTTTTTATCATAATAAATCAACTCCAAATAAACATAAAATCCATCAAAGGATGTTGACATAGATGAAATCAAAACTCTTTTTAGAGAAATATATCTTTCTATTTTGAAATAATTTAAGAGTCATATATTTATAAAATAAAACATTTTCTTATAAGCTTGTAAGGGAAGTTTCGATGATTTTATAATGGTGGAAAATAGTTGCACCCGCCATATAAGTTAAAAAATCATTCTTACCTTAATTCTGTCGAAAAGGTTAAAAAGGACCTTGTTTGGAAAACAACAGAAATATTCCTTAATAAACTTCTTATAAAAATTCAACAAGGGTATAAATGACTTTATCCCATAGTCTTTAAAATATTAATATTGATTTGTAATACATTTTTAAGAAACATGGATGTGGGTGATAAAGAGGTCCCAGTAGATAATTACGTATAAACAACCTCAGATAATGAAGAGATTATGAAATAAACACTTACCTTGTACTTTTCCTTGGTTGGGGGTGGGTTAACCTCTTTTATAATGGTGAAATAATTTTTATTAAATTATACAAGAATCATATACATTAATATGATATCATATATGATCTTTTAACATTTCTTTGTTAATAATATCTTAGTATTATCGTCGTTTCGGGTGTTAACTTACTCGTATATGTTTTGTTACATAAGTCATGTTTGTTATAGATAGGGTGTATCTTATTCATATCCAGAATGATATTAAGTCATTAAACATTATTTTTAAATCATCAAATGATAATTATACTTGAATGGATACAATGGAGAATGAATCTCATCGCGTTCGTGGAGACGGTAGTCCGTACGTATGCACGAGTGACAATATCATTTTTTTGATATTAAAATAATATATAATTGGATGGTATATCATATATACAGAATCATTATCATGTTATATTTAATATTTACATGAATTACACATCATTATTATACTCATCCAAATAATAATTTATTGAATAAAAATTACACCACGACGTGGAGACGGTAAGCCGTACGTACGCACGTATGGTGACATGTCATTCAAAGGATGGATAGAATACCAAATATGGTTGTACCATATTTATTATAACATCACAGTATATATAAGATACTGGAGTTATTATTTTAGAATGGTAATAACAAAGAAAGAATAAGTTGAAGAAGAAAGGAACTTGAAAGAGGGTGGTGAAAACATTACATCATCTTCGGGTTCTTCCTTTTGATTTGATCAAAAGGGATCCTTAGGTTGGCTTTCTGATCAAACTAAGGCCTCTAGGTTGAAGTGAGAGAAGTTGAGAGAGTATTTGGGCAGGGTTTGGCCGAGCCAAAATGCTTTGAAAGTGTGAATAATTGGTTATAAGTGGTGTCCTTTTATAAGGGGGAGGAGGGGCACCTTAAGAAAATCTAGAAATATTATTTTATAATAAATTCAAATTTGGTTTCTAATGGCTTAAAAGTGGATTATTTAAAGTTTAATGTGGTTATGGGTCAAAAACCACTCAACCAATATAATTTAGACTGGTTTGGGTCATTATATTAACCTTATCTTTTAGTTTTAACTATTAGTTAATTAGTTTGACACTTACCATGTCACTTTGTATTTTTATATTATATAGTTAATAAACTTACTATATACCTCCAAGCGACCCCCAAGTGGTCCATTAATGATACACCTATCATGATATAAGTCTTTTGGGCGAACCTTAGATTTTTAGGAATTGAATATAAATTAATAATATAATATTTGTTTTAAAAACTCTTTTATGTCAATTTTGACACTATTGGGAATTTTGTTTTTGATAATTTCATAACAGCATTATTACTTCGAAAAAAAATTATATAATCAATCCTAATATGTCATATTAACTTAGAAATTTTGTTTAATTCATAAAAAGTCTCAAATTACATTTATTTTGATATTTATAATATCAATTATTTTAATATTTCATTAATTAGGTAATTACTGCATCACCATTGTGTCATAAATAAATTAAATTATTTAATGTCTAAAAATTATAAATAAAGTACCATTATGTAGGAAATATTTTTATCTTTCTAATTAATATTTACAATCTAATTTATCTTATGTATAACCCTATATTAAAAATGTTTTAGTAAATAAACTTTGATTTTAACTCTTTTAACTCTTCTTTGAATTAAATAATAATAAATGTCCTAATCTAATCCAAGTGGAACTAAATGATAATATTTTATTCTTAAGGTTGTTTTTGGTCGAGATACACTTGTTCAATAGAATTAGGACATGTGTTAGGGTAATATTAATATCATTTTTACCCTTAATTACCCTATTTACTTTTAACCGTGGTAAATAAAAGTGAAAAGTTACTATTCACCAAAAATTATTTTCATCTCAATGAACCACATTTTAACCCTTTATATTAACCGTGTCCCTCGGATTTTTGAAATTCCACTCACAAAAGTGGTAAAATTAAGTTTTATGTGAATTTCTAAATTCTCCTAGGAGGTGGATAAAAGACGGTGAAAAGTTCAATAAAATTTTTATATATCTAAAATTATTCTAAACTAACTCCAATGAATTACATTAAAGTTATATAGGTATTATGTATATATTTTTACCTTAATTAAATTTAAATAAAATAAATAATTATTTAAATAAAAATTTGGTTTTAAACTATAACTCGGTGTTTTTTACTATTCATCAAAAATTGAAAGTTTTCAGAAAAATACCAAAATTTCACCCTAGGATAATTTCAATATTCCAAATCCAAAAATGAAGTCCATTTTGAAAGATAAAATTTATAAAGTTTCAAAAAGTGGGTATTACTATTCATAACGGCTGGTTTGATTGGTTGTAGTGTGTGTGTTAGAACTCGAAGTTGCATACAACACACGCTACTGTATTATTCAAAGGAAAGCATACCGTGGAAGCTTGGGGTGTTACATTCTCCCCTACTTCAAATAATTTTGTCCTCGAAATTTCTATAATACTACCGCATGAAAAGACTCGGGTGGTTCTTCATCATAAGTTCCTTGGGTTCCCACGTTGCCTCTTTCATCTTATGGTTTCTCCACAAAAATTTTACCAGACGAGTCGTCCGGTTTCTCAATACTTGTTCTCTCATATCAAGAATCCTGACGGGCTCTTCGTAATAAGACATATCGAGTTCCAGTTCTAATTCCTCATAGGTGAGTACATGTGTTGGGTCAGGCATGTATTTCCTCAACAGTGATACGTGGAACACATCGTGAAATTTGGAGAGACTTGGCGGCATTGCCAAACGGTAAGCTACAGCCCCAATTCGTTCTAGAATTTTGAAAGGTCCGATGTACCTAGGACTCAATTTACCCTTCTTACCGAAACGTATAACTCCCTTCCATGGAGATACCTTCAAGAAAACATGATCTTCTACTTGAAATTCCAAATCCTTCCTTCGGTTATCGGCATAGCTCTTCTGCCTACTTTGAGCTGCTTTGATGTGGTTTTGGATTACCTTTACCTTTTCCATTGTTTCCTCCACCAATTTTGGGCCTAAAATTTTTCGTTCACCAACGTCATCCCAACAGGTTGGTGTGTGACATCTCTTTCCGTATAATGCTTCATATGGTGCCATCTGAATACTCGAATGGAAGCTATTGTTATAGGAAAATTATACCAGAGGTAAATATTGATCCCACATACCCTGAAAGTCAAGAGAGCAGGATCTCAACATGTCTTCTAAGGTTTGAATAGTCCGTTCTGATTGTCCATCTATTTGAGGGTGGTAGGCAGTGCTCAATTGAAGTTCAGTATCCAGGGATTTCTGAAGACTCTTCCAGAATCTTGAAGTAAAATAGGGATCACGATCAGAAACAATCGATAGGGGTACTCCATGAAGTCTCACCACTTCATTAATATATATTCTTGCTAGACGTTCAAGTGGTAAATCTTCCCTTATAGCAAGAAAATGTGCTGACTTGGTAAGACGATCAACAATGACCCATATTGCATCGTTCCTTATAGGAGTCTTTGGTAGTCCCATGACAAAGTACATCATAATATTGTCCCATTTCCACTCCGATATGGGAAGAGGTTTCATGACTCCTCCAGGCTGTTGCCTTCCAGCTTTCACTTATTGACAAACCATACATCTTGACACAAAATCAGTAATCTCCCTCTTCATGTTGTCCCACCAAAAATGTTCCTTCAAGTATCTGTACATTTTGGTGCTCCCAGGGTGTATAGAGAAATTGGAACTATGAGCATCATCCAACAATTCCCTTTTTAGATCAGGTATATTGGGAATACAAAGTCTCTTCCCAAATTTTAAAATTCCTTCTTCATACACAAAGTCTCTCAATCTCCCATCATTCACAGCTTTAATCCTCTTTTAAAACTCTTCATCATCGGTCTGAGAACTCTTTATCCTTTCTAGTAAAGATGTTTTGGAAACCATTTAAAAAAGCATTGATGTTTCACCTTCAATGGTGATTCCCATATCCAACTTTACTAGATCCATGAAAATAGTATCCCTTTCAATTGTCATCATGATCAAAACTCCATGATCTTTTCTGCTCAAATCATATGCCACCTTATTTTCCTTCCCCAGGTGGTAGTGTATCATACAATCATAATCCTTGAGTAATTCAAGCCATCTCCTTTGCCTCATGTTGAGTTCTTTTTGTGAGAAAATATACTTCAAACTCTTGTGATCAGTATAAATCTCACATTTTTCACCATAGAGGTAGTGCCTCCATATCTTCAAAGCAAATATCACAGCTGCTAACTCGAGATCATGAGTTGGATAGTTTTGCTCATGAATTTTCAACTGTCGTGATGCATAGGCAATAACCCTATCATTCTGCATAAGGACACAACCAAGTCCTTTCTTCAATGCATCACTATAAATAACGAACCCATCATTCCCCGATGGTAGAGTCAATATAGGAGCATTGACTAATCTTATCTTCAGTTCTTCAAAACATTCTTCACACTCTTTTTTCCAAACAAATTTAACCCCCTTACGTGTGAGTTTTGTTAATGGGTTAGCCAATCAGGAAAAATTCTAGATGAAACGTCGATAATAACCTGCTAAACCAATAAAACGGTGTACCTCATTTATACTCATAGGTGCTGGCCATTCTTAGATTGCCTTGGTCTTATAAGGATCAACAGATATTCCATATTTAGAGACAATATGGCCAAGAAAATAAATCTCCTGAAGCCATAATTCACACTTACTAAACTTCCCATATAATTCATGTCTTCTCAGAGTCTTCAGGATAATGCGCAAGTGATTTTTATGATCTTCGTAGCTTTTGGAGTATACCAATATATCATCAATAAATACCACCACAAAATCATCAAGATATTCCTTGAAAACTCTATTCATTAGATCCATGAATACAGAGGGTGCATTAGTCAGCCCAAAAGGCATTACCGTAAACTCGTAATGCCCGTACCTTGTTTGAAATGTTGTCTTCAGAATGTCTTCCTTCTTCACACACAACTGATGGTATCTAGATCGAAGGTAAATTTTTGAAAAGTATTGAGCTCCATGCAGTTGGTCAAATAAATCATCAATGTGAGGTAGGGGATACTTGTTATTTATTGTTATAGAATTGATCTCCCTATAGTCGATACATAACCTCATAGATCCATATTTCTTTTTAACAAAAAGAACAGGGACTCCCCATGGAGAAACACTGGGGAGAATAAATCCCTTAGTACTCAATTCCTCTAGTTGTTTCTTTAGTTCAACTAATTCCACTATGGCCATTCTATAAGGGGTCTTCAATATAGGCCTTGATCCAGGAATTAAATCAATGGAAAACTCAACTTCTCATTCTGGAGGATGTCCAAGTAAATCTTCCAGAAACACATCTACATATTCTTTCACAATAGGTAAATCCTCTATTTAACCATTCCTTTCCTCACCCATAGTCATTTCATTATCTTCCTCCCCAATAATTGAATTTAGTTGAGCTACTGGGGGTGGATCTAGATAAGAATTAGGTGGTGACGATTCTGCTCTAAAGATAAGGTGTTCCTTATCATCATCATCAAAAATCATAACCTCCTTCTTCTTACAATAAATATTCACATCATGGTCCGAAAGCCAATCCATACCGAGGATTATATCAAACTCAATCATAGGTATGAAGATGAGATCAGTGGATAAAGAACATTTATGTGCTCTAATGGGGACTGATTCACAAAACTTTATTGTAATGATACTTCCCTTAGGCGTTTTAACTGACAAATACATTGTTAAATCAAATTGGAAATATCTAATTTTCTTAGTAAACTGGGAAGATATGAAACAATGTGATGATCCAGAATCAAATAATGCATTTTCTAAACTTGAGGAAACCATTAAATTACCTGCCACCACGTCTTTCGGAGCTTCTACCTCAGCAGTAGTGATAGCATAATCTTGGACTTGATCCCTTGGCCTTTTCTGAGGTAAGTTCCCCTGATGCTTAGGACATTCATTTGCATAATGTCCCATCTCCTTGAAATTGTAGCATTGGACATCGGTAGCTTCCTTCTTCCCCTTGTAATCACGAGCTTGGTGTCCTTTTTCACCACACTTGTAACAGACTCTCATTCCTTTTAAGTAAGTACCGGGGTGTTTCTTCCTACATTTACTATAGGATGGATATTCAACTTTTCCCTTCTTTCACTTATTTCCATTCCCAAATTGATCAGCATATCTCTTCTTCTCTTGATTTTCTTTAAAGTCATAAGACTTAGAGAATTCCTTTTCTGTCTTGATAGCACATGAGACAATGTCTTCGTAAGACGAGGAGGATTATGAGACTAATGCTCGACGGAGAAATGGTTTTAACCCATCAAATAAACGATCAATCTTACTTCTTGGGTTACGTATATAATCTCCAGCATACCTTTCTAACCTCATAAAGTTAGCCTCATACTTTGTGACATTCTCATCCTCCTTTTGTCTCAGACTCAGAAATTGTCTTTCCATGTCTACTCGATGGTCACGAGGAAAGTATTTTTCTAAAAAAAGATCTTTGAACTCCCTCCATTCCATATTTGATACTTCATCATCTTCCTTCGTGTTTTGAATCAATGACCACCATTGATCAGCATCTCCAGTGAGGCGATAAACTGTCATGACAACTTTTTCCCTTTCACTACTCCCCAAAGCCTAAAATATTTTCTCTAGGGAACTTATTCATTGCTCAGCTACTAATGGATTTGTACTCCCATTGAATTTTGGTGGTTGCTACCTCATGAAGCGATCTAACATTGATCCTCCACGTTGTGGATCAGGGTGCTCCATACGGGTAAGGTTATTATTCATAACCTGAGTGAGTTGTCCCAGTATGGTGATTAGCTGATCAGCACCAGTTGCATCACCAGCTCCACTATAATTATCTTGAGCAGGAGGGAAATCCCTATATGGAGTGTGTGCATTGATACGGTTTCCATTTCTTCCACTAGGTGTCATTTTCTAAAAAATGGCATAAACTAGATCAGTTTATGAATCAAAATACATAATTCCATACTTATAAAACACTTAACATAAATTGAACTATTTATGGATATAATCCATAATCATAAAAATGTTTTCTTTGAGGACGTATATACTCATAAACCCTTCATAATGATTTGTAAAGAAAATGATAGTTATCCTAAGCATATCCCCCGGGAGTGTCGTAACCAAGAGTGCATCAAGGCCCATTATCGTGCACCAGTTCCCATTCGAGTCTAGCTCAAAGCAGTGTTTTCGGGTTTTACCCCTAGGTACATCGGTGCTAGAGCCGCCTCTACTTGCTCGTATCCAGACAGGGATGTATTGCTCAGAAAACTCACAAAATCTTAACAATACCAAAATTCTAGGAAGTTCTTTTATACTAATCCTCATAGTCCATCTTAAATCTATGTGCTCTAATCATAGTTTATCTAAATCTAGCTTCCAAGGTTTGTACTAAACTTCCTCCAATACCAATTGTAATGCCCCGACCCCAGTTACCTAGAGTCAGTGCATTATTACATAACATTGGCATGATCACAAGAAAGATCCAGTCTCAAAAGACCGATTATCTTAGTAGCCTTGGAATAACTAGATACATTCATAAAGTTTACATTACATCATAAAATGAAAAACTAAAACAATATAGTCTCCATAGTCCACACTCTTATCCCCTCATACTATCCCTACATGTCATTCATAAAATACTTCTTCACATCCTGGGAAAAATAAAACATAGAAAGGGGTGAGCTCAAATGCCCAGTAAGGATAACAATATAGAGGAAACTTTCATAAATAAGCATAAACATTTAAGGCAATGTATAACTAAAACAAAAGCCTTTTAAAACTTGAAATTCAAAATAATATGGAATAAATAAAATGAAATAATTACATATACTTATTCACATAGATATTCTACTAGTCGAATAATCACATGCAATATCAATAACCACTTTCATAATGATGGAATGCATAATTCCAGACTATCATAACCACATAGATAAGGACTCGTGCCAAGACTACAAATATGATTTTGTCAAGGCCTTGTGCCAAGACACTAGTTTGTCTCATGAGACCTACCGATGCATCGAGGAGCTATAGCGGGCTCCACCCGTCACTTATTAAGTCCAATGCATTCCTCGTGTGAACAGGTTTAAACATAACATAAACATTCGTATTAAAACTAGCATACAAAATGTCAATACTTTCTTCATAAACCATGAATGGTATAAAAATAACACATCCACAGTCAAACATATCACAAAACCATCAATACAATATGGAATTTTTGTATCATAATAAATCAACTCCAAATAAACTTAAAATCCATCAAAGGATGTTGACATATATGAAATCAAAACTCTTTTTTAGAGAAATATCTCTTTCTATTTTGAAATCATTTAAGAGTCATATATTTATAAAATAAAAAATTTTCTTATAATCTTGTAAGGGAATCTTCGACTATTTTATAATGACAGAAAATAGCCGCACCCACCGTATAAGTTAAAAAAACATTCTTACCTTAATTCTGTCGAAAAGGTTAAAAAGGACCTTGTTTGGAAAACGACAGAAAGATTACTTAATAAACTTATTATAAAAATTCAACATGGGTATAAATGACTTTATCACATATTATTTAAAATAGTAAGAATGATTTGTAATACATTTTTAAGAAACATGGATGTGGAAGATAAAGAGGTCCTAGTAGATAATTACGTATAAACAACCTCGGATAATGAAGAGATTGTGAAATAAACCCTTACCTTCTACATTTCCTTGGTTGGGGGTAGGTTAACCTCCTGTATAATGGTGAAATAATTGTTATTAAATTATACAATAATCATATAAATTAATATGATATCATATATGATCTTTTAACATTTCTTTGTTAATAATATCTTAGTATTATCGTTGTTTCGGGTGTTAACTTACTCGTATATGTTTTGTTACATAAGCCGTGTTTTTTATGGATAGGTTGTATCTTATTTATATCCAGAATGATATCAAGTCCTTAAAAATTATTTTTAAATCATCAAATGATAATTATACTTTAATGGATACGATGGAGAATGAATCTCATCGCGTTCGTGGAGACGGTAGTCCGTACGTATGCACGAGTGGCAATATCATTATTTTGATATTAAAATAATATATAATTGGATGGTATATCATATATACAGAATAATTATCATGTTATATTTATTATTTACATGAATTATACATCATTATTATACGCATCCAAATAATAATTTATTTAATAACAATTACACCACGACGTAGAGACGGTAAGCCGTACGTACGCACGTATGGTGACATGTCATTCAAAGGATGGATAGAATACTGAATATGGTTGTACCATATTTATAATAACATCATGGTATATATAAGATACTGGAGTTATTATTTTAGAATGGGAATAACAGAGAAAGAAGAAGTTTAAGAAGAAAGGAACTTGAAAGAGGGTGGTGAAAACATTACCTCTTCTTCGGGTTCTTCTTTTTCATTTGATCAAAAGGGATCCTTAGGTTGTCTTTCTGATCAAACTAAGGCCTCTAGGTTGAAGTGAGGAAAGTTGACAGAGAATTTGGGCAGGGGTTTTCTGAGCCAAAAGGATTTGAAAGTGTGAATAATTGGTTAGAAGTGGTGTCCTTTTATAAGGGGGAGGAGGGGCACCTTAGGAAAATCTTGAAATATTATTTTATAACAAATTCATATTCGGTTAATAATGGCTCCAAAGTGGATTATTTAAAGGTTAAGGTGGGTATGGGTCTAAAACCACTCAACCAATAGAATTTAGATAGGTTTGGGTCATTATATTAACCTTATTTTTTAGTTTTAACTCTTAGTTAATTAGTTTGACATTTACCATGTCACTTTGTATTTTTATATTATATAGTTAATAAACTTACTATATACCTTCAAGAGACCCCCAAGTGGTCCATTAATGATACACCTATCATGATATAAGTCTCTTGGGCTAACCTTAGATTTTTAGGAATTGAATATAAATTAATAATATAATATTTGTTTTAAAAACTCTTTTATGTCAATTTTGACACTATTGGGAATTTTGATTTTGATAATTTCATAACAGCATTATTACTTCGAAAAAAAATTATATAATAAATAATAATATGTCATATTAACCTATAAAATTATTGGAATTCATAAAAAGTCTCAAATTACATTTATTTTGATATTTATAATATCAATTATTTTAATATTTCATTAATTAGGTAATTACTGCATCACCATTGTGTCATAAATAAATTAAATTATTTAATGTCTAAAAATTATAGATAAAATACCATTATGTATGAAATATTTTTAGATTTCTAATTAATATTTACAATCTAATTTATCTTATGTATAACCATATATTAAAAATGTTTTAGTAAATAAACTTTTATTTTAACTCTTTTAACTCTTCTTTGAATTAAATAATAATAAATGCCCTAATCTAATCCAAGTGGACCTAAATGATAATATTTTATTCCTAAGGTTGTTTTTGGTCTAGATACACTTTTACAATAGAATTAGTACATGTGTTAGGGTAATATTAATATCATTTTTACCCTTAATTACCCTATTTACTTTTAACCGTGGTAAATAAAAGTAAAAAGTTACTATTCACCAAAAATTATTTTCATCTTAATGAACCACATTTTAACCCTTGATATTAACCGTGTCTCTCAGATTTTTAAAATTCCACTCACAGAAGCGGTAAAATTAAGTTTTATGTGAATTTCCAAATTCTCCTAGGAGGTGGGTAAAAGACGGTGAAAAGTTCAATAAAATTTTTATATATCTAAAATTATTCTAAACTAACTCCAATTAATTACATTGAAATTTTATAGGTATTATGTATCTATTTTTACCTTAATTAAATTTAAATAAAATAAATAATTATTAAAATAAAAATTTGGTTTAAAACTATAACTCTGATTTTTCACTATTCATCAAAAATTGAAAGTTTTCAGAAAAATGCCAAAATTTCACCCTAGGCTAATTTCGATATTCCGAATCCAAAAATGAAGTCCATTTTGAAAGATAAAATTTATAAAATTTCAAAAAGTGGGTATTACTATTCATAACGGCTAGTTTGATTGGTTGTGGTGTGTGTGTTAGAACTCAAAGTTGCGTACAACACACGCTACTGTATTATTCAAAGGAAAGCGTACTATGGAAGCTTGGGGTGTTACAAATTTCTTCCCAAGGTAGCTTCTTCTTTCTTAACAAACTTTTGTGTTCTTATTTTCTCATCATCTCTAGATTTCTCCCCCTTAACATGGTACTTGTTTGTGCCTTATAATTTAAATGATTGTACCAAAAATCTTGTATAAAATACTTAAATTTGTTACAGTAACAACATTAACCCAAAAACCATGATCTTTATATTTCTTCTACAGAATTTTTTTGGGTTTTATTCATAAAATTTTAGGCTATATGTGGGAAACCATATTTCACACTCCTTTTCCAATACACCCTATTCATGGTGGTAGGATTCTTTTCTCATTTATTTTTCTATACTTGTTCAGGTTTTCTTTTCCAACCCACACTGTTTGTGAAATTATATTTAGAAACATTATTACAAGATGGTATAGATGGTACCTTTTTATTCTCATCTGCTTGAGATAGATCATTGAATGAAGTAATGATCTTATTATCACAAGTTGGATTTGTTTTAACATTATAATCCTCCAATGATCATTGAGTATCAGAAGTAATAGTTTCCTTGTTTTGTGAAGTCTTAATATGTGTCTTCTCAAGATTGGACATCTAAACTTCCAATTCTATACATTTCATATTGAGGATGATTTTATTATCTCCAATCATCATAATATTCTCTTCACAAGCTTTATTCATTCCTTTAACCTCATATTTATATAGCTTAAATTTGTTCTGAATTAAAGAGTGAAGTTCCCTGATCTTCCTATATGATGCTTCAAATTGTGAATCCTTAACATCAATACTATTTTTTAATTTTTATTCAAGTGCATGGATATGTTCTTTAAGAGTATTATTAACTCCCTCTTTCTCTTAAACTTCTTTGAGCCATTTTGATGAAATTATTTGAAGTTCCCTATTTGTTTCTTCAAAGGCTACAACCTGTCTATAGATCTTTAAACATTCTAGATTTTCTTCTTTCAACCCCTTCTCTATAATATTAGCTTCTTCTTCTAGTTGGGTGATTTATTCCTACATTAATTGAAAGACTTTACAAACAATATAGATTTTTTTTTTAGGAATAAAATGTATGATATCTCTAAATAGATCAACTTATATCTCTTTAGAAATTATCGATTGATCCTCATCACCAATTCTTCTAGAATCTTCTTTAAGATAGTTTTGAAAGGAACTAACACATACCTCTTGATCACTTGAGGTAGTGACTTCCCATATCCATAGTGGAAACTTGAGCCACCTACTCTTTAATTTTCAAGATTGATATGTCTTCATTGTTTCCAATACATGGAGATACTAATACTTCCTCTTCATTAGATAAGAGGGATCTGTTTTTAATATTTTTTTCTCTTTCTTTCTACTATTCATCATGGTATTGGTAGAAATAGAATTTTTCTCAGTGATAACTAAATATTCACCAAAAATGTAATTCATTGTTAATACAGGAAAGAAAATCAAATCTTAAAAATATAATAAATGCACTATAGAGAATCCAACAGAGGTGAATATTTCCTCTGATACTACTTGAAAGGACCAATTTGGGGTATTCATAACACTAAGAGGGGATTGAATTTGGGGACTTTTTAACCTTTTACAACTTTTTATCCCTTTAACTCTTAGACCTATTAGATTCTTAATTCTCCTATTCTCTTTTTCTTCACATGAAAGTATATGAAAGTAGTAAAGGATAGTACACAATATTTTTACAAGGTTCAATACTCATAAAATTATTTGGTCCTTGACATGGTATGGAAATAATCCAACCACAAAACCACTAGGAAACAATCCTTAAAATGTGGTTATAGTAGGAAGGGGATATCCATTCACCTTTGTTGCACTATGATCAAACACCAGTGCAAGTTTTACAGTTCTTGGATGGATCTTTATACTTCCTTTGAAGATATCCTTATCCCTATTAAAGGTTATTTGTAACACTAATAAAGTCTTACACCATATAATATTTTTTTTGGATGTCACAATGCTGATTTTTTCTTCCAAATACTTATTCTTCACTTTGTTACATACACAGAAGTAGGCAAACAACACTTATTACTTCTTCCCAGCAGAAAACTAAACGATGCAATTTCTTGTTCTTCTTTTAGTTGCAATAATATAAATATGTTGTGGACTAATAAATATAAAATTATTCACAATCCAATGATACTCAATTGAATATATATTTTCCAATCACTTCTTCTTATATCTCTTATTTTTTACACAAAATAATATGCAATACTGTATAATAGGGTCTTGATCTTTTTCTTCTTCAGTACAACACAAACTGCACTGAATCACATTCTTCCAATATTTCTAGAATCACAAACTTCCTTTGTAATTATCAAAACACTTAAAGCTCAAATCAGATTAGCAACATCATAATTATTTCTTCTTATTCGATACAATATCAACAGTGAATGCAGTATCAGTTCACCTTTGTTCTTCTTGGTGCACTAAATAATTAAGAAATTGTATCACACCGAATATTCAATATTAATTAATTCAAGAATGATCTTTCAAAAATTCAATGCATTATGTCCGTAAGTTTTTTAACATGGGAACAGTAACTGAGTTCTTATCGTCTAACATCGATCTCTATCATGGTTTATCCATGCTATAAAATAGATTTTGTGTCTGTTACTTTCTCGATTCGGCGCCAGGTTCAACACCTGGATACATAGCACTACATGACCACATGGTCTGTTCCACGCCATTTCACGATCCATGGGAACCCTTGAGTGTACTTTGGCTTGTGCGTATACCCTCAAACCCTCACCTATGTGCTCCATATGGGAGCTATGCTCCTTCTTACTCAACCTCCATGGTTGTCTATCCAAGTTGAGTTCCTCCCATGTGGTTGGACCGTCAGGTTCCACAAATATGGTGGAGGAACTCCTTCATTGGCATGCTAATGGTTGGCATAATTTTTTATTAAAAATACCACTAAAATTATTACTTATAATAATTCTAAGTATACTAATTAATACAAAATCATCTAGCAACTTCCTCAACTTCAAGTCATGTGAAATAAAAATATATTTTGAAGACTTCTATTTAATTCCAACTTCTATTGATTTTGGAATATAAAATCCAAAGAACTTTTCATCATCCAAGCATCTTTTTTCTCATATTCTACATTGGTGTAAACAATGTGTCACTATTGAAACAAGTCTTAGACATAAGGATCAGTTCAATAATCATTAGAGTTATAAACTCAAAGTCTTTAAAAGATGTTTCTTGAAATATCAAAAACTTTAGGACTTATCTATCTTTATTCTTCATTCAATAATCCAAGCTATCCTTGGATGATCCACTTCAAAAAAATTCTTTCTTTCTAACTTCTTCAACATATTTTCATTAGTGAAATCTTATTATTTCATTGAATACCATTGACAACCAATATCAATCATTGAAAACAAATACTACTCATACACAAAGTGGGCTCTTCATATGTTATACCATTATTATGTGTGAAATGAAATTTGATTGTATTATTTTGTATTCCTGCTTGTTTCATGTAGATTTATATTTGTTACACATAATCTCTTTATTGAAAAAATATCATTTCAATGATATGATCTTTGTAAGGAATTTCATCTAAATTTTCATTCCATTGAGTCATATTTGGTAATATGCACCTGTTTATTTTTATGTGTCATATATATTACCCCTTGGAAGAAATTAACATGAATATATATTTATTTATGATGATTAAAGTTCATTTCAAGTTTGAAATATTAAAGAGTTTACATATTTTCTCCCAAATTTTCCTCTCTTTGGGACTTTAATCGAGAAAATAAATATTTAAAAGAAAACTTGATCTTATTTCTATTTTGATCAGATATATTATTATTCCATATCCATATTTCTATAAAACGTTTTAAAAAAATTACACTTCTACAATGATTTATCAAAAGACATTTTGACCCATTTTTAAATTTTTAAAAAATGGTTTGAAAGGAATCTTTTTTTCCTTTTCTGAATGAGGTACTTTGTGACTTTTCCTATAAAAGTATAGAATGAATGTAGTTTTTAACTTATATGACATGAGCGTATTTTCTAGCTATCATGACTAATATTTTCTTTTAATATTTCTTTACACGTTTACAAGGTTATTTTCAAAGAAAATGTTTTGCTTTATAATTTCACAGTTTTTCTAAGAAGTGATTTTAAAAAATTGGAAGGTTATTTTCTTCAAGATTATTTTAATAATCTTTTAATTTCATTTCTATCTATTCATTAATAAAAACAACCCTTTATTTTTATTATTCTTCACTAGGGATATGTTTTCATGATATTGTCCTTTGAAACATTCACTCACTTGTGATCATTAGATAGTAAATTTATCTTAAATATCCATATTCTTTGCATTATGGATATGATTATTGCCTAAATCGTATAGAATTTCTACATACAGTGTCATACTTTGAATGTATTTGATTAACTAGAGAATTATAAAATAAATTTGTATCCTTTACTCAATACAGATAATTGTTGATAAGGTATATTTTTCATGAATTAAATTAATCATTTGATATATGAGGAATGCAATGGACATGAAGTTATGGATGGGGCCTGGAATTATATATCCCCTTGATGCATCGATAGGTTTCATGAGAAAAATTATTAAGCTATAATTAAATGGGTTTTTTGTGTATGTTTACTCATAGTTTTAAAATTGTCTTGGCATAAGGCCTTGATGGTACAGATATCATGATTTCTAAGATCATGGTGTCCAATATTAAGTGTTTCTTCATTGAGAATTCAATTATTATTATCATTTGTGAGATTACTGCATTGATATTATCCATGGATGCATTTTTTTCTCAAGTTATTAATTAAATGTAATGTGTTTTCAGTTTTTTTTTGTCATATTAATTATGATTTATTTAATCATGATAGATTTTGTTATATGTAACCCTTACTAAGCATCTGAGCTCACTATTTTATTTGTCTTCTTTTTTGTAGGATATGAAGAAGGATTGTATGAATAATATCAAGGATACAAGACCTTTTTTATATTATGTATTTTATATTTCCAATGTAATATGGAAATCATGTATGTATATGGTTCTTCAAGACTACTAAACTATTTGGAACTTCGGAATGTGGTTCCTTGTATCTAATGATAAATTAATAAATTATCCATTGGCCTTGGGATACTAGGGGTGGGGTCTTTATAGTTTGAATCAAAGAAAATTTAGTAGAAACCTTGGTAACTAGATTTTAAATAAATATAGCTAACATGAGAAATATGATAATCCCTTATAGTATTTGAAAAAATTTACCATTATATGGATTTTATTTTATGGTTCAATATTCATGATGATTATGAGCTAACATAGTGTGTGTCATTATTTAGTGATGGTGGCTAATGGAAGAAAGGGAAGCAATTCCTGTAGACAATGTAGGGATTGCCTTGCTAAGAAAACTAATATATCTAGTGTTGGGACTGAGCCGACCATGGATATATTAGGGTAGTTGACCCATGTTATGACCAATAACCTTTCCCATATGGAACAACATGTTGTTCCATAGCATGATTCACCTATGTTGGATTGTCTCATGTGAAAAAATACTCTATATTTTAGTGGAACTAATAATCTATTGGTATCTGAGAAATTGATTAAATCTCTCAAAAAGATATTCCTAGTTTTGGGATGTAATGAAACTAAAAAGGTTATTATGGCAGTTTATTTTTTCAAAGAAGATGTCGGTTAATGGTGGTTATTGATCTAGAATACTAGAGGCTGAAGAAATAGGAAGTTTTGAATGGAGAACTTTTAAAGTTATTTTCTTTGAGAAACGCTTCCCTCAAGAATAGTGAGTTTAAATGGAGAGGAAGTTCCTCGCTTTAAAGTATAAGGAAGAAGAAAGTGTGGTAGAGTATGATAATAACTTTACCAGACTAGTCAGGAATGCCTCAAACTACATATGTAATTTGGAAAGAAAGATTGACCATTTTTTATGGTATTAAGCTGATTCTACTAAGGGTAGTATTTTCTCATACATTTTCATCTTATGATGATATAGTATCAAGTTTCATTAAGTAAGAGAAGGAATTTTCTAGATCATATATATTCAAGGGAAATCAAGAGAATAAGAGGTTGACTAAACACCCAGAAAAAGGAAAATCATCAAAGGATAGAAGGAAAATGAAGTAATTTCCATCATGTAAAAATTATGGAAAGAAACATCCATAAAATGTTTTAAGGGTATGGGAGTTTGTTACAAATGTGGAGATAAGGGGCATATATGACAACCCTTCTTTTAATACAAACTTAAACATGATTTATTACATAAACTATTCACTTGATACAACATGGAAGATCAAGAGGTCTAGTGTCTTTGGGGCTTAGGATCATTACATAACAACTTAAAACATGAAATACAACATCTTTATTGAAAACTTCCTTTACATGACCACTACATTCCCTCGTACTTAGCATTGCATGGGATAACCTGAGGATATGCATAAGAAAAGGGGTAATCTATAAAGTCCAGTAAGGGAATAAACATGGAATACATTAGGAGTAAAATACATGTTAGACAATAGTTATATCAATAGATCACAAGATAAACATGAACATAAAGGCATGATAAAGCATGATAATCATAACATGGAAATGTGGCAACAACACTTAACATGGAATTAGCATGAGCCAAGGCTCATTGCACATGGAGCATGATAAATTCTCATTTCACATGAAGCACGAGTAAACCCTCATTGCACTTGAATTAGCATGAGTCAACACTCATTGCATATGACGTATCATGATACTATACTTTACCCAATGCATTGGAGCGCTATAAGGGCGCACCCTTCTTAAACATTTCATTTCATGCATAAGTGTGCCACATGGATCATAAAACATGGATTCATTAAACATAATCATTTATTCCACGTTAAAGGAATTTGGAATTCATACATGAAACATTATAATCAATAAGTAAATGTGCATAAAGGTGAATACCCTTGATGGAGAAATGGGCATGGTATTCACTACACAAAGGCATTGGCTTAGAAAATCGGTGCAATTTCGACAGCGTAATGGCGTGACATAAGAATTCATAAAAATGGTTGATGAGAGAGAAAATGGGTGTCTCATCATATTTACATGAAATGGACAGTAAGGGGGTCATATAGATACATGTCCAAACAATTTTAATTGAATTTAGATTCAAGGTACAAAAGTATTTCTTGAATGTAAATGAAGAGAGAGAAGTTCCTTTCGGAATTTCGGTATAGTAACGGGTGTACATGGGAGGCATTTAATGAGAGATAAAGGGGTCTCCCATCATTCAAAAAATAAGATGGAAGTATGGGGAGGTTTTAAACCATACCCCATCATTTATAATTGAAATTAAAATGGCATAACAATATTAATAAAATTGGACAAAAAAGTGAAAGGAAGAAAAACCCTTACTTGGAAGTGTGCTTCCAAGGCTTGAGAAAGGCTTGATAGAGGCTTATTGGGAGTTTGGGGCACCTTGGGAGGATTCTAGAGAAAGTAGGGAAGAGGTTGGATGAACTCAAAAGGATTTTAGTGAGGAGTAAGTGGGATATTGGGTGGATTTATATAGGAAAGGTGAGTGAATTCTTTATTATTTAGGTTTGGGACCCCTTACATTAAACTAATCCAAACCACAAATCAGCTCATGGTTTTTGCCCATGGTTTTTGGAAAAGGGAAGAGGAAAAAAATATTTTATAAGGACAAAGTCCGAACTTCTTAAAATAATGAGGTTACTTATGTGGAGGTGAGTCACACTCCCATGGAAAATAATTTAAAAAGACAAGATGTTTAATAAGTCTTGAGGGGTCCATTAATGTTTTGAAAAGTAAGTAAAACAAACCCAAAATCAAATTATTTTATTGGTAAAACATATATTTGCCGAACATAAAGCTTATAGTATTTTATTACATCACTATTGAGTGATTATGATGTCATAAAACACATTATATATTTAAACGGTATTTAATTTTTACCCAAAAATTTGACTATCTCAGAAAATTATGAAAAATTCACCATTGGATAATTTTGACGTCCCGATTCCCGAAATATCATTTATTTTATTTAAATAATTTTATAAATATGTTAATTTTCACTTTTAAAATAAAAACTGACATTTATCGAAAATTCACGGGTTTTGACAGAAATGGATTTCAAACCTTAATAAAAAAATTATAATTGTATTCATAAAATTATATGATCGTTTATATATAACAAAATTAATTCAATAATAATAATAATAATTTATTAAAATATTATTTAATTCAAAAATCTCTTAATTTGATAAAATATATTTCTTAATTAAATAATTACTAAAAACACTACTTGTACTTTAAAAACTATTTCCAATGTATCAATAATGACAAGAAAGTATATTCATTATTATATACAAAAATAATGTACGTGAACATAGTACTAGCGATTTGTTACATAACCCCTTAAAATAGCCGCATAAGATCTAAGGGTAAGGTGTGCGATGGTGAAAGACTCTTAGGGCGGCTCAGATAACATTGCTCGAGTGGTAATCTCTATCAACTTCCACTTTTCCCGTAGACGGTCTCGTTCGAGCTTGACATGATGAAGCTCAGCTTGGGATTGGTCCAGAGCGAAGCCCAAAGACGCCACCTCTTTTCCAAGCTCCGACAAATGGGCTTCGTATAGAGCAATTCTACTGGATGAGGCCATCACTTCCTTTGTCTGAGTAAATTGGATTTGTTAAAGCCCTATATTTATACTAATCATGTGATCACTGTTCAACATCTATAAAAGCAACGGTCACAATTCTTAACATAAAACCAAAGAAGTTGACATTTTATATAAACATTTTACATAAAGAGATATTTAATTAGATCAAGATGGATTTCCATTAATGAAACTTTGGGTCATTACAATATTCCCCCCTTAAGAAATTTCTCCCTCGAAATTTCCTTTTCCTACAATAAAACAGATGTGGGTAACTCAGCTTCATCATTTCCTTTGATTCCCAAGTTGCTTCTTCAAACTTGTGGTTTTGCCACAACACCTTGACGAGGGGCATTGTCTTATTTCGTAGAACTTTTTCTCTATGATCTAAGATCTTCACTGGTTGCTCCTCATAAGAAAAATCATCCTCCAACTGTACCACCTCAGAAGAGAGTACATGTGAAGGATCTGGTATGTACTTCCTTAAGAGGGATACATAAAAGACATCATGTACTTTGTCCATAGTAGGTGGAAGTGCTAGTCGATAGGCCACAGCCCCAACACGATCAGGAATCTCGAAGGGGCCGATGTACCTTGGACTTAACTTACCTTTATTTCCAAACCTCATGACCTTCTTCCATGGAGATATTCGTAGAAAAACCATGTCTCCAACTTTAAACTCAAGGTCTCATCGATGATTATCTGCATAACTCTTCTGTCGACTCTGGGCTGCCTTGATATGCTGCTGAATGGTTTTCAACTTCTCCATAATTTCCTCGACCATTTCCAGTCCAAGCAGCTTACATTCACCGACCTCATCCCAACATGCCGGTGTTCTGCACCTTTTCCCATAAAGGGCTTCATATGGTGCCATTTGGATACTCGAGTGGAAAGTATTATTATAATAGAACTCAACCAGAGGAAGATGTTGATCCCATCCTCCTTTAAAGTCCATTGAGCATGCTCTCAACATGTCCTCAAGTGTTTGGATAGTCCACTCGGATTGGTCATCAGTTTGAGGATGATAATCCGTACTTAAGTTCAGTTCAGTATCCAGAGCATGTTGAATACTCTTCCAAAACATAGAGGTGAATCGTGGATCTCGGTCAGACACAATAGATAGTGGTACTCTATGCAGCCTTACCACTTCCCTGATATATATCTGTGCCAGTTGATCCAATTAGAAATCTTCCCGAATAGAAATGAAGTGTGCAGTCTTTGTAAGACGATCCACCACAACTCAGATTGCATTGTTGCATTTGTATGTCCTCGGAAGTCCAGTGACAAAGTCCATGGTGATGTTCTCCCATTTCCATTCTGGTATGGGCAATGGTTGCATCATCCCCTTAGACTTCTGCCTCTCTGCCTTCACTTGCTAGCACACCAGACACTTTGATGTATATACAACGATCTCCTTCTTCATATTATCCCACCAAAATTTTTCTCAGAGATCTCGATACATATTTGTGCTCCCTGGGTGAATAGAGAAATTTAAACTATGTGCATTATCCAAAAGTTCCTTCTTCAGCTACGGACTTGACGGAACACATAGTATTTTCCCAAATCACACAATTCCTTCTTTATTAACATTAAACTCTGAGGATTTCCCTTTTTCGATAGCTTCCACTTTTTCCAGAATTCCCACATAATCCTTTTGAGAATCCTTTAACCTTTCCAAAAGAGATGGTTGAGCAATAATTTGTGAAAGGATTGATGATGTTCCCTTCTTTATGATTCTCATGTCCATATTCATCAAGTTTAAGAAGATTGGATCCTTCTCAATTCTCATAATTGATAAAATCGTTGGGTCCTTTCTACTTAGGTTATCTACCACCTTGTTCGCTTTCCCAGGGTGGTAATGTATTGAACAGTCATAATCCTTGATGAGCTCTATCTATATTCTCTGACGCATATTAAGATCTTTCTGTGTGAATATATATTTAAGACTCTTGTGGTCAGTATATATCTCACATTTCTCCCCATAGAGATAATGCCGCCAGATTTTCAAGGAAAAGATCACCGCCGCCAACTCCAGATCATGCATTGGATAGTTTCGCTAATGGATTTTCAACTGTCTTGAGGCATAGGATATCACTTTATCATTCTGCATCAGCACACAGCCTAATCCCTTCTTAGAATCATCACTGAATATCACAAAATATTCCCCACTTGTGGGTAAAGTGAGCATGGGCGTAGTGATAAGCCTCCTTTTCAACTCCTTGAATCTTTCTTCGCATTCATCACTCCAAGAAAACTTTACTACCTTTCGAGTTAGCTTGGTAAGAGGGTTGTACAATCATGAGAAATTTCTCACAAATCATCGATAATATCCAGCTAACCCCAAGAAGCTACAGATATCCGTTACCGATGTTGGCATCAGTCATCCCTCAATTGCATCTGTTTTGGAGGGATCCACAGATATCTCATTGCTTTTGATGATATACCCCAAGAATGAGACCTCCTTCAACCAGAAATCACACTTTCTGTACTTTTCATAGAGCTTCTCATTGCGCAAAGTCTCTAGTACAGTTCTTAAATTCTCCTCATGATCCTCCTTGGTTTTGGAGTATATTAGAATATCATCTATAAAGACTACCACAAATTTTTCAAGGTAATCTCTAAAGACTATTCATCAATTCCATGAAGATTTTTGGAGCATTAGTGAGTCTGAAAGGCATTACTATGAATTCATAGTGCCTGTATCTTGTACGAAAAGTAGTCTTGGGGACATCTTTCTTCTTCACCCTTACTTGATAATATCCTGACCGAAAATCTACCTTGGAGAAGTATTTTTCTCCACACAATTGATCGAACAAGTCATCAATCTGTGGCAGAGGATACTTTTTCTTTATCGTGATTTTGTTAAGTTCATGATAATAGATGAAAAGCCGCATTGACCCATCCTTCTTCTTGATGAAGAGGAATGGTGCACCCCATGGTGAAGCACTTGGGAGTATAAACCCTTTATCCTGATTCTCCTATAGTTGTTTCTTCAACTCTTCAAGCTCCACGACAGCCATTCTATATGGAGTCTTGGATATTGGTATCGCCCTTGGTATGAGTTCAATTGATAATTCAACGTCTCTTTTATGAGGAATACCAGGCAGTTCCTTGGGAAACACTTCAGCAAATTCCCTCATAATAGGCATTTCTTCAAGGATGGTTTTTTCCTTGGACTCAATCATCTGAGCCAGATACGCATGCTCATAGGGAAATAATATCCATGCTTGAGATGATGGAGCTAAAGGAGATTTATCTTCCTCCTTACACTTGTAAAGAATCGGGGTTCAATTCTCCATATGGAGTGTGATTTCCCTCTCCCGACAATTTATGTTGGCTCTATATAAGGAAAGTCAATTCATGCCAAGAATTGCATCAAATTCCACTAGAGGGAGTATGAAGAGGTTCGCTGGGAAATTCAATCCACATATTATGATAGGGGATGAGTTATATTCATGGGATGCAATGATTGCCCCATTTTCCATACTCACCGACATCTTTACTTCCATGATTTTTGGTGCTGCTGGGATTTTTCTACTAAAATTTTGAGATATAAAAGAATGCGTAGAACCTGAATCAAAAAGTAATTTCTCTATTATTGAGTTAATAACTAGCGTACCTATCACCACTTCGTTGTCAGGGTTCACTTCAGCAGAATTGATGGCAAAAGCTCTTTTTTGTTGCCTTGGAGGTTGTTGGTTGCCTCCAAAAACCCTTGGATTAGGGCACTGATTTAAAAAATGCCCCGGTTCATTGCAAATTGTAGCAATGAACAACGCGTTGAGGTTTGAACGGAGCGTTCCTCTCCTCTATCGCATCCGCGGGTCTTTCTTGCCGACAGTTAACAGCAAGGTTCCCTTCTCTTCCACACCTAAATCATTTCCTCATCCCCTTGAGGCAATTTCCAGGGTGTTTCTTTCCGCACTTTTGGCAAGTGGGGTGCATGATCTTCTTAGCACCATTGGAT
Organism: Viscum album; assembly: GCA_963277665.1. Classification (NCBI taxonomy): domain Eukaryota; kingdom Viridiplantae; phylum Streptophyta; class Magnoliopsida; order Santalales; family Viscaceae; genus Viscum; species Viscum album. The sequence goes on along the minus strand of CAUJRU010000347.1, from coordinate 401,612 downwards.
TTATCCATCGGACCACCAGTATTAAAGTCCACCTTATGCTTCTTGTCCCCATGATACCCCTGTGATTCCCCGATCTCCATTTCGACCTTGAGGGCACATCAGACAATTTCCTCATAGCTGTCGAAGTCACGGATCATTAATGCTTTCCGTAGGCTAGGCTTCATCCCACCAAAGAAGCGGTCAACCTTACATTCGGGGGTAACGAAAAATCTGGAAGCGTATCGTGCAAGCCTTGTGAAGTTTTCCTCACACGCTCCAACAGATTATTTGTCTTTTTACTTGAGGGAAAGTAATTCCCTTTCCATATTAAGCTGGAGAGTGCGCGGAAAATATTTATTGAAAAATACCTTTCGGAAATCCTTCCATTCCTACACCTCATTCTCCTCCTCAGGCTTCATATTTTTTATCAACGTCCACCATTGATCAGCTTCACCCTCCATATGATAAGCTGTCAGGAGAACCTTCTCTTGTTCAGAACATTGAAGGATAGAGAAGATCTTTTCAAACGAGTTGATCCATTGTTCAGCGATCGTGGGATCAGATGATCCACTAAAAGTAGGAGGCCTTTGTCTCGTGAAGCTCTCGATAGCGACTTGTTCCTTCTTAGGGGGGGTTTGGACATTCCTCTTGACATGTGTTTCTATTAAAATATTGAGTTAGATAAGAGAGAAGCATGACAAAGTTCGCGATTCCTGCTCCCATTATATTGGACATCTCATTAGTACAGTCATCACACTAATCTTTACATCGGTTGTTAGTCTGAGTTCTCCTATTACTGGCCATTGGCTGGAATAAAAGGAATGTTAGGGGGTAACATTTAAAGGTTAATAGAAAGACAAAAGTTGATGACTTATAAATAAACTTTTATTTTCCTTAACTCATGAGTCTATAGGCTTCAATCTAGGCTTTTCATGATCTACTTTCTAACATATATTCTTAGGGGAATTTTTTTTAATTCCCTTAACAAGGGTTCATACTAAGCTTGTGAATTTATCAAAACATATCCCCCGGGAGTGTTGTAACCAAGAGTGCAGCAAGGCCCATTTTCGTGCACCAGTTCCCATTCGAGTCTAGCTCAAAGCGGCGTTTTCGGGTTTTACCCCTAGGATACATCTGTGCCAGAGCCGCCTCTACCTGCTCGTATCCAGACAGGGATGTATTTGCTTGATAAACCACTCACTCAGTACTTACCAAAACTTAGGGATGTTTTTATTATACTTAGTCTTGTCTCTAAGGCTTTACTGGGGTTTTCTAATCCTAATCCCAAAAATAACTAAACCTATTCTCTGATACCAACTATGACAACCCTGCTTTTAATACAAACTTAAACATGATTTATTACATAAAATATTCACTTGATACAACATGGAAGATCGAGAGGTCTAGTGTCTTTGGGGCTTAGGATCATTACATAACAACTTAAAACATGAAATACAACATCTTTATTGAAAACTTCCTTTACATGACCACTACATTCCCTCGTACTTAGCATTGCATGGGATAACCTGAAAACATGCATAAGAAAAGGGGTGAGCTATAAAGACCAGTAAGGGAATAAACATGGAATAAATGAGGAGTAAAATACATGTTAGACAATAGGTATATCAATAGATCACAAGAGAAACATGAACATAAAGGCATGATAAAGCATGATAATCATAACATGGAAATGTGGCAACAACACTTAACATGGAATTAGCATGAGCCAAGGCCCATTACACATAGAGCATGAGTAAATTCTCATTACACATGAAGCATGAGTAAACCCTCGTTGCACTTGAATTAGAATGAGTCAACACTCATTTCACATGGTGTATCATGATACTATACTTTACCCAATGCATTGGAGTGCTATAAGGGCACACCCTTCTTAAACATTTCATTTCATTCATAAGTGTGTCACATGGATCATAAAACATGGATTCATTAAACATAATCATTTATTCCATGATAAAGGAATGTGAATTAATACATGAAACTTTATAATCAATAAGTAAATGTGCATAAAGGTGAATACCCTTGATGGAGAAATGGACATTGTATTTACTACACAAAGGCATTGGCTTAGAAAATCGGTACAATTTCGGCAGCGTAACGGTGTGACATAAGAATTCATAAAAATGGTTGATGAGAGAGAAAAGGGGTGTCTCATCATATTTATATGAAATGGACAGTAAGGGGTCATATAGATACATGTCCAAACAATTGTAATAGAATTTAGATTCATGATACAAAAGTATTGCTTGAATGTAAATGAAGAGAGAGAAGTTCCTTTCGGAATTTCGGCATAGTAACGAGTGTACATGGGAGGAATTTAATGAGAGAGAAAGGGGTATCCCATAATTAAAAACAATAAGAGGGAAGTATGGGGGAGGTGTGAAACCATACCCCATCATTTATAATTTAAATTAAAAGGGCATAACAATATTAAGAAAATTGGACAAAAAAGTGAAAGGAAGAAAAACCCTTACTTGGAAGTGTGCTTCCAAGGCTTGAGAGAGGCTTGAGAGAGGTTTCTTGGGAGCTTGGGGCACCTTGGGAGGATTCTAGAGATAGTAGGGCAGAGGTTGGATGAACTACAAAGGATTTTAATGAGGAGGAAGTGGGATATTGGGTGGGTTTATATAGGAAAGGTGAGTGAATTCTTTACTATTTAGGTTTGGGACCCCTTACATTAAACTAATCCAAACCACAAATCAGAACATGGTTTTTGCCCATGGTTTTTGGAAAAAGGAAGAGGAAAACAATATTTTATAAGGGAAAAGTCTGAACTTCTTAAAATAATGGGGTTGCTTATGTGGAGGTGAGTCACACTCCCATGGAAAATAATTTAAAAAGACAAGATGTTTAATAATTCTTGAGGGGTCCATTAATGCTTTGAAAAGTAAGTCAAACAAACCCAAAATCACTTTATTTTATTGGTAAAACATATATTGGCCGAACATAAAGCTTATAGTATTTTATTACATCACTATTGGGTCATTATGATGTCATAAAACACATTATATATTTAAACGGTATTTAATTTTTACCCAAAAATTTGACTGTCTCAGAAAATTATGAAAAATTCACCATTGGATAATTTTGACATCCCGATTCCAGAAATATCATTTATTTTATTTAAATAATTTTATAAATATGTTAATTTTCACTTTTAAAATAAAAACTGACATTTATCGAAAATTCACGGGTTTTGACAGAAATGGATTTCAAACCTTAATAAAAAATTATAATTGCATTCATAAAATTATATGATCGTTTATATATAATAAAATTAATTTAATAATAATAATAATATTTTATTAAAATATTATTTAATTCAAAAATACCTTAATTTAATAAAATAGATTTCTTAATTAAATAATAACTAAAAACACTACTTGTACTTTAAAAACTATTTACAATGTATCAATAATGACAAGAAAGTATATTCGTTATTATATAAAAAAATAATGTACATGAACATAGTACTAGAGATTTGTTACATAACCCCTTAAAATAGCCACATAAGACCTAAGGGTAAGGTGTGCGATGGTGACAGACTCTTAGGGTGGCTCAGATAACATTGCTCGAGTGGTAATCTCTATCAACTTCCACTTTTCCCGTAGACGGTCTCATTCGAGCTTGACATGATTAAGCTCAGCTTGAGCTTGGTCAAGAGTGTAGCCCAAAGATGCCACCTCTTTTCTGAGCTCTGACAAATGGGCTTCATATGGAGCAATTCTACTGGATGAGGTCATCGCTTCCTTTGTCTGAGTAAATTGGATTTGTTAAAGCCCTATATTTATACTAATCATGTGATCACTGTTCAACGGCTATAAAAGTAACGGTCACAATTCTTAACATAAAACCAAAGAAGTTGACATTTTATATAAACATTTTACATAAAGAGACATTTAATTAGATCAAGAGTGATTTCCATTAATGAAACTTTAGGACGTTACAACATATGGATAATGACTGTAAGAAAAATAAAGAATCCTCTACTATAAAGTTATTCAACTGTGAATATATGTGGCATTATTCAAACCAGTTCCTTAAGCATCAAGGGAACTTACTATAGAATAATCCAAGGGGAGAAGGTTTAGATTATGCTATTACTACAGCTGAAGAGGAATGAATAAAGTGCTTGGGTATTTGGATTCAATAATTATGTATAAGTATGTTATCATTGATATTATGGTTATAAGAGTCATGGAACATATAAGGATTATGCTACATTAACTTTCTTTGATGATTTTAAAGAATGTGTTGAATGGAACTGATAACCAAGAAGATTGATTTAGTAGTAAAGTGATATTTTTGGAGAATACATAAAGAAGGGAAAGACAACCCTTAATATGTTCCAAATGTTGAGTTAATAATTTTTAGTTGGGATAAATAGTAGATTGAAACTAATGAAGTAAATTTGATAGTATTCGTGACCATGAAAATGGTTAGTGATTTGATGAAAGAGTAATTTATGATGGAGTTTGCTGAATTTTTGGATTTATGGGATATATAGAATAAGGATAAAGTTAATGGTGACTTAGGTTATTCACAAGTGATAAAGGTATTCACATGTTTTGAAATGTGGCATTATGAACTGCTTTATGTTGTCTAGTGATAAATTTTGTCAAATATTTCATATTTTTTAGTATTGAATTTGGTCAGAATTATTTCAATGGTTTTTTAAAGTAAACTACCTATGGGATGGATTAAGTTAAACTTTGGATATTATTATTTGAGGTTAAAGTATGATTTATCATATTAGATAACTTTTTCAAACCATTTTGTTTTTGGTAAATATTTAGAGTTTGGAGGAATGACTTATGGATTTTAAGATTCATTAAAAGTGCTTCAAGCATGAAAAAGTCATCTTGAATATCCATTTCCTAGCGTAAGAGATGAAGTGTAAATTGATCGAAGCACAACCAAAGGATGAGATAATGATTATAACATGGAAATAAATCAAGTAAGTTTATTTTCTTGAGTGATTTATCTTGTTATTAAAATAATCCCTCAACTTTAGGAAAAGGAACTTAAAATAAAAATGTTATCCATTTAATTTTCTTACAGAGAAATCAATGGTTTTTAACCCATCATTGATTTATGGTTTTGTTATGGTTAACTTTTTTATGATCATGTTTTCTATCACTATATTAATCCTTGGGAATTAGTTTTCTATTCCATGTCTATATTTTTACTTCACACAAATGTTCTCCTATTCAGAAAATTAGTTTTGTGATGACCATGGTATTTTATTTTCCCTCTTTTTAAGAGGAAGTTTTATTAACCCTTTTTACAATGTGGGCTCTCAAATTTCAAACCTTTGATTACCAGGTTCAAGTTAAAAAATTTAGGATGCAATTTATTTAAGGGGAGAGAATGTAATGCCCAAAAAAAATTAAAATAATAATACTATGTTTGATAGAATACAAAACATGCAACACTGAGTCTAAACAAACCCCAATATACTATTAAAATATTATTATTTAATATTACAATTATCATATAGTAATTGAATTGGAGATTATTAATAGTATTAAATGAATTATGAAATATATAGAGATGAAATACTCAATAAAAATTCATCGATTAATGATTAGAAAATCAGTACTTAATTTTCAATAAGGTTACTTTATGCTTCAAAAATAAGTTTTTTTTTAAATGGTTTTTATTTATTTTTATGAGAAAATATTATAATTGATTTCTATAAATTATATAAATTTAATTTTATAAAAATAATATTATTTTTTAAATTAACATATCAAAATTTTATTAGAGTGTATTTTTTGGATTTTTCTGAAAAGATTCATTTTCCAGTGAATAGTAAAAAATACCAATTTTTATTGAAAACTGTATTTTTGTTACAACCATTTGCAAAGTTCCATTTTATTTTAAAATGGTTTTAAAGTAAAATTAATTCTATTATATTATTAATAATTCAATTAAGTTCATTTGAATCAATTATATATTTAAATTTGGTATAAAAACATTTTTATACATAAAAATACATTTTTCTAAAAAAATGTTTTCATGCGCGCAACGTGTTTTTATCTTAATAAATTAAATTTATCACTATTGGTTAATTATTTTAATGAAATTTATATATTATATATCCAATAAATTATTTTAATATTCATATAATATTTTTACTATACATGGGATAATAATAAATCCAGTTTATTCTTAAAAATTATATATTTCTAAAAAATGAATTTCATTGCATCTAGCATAATTATTTTAAAATTAATATCTTTCACTTATTAGTATTTAATTTGAAAAAATTGATTCCATATTTTGAATTAGAAGGTTCAAATTTGGTAAATATTCCCCTTTTGTTTTTGTCAAAATGAATAGTAAATATGGTAAAATTTATCACCCCAATAAAGGGTAAATTCGATTAATCTAGGTTAAAACTAAGTGATAAGGCCATAAGTTTTTTATCTTAATTCTTATTGGATGAATATAATTCGACCTTTATCACCTTATTCTTGAAATGGGATTTTTTAATGGACACTTGTCCATGAAAATAACCCTTATAATATTTTTTTAAAGGTTGAGGTCGAAGTCTCATTTTTTTATTATTAAAGAAAAGCAAAGACCTATTTTAACTGGGTAGAGGGATACCCATTACATATCCCAAAGGTCCAGTAGGCATATATCCCATTACATGGCCTGTAGTCCCAATCTTTTTGGCCCAAGGCCCATTCTGTGAATAGTACTGCTACAGTACCCGCCTGCTACAATACCCACCACTGCTACAGTATCCTGTCGCTGCTACAGTGTCTTGTCGCCGCTACAGTGCACGTCATTGCTACAGTGCCTCCACTGCTACAGCGCCACTATAGTATTATTACAGTACCTGCACCCAATGGGTTTTTAACCCCCCATTTTTTATGTAGGATTACGGGGTGATTACCACTAATCCAAACCCCAACTACGCCCTTATAATATTTAAATCAAAGAAAGTTACAAAATGTCACTCTTTTTTTAAATATATATTATGTGTCTGCATAGGGAAAAAATCAAGATATGAACGAACATAAAATTTCTATTTTGATCTTAATTAAATTATGGTGGAAATTTATTTCTAATTTTTATAAATTATATAATTACCTTAAATGCTTGTGCAACACAAATATATTATTTATTTAATTAAAAATATAAAATAAATAATTTTAAAAATATTCAAACTAATATAATTTGGATGAGATAATGTATCTCACAAATTTTATAGATCTATATGACATGTTAGGGTGGTTTTAAAGGATTAGATTTAAATTCCCCTTTTTTAGATGTATTTAAAGTCAAATTAAATGAATAGTATTAAAATTGACTTTAATGATATTTTATCGAAATAAAATTTTATTAAATTATTTAAAATTTATAAAAATATTATCTTCGAACATGTGAATGGAACATGGTTTAACACATCATCCATGTTCATTTATGAGTCACTTGTCCATTTATAATGACATATTAACCCTTTTTTATTAAAATAGTGGTTATCGCGGTTAAAGTCAAAAATAATTAACCAAGGGGTTAATCAAAAAGAAAAGGATTAAAATGATATCAAAACTTTTCTAAATTTAATTTATTGATGTTATTTCAGACCTATCCACTTTTTATTTTTAATTCATGACCATTTGTAATCATTTGGATCTATAATATTCATATTATATTTTAGTTTTTTTAAGAAATTCCAAAAAGCACCTCTCACAACAATTATAAAAGGGTGCACCTTCCTTCTCTTATTTACACCACATTGAGTAATGTAATTCGACCAAAACCTGGTCATTCCTCTTATAAACATCCTTATCCAAGTTCTTGAGGTGTTTTTTTCCCCAAAAGATCAATCTTAGGCCCCTTAAGGAGAGATCTAGAGGACTTCTACCAAAGAAGAGATAATCATCTTTACCGAGTCCTTCAAGTTTATTTCTTTTTATACTTCCTATTAAAGTGTTGAGAACATCCTAAAATAATAACTCAAGTATCATAAATATACTTATATGTTGTTATGATTATGGAACAACCATATTCTATCTTTTTTCCATCCTATGAAAAGTGAAAACATCACTCGTGTGTACGTATGGCTTACCGTCTCCACATAGCAATGTAATTCCTTTTTCATCACCACATTACTTGAATGGTTATAAATATGTAAATAATGAGTATTTATGATATTTATGATATATCTATGATTCTATAACTATAATATCATATATGTCTTCTTACCTTCCAATCCGTTGGAAAATGATAATGTTGATCGTGCGTACGTGTGGACTAGCACCTTCATGAAGCGATGCGATCTGTTTTTCAGTTATATTTTACATGGATGGTAATAAGGATAGATTAGATGAATGTATATGATATATATGATATAATAATTATTCTATAAAGATTAATTATTATTCACCTTTCTTTCATTCCATCTGTTGAAAAGTGAGAACAATGTTCATGCATATGTACGACCTACCGTCACCATGAATGGTTTAATTCATTTTTCTATCTCAATATTTTATGGATGAATATAAATATATATATGTGGAATATATATTATATTTATACCATTATTAACATTATAAATATTATGAAACCATAATAAATGTATAATTACCTGAACTATCGAATCAAAATATACATGAAAAATAAATCATTTAACACCTAAAACAATGATGATAATAATAAAATATTATTAAAAAATAGGTAATAAAATGTTATAAATGGATAATATATGATATCATATATATTAATATGGTTATGATATGTAATTATAATAAATTTATATTTATTATACAGGAGGTTAGAGCACCTATGTGATAATTCGAACATGAGGTAAGGGGTTTCTTAACTCAATCTTCATTCATTGGGTTATACTTCTACTTCATTGACTATGTTATACCATTCTTATGTGTGAAATGACATTTGATTGTATTATTCTGTATTTCTACTTGTTTTGTGTGGATTTACATTTGTTACACATTATCCCTTCATTGAAAAATTCTCATTTCAATGATATGATCTTTGTAAGGCATTTCATCTCAATTTCCACTTCATTGAGACATATTTGGTAATATACACCTATTTATTTTTATGTAGTCTATATACTGCCCCTTAGGTAATTAACATGAATATCTATTTATTCATGATGATTAAAGTTAAATTCAAGTTTACTCTCTTAAAAAGTTTTCAAATTTTCTTTCAACTTTTCCACTCTTTGGGACTTTAATCAAGAAAAGAAATGTTTAAAAGAAAAACTAATATTATTTCTCTTTTGATCAAATATATTTTTCTTCCATATCCATATTTTATATAAAACATTTTCAAATATGTTTTGACACTTATGCAATGATTTATTGAAATACATTTTTACCCATGTTTGAATTTTTACAAAATGGTTTGAAAGGAGTCTTTTTATCATTTTCCGAATGAGGTACTTTATAACTTTTCTAACAAAATTATGGAAGGAATGTGTTTTTTAACTTATAAGGCATGAGAAACTTTCCCCACAATTATGACTAATCTTTTATTTGATGCTTCCTTTACACGTTTACAAGGTTATTTTCAAAGAAAATGTTTTACTTTATAATTGTGTAGTTTTTTTATTAAGTGATTTCAAAAAATGAAAAGGTTATTTTACTCAAGAATGTTTTAAAAATATTTTAATGGAATTTTTATTCATCAATGACAACAACACTTTGTTATACTTATTAAATGCTAAGGATATGTTGTAATGATACCATCCTTTGAAATAGTCCCTCACTTGTGATCATTGGATAGTACATTTCTTTTAAATATTCATATTATTTGCATCATGGATATGATTATTACCTAAATTGTATACCATTTCTACATATAGTGTTATACTTTGAAGGTATTTGATTGATTGGAGAATTATTGATAAATCTATATTTTTTACTCAATACAAATAATTGTTGATAAGGAACGTTGTTCGTGAATTAGATCAATCATTTGGTATATGAGGAAAACATTGGATATGCAGTGACGGGTGGGTCTCGAAATTATATAGTTCATCAATGCATTGACAGGTCCCATTAGACAAATCAGTAAGCTTTCATTAAATGGGTTTTTTGGTGTACCCATAGTTTTAAATAGTCTTAACACAAGGCCTCAACAGTATAGATACCATGATGTCTGAGATAATGGCATCCAATATTAAGTGTTTCCTTCATTAAGAATTCAATTGTTATTATCATTCATAATATTACTACAATGATATTATCCAAAGATGTATTTTTTTCTCAAGTTATTGATTAAATGTCATGTGTTTTCATCTATTTACCTTTTTATATTGATTATGTATTATTTACTCATGATAGTTTCCACTGTATGCAACCCTTACTAAGCATCTGAGTTTACCCTTTTATTTATCTTCTTTTCTCTAGGATATGAAGAATGATTTTATGAATAATATGAAGGATGCAATAATGTTTTTATGTTATGAATTTTACATTTCCAATGTAATATAGGAATCATGTATCTATCTGATTCTTCAAGACTACTAAACTATTCGGTGCTTTGGGATGTGATTCATTGTATCTAATTCCAATTTAATAAAGTAACCATCGGCCATGGGCTACTAGGGTCGAGGTCTTTATATGTTTTACCTTCTATGCTTCTAATTTATCCATTGATGATTTACAATTAATGATGAAATAGAGTGGGATTAATGGAAAAGGATGTGTATGTCATGTTTTAGATTCCTTTTGACTTATAAGAAAATGAGCATAATGAATTTATTAATTATTAAATTATTGATCATGCGTGTTTAATAATGAAGGAAACTCAACATGGTAGTGATAATTAATTCATGAACAATGGATTGGATTATTATTTTGCACATGTGATTCAAACATAATACACAATAATTATTTTGATTCTTATGATGATTAAGAGATGAGATCTTAAGGTCGAGTTGATGGAAATAGAACAATCGAATGTCAGTTACATTTATAATCTCAAAACTACTAATTGATTAATCTCATGAGTGAAGTTGTGTTTTCCACTTTTCAAAAAAAATCTTGGGAAATTGATTTTCCTCTTTCATTCTCTTCATTCTTAGTTAACGCATTACCTTGCTAATTTAGTTTAGATTAGAATTCATAGTTTTGACACAATTGTGAAGATCTAACAAATGGTTTATAAAGTCCAACTAGGCTTCCTAGTTCCTCATAAGATTGACCTTTCACTTACACTATATTATGCCTTTATAGATAGTGTTAATTTGAGTATCATAATTTATAAACTTTTTCCACCACTTGGAATTAATGACATCTTGCAGGCGATCAATGCACACTTTTTAATGCTCTATCAAACATGCATGGAATGTAGATGAGGATCACATGCCTGTCTAGAGCGGCACAACTCATGCCTCGGTAGAATACATGTCAAATAACATTCAAATCCCATAAGTCATGTATTGATGGAGAACACACTATGTATATCGAGGTCACATGACTCGGGCCGCTAAGTAAATGTCTGGGTAACTCTTTGGATGAACACGTTGTGTCACCATAATGACATGTTGTGTATGTTGTGACTATATAACCAGACAACAACAATACATAATTGGATTCTTGTATCTCAAACGATGTGTCTTGCAGAAATCCATGTTGTGTACTTTACATTTCCTCATGTTTTTTGTATCTTCTCGCCCGAATGTCAAAATCGAGCAAGAGAATGGTCCATTCTAAGCATCTTTCTGTGTAGAATGTGATGGTATGATTCTTTTTTTCATTGAAGATTATTTGTGAGGAATTTTGGGTTGTTTCAGGATCTTAGTACCCCCTCGTAATCTTGAGGTGTGGGTCCTCTGCTATAGTAATTTGAGCATAGAGTCCATGCCCCCTTATTCCCGATAAGGTGTGGGTCCTCCATAAGAGTTGGTAACCCCCTCGTTCGATATAAATATTTCCTCAATGAGGTGAGGGTTCTCTATTTGTGGGCTCGGTAGCCCCCTCGACCATCAAATATCACGAGGTGAAGGTCCCCACTACAGTTACAGAGAGGCAATGTGAAAATTATAAGATGTTAAGTGGTTCATACATTGGGGTTGTTACGATGTTCTTAGTTTCCCTTTGTCATGTGAACTTTGTAGAGTTGGGATGTGGTTATTTAGGGTTCCTCATTTACCCTTGGTTTCCTTCAAGATGCGAAATTATGTTATTCTAAGTGTCTCTGGTTGCATAGGAAATATGATCTTTAGTGAAGCTGAGCTATATTGACAAGGATTTTCCTATGTCCCTATTTTTCCTATCTGTAAAAACATATTATGTTCAATCTCTGCTTGAGCTAACTTCATGTTTTATCTTTCTTTTGTGTCTTCAAGACGTCATACTAGGTATTTCTATACTCACCTTCACATGGCCTTTCTGCTCAAATGTGTTAAGTCTATGAAGATGACACACCGTTCAATGGTGACCTTAGTAGATGTGGAGTGGGTAGAACTAATGCTTAGTTAGTGGCATATGATGGTGTATAATGGAGACGACTGTTGTCAAAGTTTGTTTTGTAAGTCCTTGCAGTGAGGAGATGTTTTCCATTGATTTATGTCTATCATACATAGTGATATTATCTTATGTATTTGTTTCCCTTTTTGGTGGTTTCTCATGTTGCTTACTCTGCATAGTTGATGTCCAATGCATGCATATGTTATACAGTTGGTTATTAATATATAATGTCGGTAGTTATTGGTTATAATGTGTATTAGAGTTGCATGTATGTTTTGGGTTCTTATAGGTTAAGGTCTCACATATATGTTATACCTTCCTGGTGATAATCGTCAACCCATGGACTATCGAAGGCGGGTTTGGAATGACAAACTCAACTTACCACCACAACCTATGTGGAGTTTCGATGGGTTTGGTCATGTCAGATAGTTAACTCATGTCTATCTTCAACAAATGTTTTGTGAACACCTTCAAGACTTCCATGCTCGTTTTAAAGTGAGCTCGATAAAGTTCAATGTGCCTTGTACATTACATTGAAACTTCTTCATAACCAACTCCCTTAAGGACAAATTCTTATCACTGATATTTGTAAGGAAACTTTATATGTCGGTGAAAACATCGATTTTAGCTTATAGATCCCTTTATTCCCTTCAACATGTAGTTGTATTCTCATTGCACCAACTACTCAGAATGCTCATACTTCTTGAGCCATCTTAATCTCACTATGCTCACTAGTCCTCATGAGTCATCTTCATCTACACATGACATGTATTCTCCTCTCTCTTCTTACCTCATTCTTTGAAATGCATTAACAAAAAATCAATGGATCTTCATATATATTTTGTATATCACCCATTAAATATTCATTATTATTAACAATAAAAAAATAATGCACATAGGATGTGTTTTAAGCATTATTATTATTATATATTCATTACCCCCAGGGTCATAACCCAATGGTTATGTTCCTGAAGGGTCTCTGGGAGGTCTCAAGTTTGATTCTCTCTGAGTACTTTATAGGCATTGATAGATTTTCTTTATAATTTTTATTCTCCCTCCGGACCATTTATAATTATATATTTTCATCATATAACATTTTAAATATTCATTATGTTTTGTGCATTAGTACCATATATTATGTATATTATACATTAAATATTCATTATTATTAACAATAAAAAATGAACAAAATATAGGTTTTATGCATTATTATTATTATATATCCATTATATAATCAAATAAATGTTCATTATTAACTATTAATAACAAAAAGGGAAAAAACATATATATATATATATATATATATATATATATAAACTATTTTTAAATCGGTATATCTTTTTCCCTACCATCAAGACTCACCGACCACCACCACCATTGCAAACCAAATCGACCCTGAGTCTTTCAATCCCGACTAACCATTGCTCAATTAGTGCAACAATAATATCAAGATAAAATAATGAATTGGTTCACCTATGCAATAATAATATCGAGATAAAATAATGCAAAATGATGGAAATAAATCGATACCAGATGTAATGTGGAAAAACCTCTAAAATGAAAATGGGATAAAAATCATAGTCAAATAGAAGGATATCACTATGGTAAAATATGATCAGTGTTAAACCCAAATAAAAAATTGTGGATCTTCAGGCATCATGAAAAATCTGGTACCAATAGGTATATCATCCACAAAATAGTAAAACCAACATTTTTCGGTCCATTTTTTGCCTAACAGAGGATATTACAAAAGAAAAAAGACATAAGAAAACATTAATTAATTTATCCATCTTTGGAAATTATATGTAGAAACCGAACATGATCATACAAGGTTTAGATCTTCCGCAAAAACGATATCTTATCAGCATTGTAATGAAATTTTTCAAAAAAAGACTAATTAATGCAGCATACTAAAAACTAGAGATCACTTTCACCATCACATGTAAAGTGTGCAATGAGAAGGGGAAACCGCATTATAAATCCACACCCAAGACTACACAACCCATAATTTTTGTTTGCACCACACAATGTGAGGGAAAAGACCATGTTTGTGCCAACAAAATGTGAAATCGACCAAGTGGTAGGGATGGTGAGATTCAGCTTTAATCTCTTGTTAACAAAACAAAAAAGAAACACATGATGATGATAATTGCCTAATCTATCCTCTATGAACATGCATGTGACCAATAAAACTGTTGGCGACAACATTAAGTGTACAACCTCAAGAAATAGCAAAGATCAACAGAATTACACATGTATTCAATTAGGTATAAAAATTCAAATAATGTTTGTGGTTATAATGATTTCAATTATAAATAGAAAAAGGAAATGGAGAATTAAAATGAGATAGTAACGCGTAAATTAAACAAAAAAACATATCCAAAATAAGAAGCAATTTAAAAAACAGAAATAAGAAAGCAATAAAGATGGTCAAAAGGATTTAATGTGTTTCGATCTCATTGGGGCCTAAATGCATGGCAAGAACACCACCCATGCACGCACACATTTTATTCTTCTCAAAAACAAAATACAAGATACAGTCCAATGACAAAGAACAAAGAAAGAAAACTACAACAAGTTTATCTTCAAACTTAAATGATCATAAGAATGAGAAAGCTTACAAAGACGGACAAAATAGTTCTCCGACAAGTCTGATCTCTTCACGCTCCACACCAAGATCTACTGGTCTTGTAAGAGGAGCTCGTTAATGTGTTGCATCTTGCACAGAAAGATACGTGCATCTTTGGAAATCTCTCGATCGAGGAACAAGGCCTCACATCTTCACTGGAAATGGATGTCATGAGAAATGTCATCATAGATAGCTTGTGAGAGGAAGCTAAGGATGACGACAGACTGAAGATCTGATTTCAAGAAGCCAACTCGCCGGAGGGAGTAAGGGATTCTCCATACCAGAGCAAGAGAAAGAACCAAAGTGAATGTGGGGGGTTATCCTTGAGGGGCGCGTGCAGGGGTGATCAATTCCCCTGACACTACATGGACAGCGAAGCGATGCTGTCCAATGAGAGTGAGCCACGCCCAAAGTGCTGAATAGAAAGTCGAACGACCACGGTGATAAGGCATACAGGTGAACGGTCAAATTCAAAAGAACGGTGCACGGATCGACGACTAGGAGCAGGCATGCACAAATCACCAATGTGGAAAAAGCGATGCGGATGGCGGGCCAAAGAGAACTCAAGGCAGGCCAAACGGACCAACCCAAAATACAGGCCGACGAAAAAACACACCAGCCTGTCGCACAAAGGTCTAGAATTGAGCAGAATAATGATAAACCAAAATTAAACATTTTTTCATGCATGTGTATTAAAACTAATAAAAGGCAGAATAAAAAATAGGCACATTTCAAATTGTAAGCACCTTATATCACAAGTGAATTCGTTATCACCATCAAATTTTTTTATTTCAAATTTAGTTTTCAAGCCCTGTTAGGGCTTAAATGCATAGTAAGAACACCACCCACACACGCGCGCATTTTATTCAACTCAAAAACAAACAAATGCAAGATACAGTCCATCAATAAAGAATGAAGCAAGAAAACTACCACAAGTTTATCTCCGAACTTAAATGAGCATAAGAATGAGAAAGCTTACAAAGCCAGAGAAAATAATCCCCCGACAAGCCTGATCTCTTCACGCTCCACAACGAGATCTGATGGCCTTGTAATAGGAGCTCATCAATGTGTTGTATCTCACACAGAAAGGTACGCGCATCTCTGGAAACCTCTGGATCGAGGAACAAGGCCGCAAATCTTCACTGGGAAGGGACGTCGTCAAAAACCTCCACCATAAACAACTCGTGAGAGGAAGTTGAGGAAGACCACAGGTCGAAGATCTGATTTCAAGAAGCCAACTCGCTTGAGGGAGTTAGGGATTCTCCACACCATAGCGAGAGGAAAACCAAAGTGAATGTGGGGGGGATGTCCCCAAGGGGGTGCACGCAGGGATGATCAATTCCCCTGACACTACACAGACAGTGAAGTGATGTGGGCCAATCAGATCGAGCCATGCCCAAAGTGCCGAACAGAAAGTCGAACGGTCGTGATAATAAGGCATACAAGTGAAAGGCCAGATTCAAAAGGGTGATGCACAGATCAACAGCTAGGAGCAGACGCGCACGGATCGCCAGTGTGGCATAGGTGATGCAAATTGTGGGCCAAAGAGAACTCAAGGCAGGCCAAACGAACCAGCCCAAAACACAGGTCCATGTGTAAACACAGCGGCCCAGGGCACAAAGGTCCAAAATTGAGCAGAATAATAATAAACCAAAACTAAACATTTTTTCATTCATGTTATTGGATTGGTGTAGCCCAATCCATTTGGTTGATGTTTGGCACAATGTTAGCGGGTCATACTAAGATCCAAACCCCAACTCTAAGCAATTGTAGCATAGCTGACCAGGCAACACCAACGAAGAACTATAGCAGTGTGAACTTTGGCACGATTATTGTAGCATCTCAGACTTTGGAGACAGTGGTACTATAGCTCCGCGGACTTCTAGGCACCAGCCACTGTAGCAGCTTGAACTTGGATGGATGTGGCACTGTAGCAGTTCGGACTTCCATCCACCATTCACCATAGCACAGTGGACTTACTGTGCGATTGGTGGCACAGTGCTTCATCTTCTTTATTAGCTCATTCGAGCTAGGGTTTCACGATGTGTGAAACTCTAATCTTCTTGTAATTGTTCTCTCGAATTACAATGAATTGATTCTACCTCTATGTTGACTTAGGGATTTTTTCCGAACCACATAAATCATTGGATCCATGTTCATCTTTTTCTTCTTCTTTTGTTTCTGGGTTTTCTTCATCTACAAACCTTTGTTGTTGTGACTCCAGATGTTTCTACAACACTTGTGTATTAAAACTAACAAAAGGAAAAATAAAGAATATGCACTTTTTAAATTGAAAACACCATATTTCACAAATCTCCACCATTTTCATTTGAAATTGGTGATATTCTTGCACCTATAGTTATTGAAATCGAACCAAACTCATCATATCTAAACAATATTTGAATTTTGATAATACCACGGATTTAGTCAAACTACTAGCTGGGTTATTATCAGTATGTATTTTGTTGACACATACAATTCCAGATTCAATATCTCTAATAAAATGTACTGTAATATCTATTTGTTTGGATTTAACACGGCATACAAGATTTTTGGATAAATGTAAAGCAGATCGGCTATCACTATAAACTGTAATGGAAGAATTACAAAGCTTATGTTCAAAATCCAAACCCTTGAGTCATACGACTTCCTTGATAGCCTCAATCAATGCAATTTATTTAGCTTCTGTAGTTGACAGAGCAACCACAGATTGCATGTTAGGATATGGGGCCTCCACAGATTGCATGTTAGGATATGTACCCTATCAATGAATTTCTAGAGTTAATGTTACCTACATAATCAACATCTACATATCCAATAATCAATTCAGTAGTATCAACATTTTTACTATAACATAAAGATAGAGCTAATGTGTGTGATAGGTACGAAGAAGCCACTTTAGGGTATGCTAATGTGGCTTCCCTGGGCTGGCCATAAATCTGCTAAGAGTACAGATTGCAAAATCAATGTCAATTCTGGTGCACGTCATAGAGTATGTTGGAACCAATGTTTTTTTTTTGCTGGAAATGGAGCATGGTTTGTGTTTGTTGTCAATCTTCACATGGAAGATCAGTGAGCTTACAAGGAAATGGGTCATACAGTTCAAGATGACAACAGTTTTCAAGGTGGCGTTGTTTCCCAATGTTTGCCAAATTTTTGGGATTCAAAATTTAGAGGATGGTTTTTATCGCGAATAATGGATTTCCTTGAAGGCCTTATGAAAATATGGAAAAGACATGAGTTTCGCAAAGATGGGCTTCGCGAATTGTGTTTCACAAAGGATCAAAGAATGTTGACGGCAATTACATGACAACGACGAGCATCGCGAACGTCGAAGAATTGGAGTATTGCGAATGGTGATGATGATCTCCATGATTATGAGAATTGGAGCATTACGACGCGATGGTTTGACGGAAAGCTTCGCGACAACGTCAAATTACAACGGAGCATCTCAAATGGGGGAGCTACGGGGTGGTGGTTTTGAAAGATCTGAAAAATTCGTTAAGAGGCGGTGGAACATCGTGAACGGCCGAGCCTGTAAATATAAGGCTACCCCTCTTCGTTTTCAATAATTTTTTTAAGGAAAATTCGGAAACACTCTGATTTCACGAAGCTAAGGGAGCTTCGTGAATCTAGATTTCTATGTGATCTGGAGCATCACGAAAAGACTATAAGTCTTGACTGATGCCAATGCTTTTGATTAAAGGGTGCCTTGCGATGATGGGGTATTCTGCGTTGACTCAGGGAGTTTTGTGAAGGCGGTTTGTTATGCGAAGGAATTGAGCTTCGCAAGGGCAGTTTGTTTCGCGAAGGCAGTGAGCTTCGCGAAGGTAGTTAGCTTCGCGAAGGTAGTTAGCTTCGTGAAGGAGCTTCGCGAAAGGTAGTATTAAACATCGGGTTTAAGTGGACAGGGCTTTCAAAGAGCATCAACATAGTTATACTGTGCAAACAGAGTCTCGTGATAAGTCAAGGACAAAGACTTTAATATCAATCCATTGAAGCAACTTTCAAGTCGATAAATTGAGTTAGATTTCTCTCAAAGCAGTGAGCTAGGGGGAGTTGACCGAAGTGTTCTGAGGGATGTAGTGAGTTATCCCTAAAATATTGTAAAGGCAGTGTGTCTGGCACAAAGTGATTGTGCCCGAACTTCTGTATTCCACAACAAGTGAAGTTTAGTAGATGTAGGTACGACCGACATACTGCCGGCATTTGCTCCTTGGACTAGCCTTTAGTGGCGAACCAAGTAAAATTGATGTGTTTCCTCTTTGCATGTGAATGTTTTATTACCGCACTACTCCAACAGATAGGTTTAACAAGTTCCTACCAATGTAGGGACAAGATCCGTCACTTTAGAAGAAAAAGTTAACACCATGATTCACCCCTCCCCTCTCAAGGTGCGCTGGGGTCCTACAAGTGGTATCAGAGGGAAGGTTCACGTATGTTGGATACTATACATTAAATCTATTCTCTCTTGAAGATTTGAGTTTCCTTCCTATGTCAACAATGAAGTGCAGTTTTTGATGAAGATCTAGTTATCTCTGAGCAGAAGTCTATATCTATCAAGACCATGATGAGTAGAAAAAAGAAAAAGAAGAGACAGTGGAAGAAGTCTCTATTATCTAAAGAAGAAGTAGTATTTGGTTCTCCATGCCTTTCTGATAATAAAGACATACCAGGCTTGGAATGTAAAGAGCAGGTGGCTCATGTTTCCACTAAAGAAAAGGACAACACTTCTACCTCATGTAAATCAAAGTTATCAAGTGATCAGGATGTATGTGTTACCACTTTTGAATGTTGTCCTCAAAATAAAGATCCTAGGACAAGTGGTGATGATGATCAATCTAGAATCTCACATGAATTTGTAATTGAGAGATTAAGAAAATATCAACATGTTATTCCCAAAGAAATAGTCGCATTTGTTTGCAGAATATTTCAATGTATGCAGGCAGAGATCACCCAGCTGGAAAGAGAAGCTAATTCGTTGGAAAAGAGCTTGCAAGGAAAAATTCTTGAATGTTTAAAGCTCTCCAAACAGGTTGGAACCTTTGAAGTATGAAATAGGGAACTTGAAATAAGTTCATCAAAATACCTCAAAGAAGTCAGAGAAAGAGAGATTCAAAAAATCTCTTGAAGAAAAGATCAATGCGCTTGAAGAGAAATTGAAAAATATCACTAATATCAAGGGTTTACAATTGGATGATATATCTAAGAAGATCAAGGAACTTGACTCCTTGATTCAGGATAAAGTAAATCTGCATGAAGAAGAATTTGTTAAAATGAAGAAGACTTGTGAAGAAAAGATGATTATGATTAAAGATCAGAAAATAATCCTCAATATGAAATTTCTAGATTTGGAAGCCCAGCTGGTCAATCTTGAGAAGACGTATATTGATACTTTACAAAAGAAGGAAACAGTTACTACAGCTACACAATGTTCACTGGAGGATTCTAAATATGAAAGACCTCCAACATGTGACAAGAAGATCATGATAGCTTTTGATGATCTATCTCAAGCAGCTGAGAAGAAACATGTATCATCCAAACCAACTTGTGTTAATGCCTCTAAACCTATTATCACGAATAGTGCAGGTTGTAAGAAAAATACTGGACAAGTATGGATGAAGAAAAGAGATAAGAAACCTACCACCATGACAAGGGTGGATAGGAAAAAGAATATGGAAGCCAATTTCCCACAGAGAGCTCAACAAGTCATGAAGAAGAGCCAACAGCCTTATACAATAGATACTAAAAAATTAAGATTTGTGGGCCAATGCTGGTGTTGCAACAGATTTGGGGATTATGCATTAAATTTTTGGTATAATCCTCAACATTTAAAAGTACAAAAGAAGGATATCTCACGGGGGAGTAATCCAGAGATGAAGAAGCAACATCCATAGGTCCAAAAGTATCTATTTACTGTAAACAGATTTGGAATGCTTGATAACATCTGTGATGTATGCAATTGTAGTGGTCATAAGGTTGGTATATGCTCATCTTAACATGTATCCAATGCTGCTATGAAAAGAAGATCACAAGATCTGGCTCGAAATGAAGAAGAAACCTTGGTAAAAAATCAGAAGAATGTTGTGAATAGAATTCATCCCCAAAAGGTATCAAAAAATAATAGTGAGAAGACCTTGGTTAAGTCCAAGAAGTTGAAGTATAGTGCATTCAAAAGAACTACTAATATGGATGAAACTCATAAGAATCCATGTGGAAGATCTAAACTTGTTGTCACAGTTCCTAATGACGTGTTAATTATCTAACCAGAAGATTTGGAAAGAATAAGGAACCTTGAAGATGCACAAGCTAAGGCTAGTGAAAAAGGAAGATAAAAGATTCCACATGATGAAGGTAAAGTGCATGAGAGTTTGCAACCAAAAGGAAACTCATGTGTTAAAGATGTTTTGTGTGAGAGGTGCAAGAAATCTGGTCACGTTGCAAAAAGTTGTTAAAATTTAATACCTGAACAACAAGCATTCCTTAAGGGGAGTAAGAATTTTTTATCCATGAAGGTTTTCTACAAAAAAAATTCTCCACACAAAGCATAAGAGAATGTGAATAGATCCATGCCACCGCAATATAAATCAGTACAGTTGTTCGGATGTGCAAGCATGAAGTCTGGAGTAAATGGAGGAAGATGGTTGAGAAGATCATCTCAATTGTATAGTTCATATTGATAAACCAATGAGGATCCACCTTGTTCCCTTAATCTTTTGTGTATTGTATTTGAGCTTATAATGCAGGGAATTGAAGGTGAAGCAAGATCTCATATGGAGAACCTGAGAAGCAGATTGGGATATCGATTATTGATAGCCAAGCTGAAGAAGTCATCGGATTTGAATGATTCAACAATTCGATATTCAAATACAAATATGGTGGAGGATCATTTTTTGATGAAGATAAAAATATTCTATTCTAGACAATTTAGATAAAGACGATACCATCAAGGCTTAATCTTATTTATGGCATCCTGGAGAACAAGTGCACAAGAAGATTATCCTTGGTGATGTTGTGAATGTTGTCCCATGTGGACAGTCAAAAGTTAAAGAACCATTATGGTGTATACTTTATACTGAAATTTATTGAAATTCATTCTTGATGATATCCACCATTATGAACATGCTGAGAAGAGTTTCCCTTATCATGGAGAAAAATGAAGAGTGATGAATAAGCCGCAAAGAAGAATCAGAAGAGGAAATCATGGCTAAAGAAACTTCATCTAAACCTCACGGGAGAAATTGGTGAGCACAGAAATACGATCAGAAACAAGGCACGCCTGGTGTTTAAAGGCTATGCCCAGATTGAAGGAATTGATGTCGAAGAAATAGTCGCTCCAGTGGCGAGATTGGAGTCGATCAGACTTTTCTTGGCTATGGCAATTCAAAGAGAATATAAAGTTTATCAGATGGATGTAGAAGATAGCATTCCTGAACGACACTCTTAAAGAAGAAGTCTACATTGAATGACTGGCACCACGACCATGGTATTATCGTTCGGATTTTTATCTGAAGAAGCTCCAATTCAAAAGAGGATGTGTCGATCATAATCTCTACGTGAAGAATTCACATGAAAAACAATTTATGGTGCTTGTGTACGTGGATGATATTATATTTGGTGGCAGCAGGAATGGATGAGTGGAAGAATTTTCTAATCACATTAAGTCAGAATTTGAAATGTCTATAATTGGTGAATTCACACTCCTTGGGGTTGTAAGTGATTAAGAGGAGAGACCACACTTTTATTTCTCAGGAAATGTATGTCAGATAGTTGCTGAAGAAATTCAATATGCATGACTCCAAACCAATGTTGACTCCGATTGCGGTTGGGACAAAACTGGGAAAGCATGAGGATGAGACATCTGTAGATCCCACAATGTAAGGAGAATCATTGGAAGTTTATTGTACATGACAGTGACACGACCAGATTTATCTTTGCAACATGCTTAGCGGCCCGCTTTTATAGTAATTCGAAGGAAGAACATTTGACAGTAGTGAAAAGAATCATAAGGTACATTCAAGGTACTCACAATTATGGGTTATACTTTGTTGCATGAAGTGATAATGAACTATCAGCATTTTCTGATGTTGATTGGGTTGGAGATGTGGTAGATAGAAAGTCCACCAGTGGTGGAACATTCTATATTGGCAAGAAATATGTGGGCGGGTTGAGTAAGAAACAAGAAAGTACTTCTCTTAGTACTGCTGAAGTAGAGTATATATCTGCTACAAAGGCTTGCACTCAACTATTATGGATGAAGCAATAACTAACTAATATTAGAGATGAAACGAAACAGCCAATGTTGATTCACTGTGACAACAAGAGTGTGATCTATCTTACAAAGAATCTTGTTCATCATTCTCGTATGAAACATATTGAAATCGGATATCACTTCATTAAGGAAAAAGTTAAAGAAGGTGTGATTAAAATGAATCATGTTGGAACTGATGACCAAGTGGTTGACATTCCGACTTAAGTCATTGTCAGCACATGTGTTTAAGAAACATCGGTTGAACCTCGGTGTTCAGCCACCTCCCAGTGCATGAGGAGGTTACGAGTGTTCCCCTCTCTCAGTTCTGTTAATCATTTTAATCTGTTTTTGGAAGTGATGCAGGTTTATGGGAGAGATACGATCCAGGAGGTGTGTTTTGATCTCTATAATGTACAAATACTAGTCTTTGGGTTTATTGCCAATGGGGAGAATGAAGAAAAATCAATGGTATTCAATGATACAAAGGTGGTGGAGAATGAAAAAAAAAAGTGGAGAATGAAAAATATATGGTTTTTTGGCTATAGGAGAATGGAGGATGGAGAAAGTAGTTGCAGGTTTTTAACAAACCATGCAATGCTTCTATGACACGATGAGATTGTGGTATTATGAGGAAATAGTCAGAGCTTAGCTTTGACATCTTTAAGCATTCCAAGACACAAGAACTCAATTCATGTTTCCCCTTTTGTTTCCGAGCATTGATCACATAGACTTGTGTTGACTGAGTTGTTTTTTGCGTATCAGGTTTTGATAGTGGTTAGTGCTTCATTGAATTTATCTACAGATTGCCAACAAACTCAAAAGGGGATATTGTTGGAACCAAAGCTTTTCTTTGTTGGAAATGGAGTATGGTTTGTGTTTGTTGTCGATCCTCACATGGAAGATCAGGGAGTTTGCAAGAAAAGAGATCATACGGTTCAAGCTGACAACATTTTTTAAGGTGGCATTGTTTCCCAGTGTTTGCCAAATTTTTGGGGTCTAAAATTTGGAGGATGACTTTTATCGCGAAAAGTGGATTTTCTTGAAGGTCTTATGAAAATATGGCAAATACATAAGTTTCACAAAGATGGGCTTCGCGAATTGTGTTTCGTAAAGGATCAAAGAATGTTGACAGTGATATATGCGACAACGACTAGTATCGCAAACGTCGAAGAATAAGAGCATCGCGAACGGTGACGGTGATCTCCGCAATTACGAGAATTGGAGTATCGTGGCGCGATGGTTTGATGGAAAGCTTTACAACAACGTCAAATTGCAATGGAGCACCGCGAATGGAGGAGATATGCGAAGGTGATTTTGAAACATCCGAAAAATCCGTTAAGAGGTGGTAGAGCATCACAAACAGCCGAGCCTATAAATATAAGGCTGCCCCTCTTCGTTTTCAATGGGTTTTTTAAGGAAAATCTGGAAACGCTCTGATTTCGCGAATCTAAGGGAGCTTCGTGAATCTGGCTTTCTATACGAGCTTGAGCATCGTGAAAAACTATTTGTCTTAACTGATGTCAATGCTTTTGATTAAATGGTGTTTCGCGATGATGGGGTATTCCGCGTTGACTCAGTGAGCTTCGTGAAGGCAGTTTGTTCCGCGAAGGAAGTGAGATTCGCGAAGGCAATTTGTTCCGCGAAGGCGGTGAGCTTCGCGAAGGTAGTGAGCTTCACGAAGGAGCTTCGCGAAAGGCAGTATTGAACATTAGGTTTAAGTGGATAGAGCTTTCAAAGAGCATCAACTCAGTTATATGGTGCAAGCAGAGTCTCGTGCTAAGTCAGGGACAAAGACTTAACGTCAATCCATTGAAGCGACCTTCAAATTGATAAACTGGGTTAAACTTCTCTCAAAGCAGTGAGTTAGGGGGAGTCGACGGATGTGTTCCGAGGGACGCAGTGAGCTATCCCTAAAATATTGTAAAGGCAGTGTGTCTGGCACAGAGTGACTGTGACCAAACTTCTGTATTCCACAACAATTGAAGTTTAGTGAATTTAGGTACGACCGACATTTTGTCGGTGTATGCTCCTTGGAATAACCTTTAATGGTGAACCAAGTAAAATTGATGTGTTCTCTCTTTGCATGTGAATGTTTTATTATTGCACTGCTCCAATAGATATGTTTAACAAGTTCCTACCAAAATGAGAACAAAATTCATCACTTTAGAAGAAAAAGTTGACACCATGATTCACATCTCCCATCTTAAGGTGTTATGGGTCCTACAGAGTACATAACACTGCCAACAATGTTGGCATAGGGCATTTAGACATGTACTCTACATCAACAACATCAATGGGTGCTTGAGTCAAAGAAAGCTTAAAATGGTGTCCAAATCGCACACTAACAGGTTTGAGAGATTCAAACAAATATCTTTTAAGAACATTCAGAACATAAGCATGTCGGGAAAGATACAATAGTTTATTGGATCTATCCCCAACAATTTCTACACCAAGGATTTGTTTTGCTACCCCTAAATCCTTCATTTCAAAAACACCTTAGTAAAGCATGTTGTTCTTCGCATACTTGAAATAAACACAAGCATCATATTGGTTTCTAGTAAAATGGTTATTAATCATAACAGAATCAAATTTCTATACCATTGTCTTGAGCCTTGTTTTAAACCATACAGTGATTTATTTAAAAGGCAGACTTGGTTAGATTTGAATTCTTTAGAATGACCATCAAGGGGTTTCATATGCAATTTCTCATTAAGGTCGCCATGAAGGAAGCCTATTTTCACATCGAACTATTCAATGTGAAGGTCATAATAGACAGCAAAAGCAATAGTCGTATAGAAGAATTCTTTACAACTGGTGAAAAGATTTTAGAATGGTCTATTCACTCTCTTTAGAAGAATCCCTTAGCTACTGATCTGGCTTTAAATTTCACTCACTTTTCAGTAGTATTATCCTCCTTTCGTTTGTAAATCCACTTAAAACCAATCACTTTAGCATTGGCAGGTTTATCAATGATAAACCAAGTGAGATTTTTATTTCAGGAATCCATTTCTTCATCCATGGTAGAGATCCACTGATTGGAATCTCTGTCATTGATGAGTTGCTTGTAAGACTGATGACCATCATCTATAAGATCCTAGGAAACATAAAAGGTAAATTAAACCATGTCATATTGATTAAATCGAGCAGGAGGTCTAGAGACCCTTCTTGCTTTATCTCGGGTCAACTAGTAATCAGCATTGTTGTCAGAAGGTTCACTATCAGAATTTGAATCACAAATAGAGCTTGATTTAGCTCAAGTCACAGATTGAGGATCAGGTGGAGGAGGTTGTACAACAGCCTCAGATTGGGTTGATGGTTTAGCATCAGTTGTTGGACCCGTGACGCTCCCAACAACGGACCATATACCCCGTAGTATATGGTACCAACAACGGACCAAATAAATCCCCAACTGGCTAGGGGAGATATTCAGATACCCAACCCAAGTTAGTGGCCCAGAGCGCGGAGCCCACGAGTCAGTGGGTTGCGGGGTATATGGTTTGTCGAGAGCGTCAAAGGTCCAACAAAAAGGGGGGTATATGGTCTGTTGTCGAGAGCGTCACAGGTCCAACAAAAAGGCGCCTTTTTGTTGGACCTGTGATGCTCCCAAAACGGACCAAGATACTCCTCAACCCCTACACTAGGGTCACTGGGCTCTTAATTGAGTCACTCAACTGGGTCGAGTATCGTGGATATCTCCCCTAGCTAGTTGGGGATTTATTTCACCTCCCCAGAGAATCAAAACAGGGGTTGACTCGCATATAACCAACAGGGAGCATCTCCAATACCACTACACCATATGGCGTAGTGGTGGCGGAGGATGCTCCCCGGTGGTTATTATGCCAGTCAACCCCGAGTTCAAAGCCTTTTTTGTTGGACCTGTGATGCTCCCAAAACAGACCAAGATACCCCCCAACCCCTACACTCGGGTCACTGGGCTTTTAACTGGGTCACTTGACGGGGCCGAGTATCATCGATATCTCTCATAGCCAGTTGGGGATTTATTTCGCCTCTCCATATATTCGAACTCGGGGCTCACTCGCATAATAGCCACTGGGAAGCATCTTTGGTACCACTACTCCATACAGTGTAGTGGTACCAAAGATGCTTCCTGGTGGCTATTATGTCAGTGAGCCTCGGGTTCGAATCTATGGGGAGGCGAAATGAATCCCCAATTGACTAGGGGAGATATCCACGGTACTTTGCCCAATTAAGAGCCCAGTGACCCGAGTGTAAGGGTTGGGAAGTATCTTGATCCGTTTCAGGAGCATCACGGGTCCAACAGGCGTAGTGGTGCTCCTGGATGGATGTTAAGCCTGAGGTCTCCGGTTCGAATCACGGGGGAGGCGTATTAAATCCCAGAAGGGCCTGGGCACAATACCTTCCACGTGGAGGCATAACTCCCCAGTGGACCAGTCCGCGAGTTAGTGGGCGTGGCCAGACTACGACCCAGTTAGTGGCATAGGTTTATTAAAAAGGCATCTTTTTGTTGGACCCATGGCACTCCCGACAACGTACCATATACCCCGCAGACCACTGACTCATGCGCTCCGCACTCTGGGCCACCAACTTGGGACAGGTATCTGGATATCTCCCCTAGCCAGCTGGGGATTTATTTCGCCTCCCCAGAGAATCGAACCCAGGGCTGACTAGCATTTAACCAATTGTGGAGCTTCTCTAGCACTGTACCAGAGAAGCTCCTCAATTGGTTAAATGTCAGTCAGCCCCGAGTTCGATTCTCTGGGGAGGCAAAATAAATCCCCAACTGTCTAGAGGAGATATCCAGACACTCGGCCCAAGTTAGTGGCCCAGAGCGCAGAGCCCACGAGTCAGTGGGTTGCGAGGTATATGGTTTGTTGTCAGGAGCATCACGGGTCCAACATCAATAGCCTCAGCAATGGTTGTGTCATCACTGTCTTATGTGACTAGTTTAGACTTGGGAGAACACGACTCATAAAACACTACATCTCTACTGATTATACACTTCTAGTATTCGGGTTTATCAACCCACAATTTATAACCCTTAACACCCTCGGGGTACCCAACAAAAATACACTCAAGAGCTCAAGGTTCTATCTTATCAGTCTTGAACTGATTAGCAGAGGATGGGCACCTATTAATAAGGTACATTGTCATGGTGGCAGTCTCTACCCAAAAATATTTAGCCAAGCCCGAGCATGCAAGCATGTTTTGGACTTGCTCGAGGATAGTTTTATTTATACATTCAACATGTCCATTCTGTTGGGTCTCCCTGACAGTCTGGTGTCTTGGAATGCCCTCGAAATTGCATAACTAAATGAAATCGGTAACGAAGTATTCTAATCCATTATCAGTTCTTATTATTTTGATTTTCTTTCCTACCTGGTTTTCAAAGGCTTTTCTGGGTTTTAAAACTTTCAAAAACATCAGATTTGTTCTCAAGTATATAAATCCAAACCTTTCTAAGAAGTCATCAATAAAGGTAACAAAATATGAACCCCACCATGGGAGGTAATCCTAGCTAATCCCCATAAATTAGAATGAATGTATTCCAAGGGGCAACTAGCTTTGAAGGTAAACCTATTGAAGCAGACTCTCTTAGGTTTACCCATTACACAGTCTTCATAAAAAAGAAGATTACTTAGTATAATGTCAGTTATTAGGCCTTGTTTGTTGAGTTCCTTGAGACCCTTGGAGCTTACATGACTCAATCTCCTATGCCAAAACAAAGTATTATCAGTATTAGACACATATATACTACTCAACTACCTCGAATTGGTCTTCTCGTTCAAAACATAAAACTCATTAACAAGGGAACCGTTGATGGCAATTCTAAAGCCTTCGGAGATTTTTAGGCAACTTGATTCATACCTAAAGGTGAAGCCTTTTTGGTACAGAATTCCTAAGGATACCAGGTTTCTATGGAGGCCAGAATCCAAGACTCAGTCAATAAGGGCGTGCCTAGATACATTTAATACTTCAACAATATCATAACCAAAATCCACTAAAATGGACTAGTAAGTTGGTTCGTTAATCTCAGGATTTTGTTTTACTTTTCTACAATATAGTCTTGTGTGCCTGGGCTTACCATAATGGAAGCAAACTATTTTT
This sequence comes from Viscum album, assembly GCA_963277665.1. Lineage (NCBI taxonomy): Eukaryota > Viridiplantae > Streptophyta > Magnoliopsida > Santalales > Viscaceae > Viscum > Viscum album. Next base: position 372,190 of record CAUJRU010000347.1, on the reverse strand, counting down.
CTATCCTTAGACTTTGACCCGAACTTAGGTTGTTTGTTGTTCATTCTTTTATCTTTGTTAGTCTTTCTTCTTACCCCTAGTTTGTAGCCTACCCTTTGTGAAATGATTCTCGGACTCACCCTTAACTCTAGGTTTACAATGCAATTCCTTAGAGAGCAAGACGAATTTAACATCCTCTAAGGTTAGAGAGTCACGGTCATACATCATAGTCTATACCAGTGTGCTATAGGCATTACCTAAAAGAATTAAAAGAATCATGACTTAATCCTCATCATTAACGGTCACATTTATGTTGGCTAAATCAAGCATGATTTTATTGAATTCGTCCAAGTGGGCTTTAATTGAAACACTAGATTTCATTTTAAATGTAAACATGCGATGTTTCTTATAAAGCCTACCAACAAGTGAAGTTCACATGCAAAGTTTCTCTAGTTTAAGTCATATACCAATAGAAGTTGTTTCATAAGAAGCTTCTCTAAACACTTTGTCGCATAAAGGAGAGAACTAGGGGCCTTAATAAGAATATTAGGAGAGACATCTTGGTAAACAGTGGAGGCCTACCCATCACCAGACAAGGTAACAATGGATTTCATCGGGACATACCAAGCATCAATTAATCCATGCCGAACAAGCAAGGATTTCATTTTAATTCACCATAAATTGAAGTCGTTATCACCATCGAATTATTCAATTTCAATCCTAGTTGAAGCCATATTTATCTGAAGACGCTGATACCATTTGTTGGGGACAATGTACACCCCCAAAAAACAATCAAGATCAACAAATATACACAGGTATTCAATTAGGTATAAGAATTCAAATAACGTTTGTGGTTATAATGGTTTCAATTATAAACAGAAAAGAGAAATGGTGAATTAAGATGAGATAGTAACGCAAAAATTAAACAAAAAAAAACAGATCTCAAATAAAAAGCAGTTTCAGAAACAAAAACTAGTAGTAAAGATGGACAAAATAATTTAACGTGCTTCAATCTTTGGGACCTATATGCACGACAATAGCATCATCCGCACGAAGAAAGAAAACTGCAACAAGCTAATCTCCAACCTTAAATGAGCATAAGAATGAGAAAGCTTACAATGCCAGAGAAAATAGTTCTCCGGCAAACCTTCTCTCTTCACGCTCCACAACGGGATATGCTGATCTTGCAAAAGGAGCGCGTCAATGCGTTGCGTCTCACACAAAAAGGTACGAGCATCTTCTGGAAACCTCCGAATCGAGGAACAAGGCAACACGTCTCCATTGGGAAGAGACGTCGTCAGAAATCTCCACCATAAACAGCTTGCGAGAGGAAACCGAGGACGACAGGGTGAAGATCCGATTTCAAGAAGCCAACTCGCCGGAGGGAGTTAAGGATTCTCCACACTAGAGCGAGAGCAAGGAGAACCAGAGTGAATGCAAGGAGCTGTCCCCAAGAGGGGGGCGCTGGGGTGATCAATTCCCTGGACACTGTGGGGACAGCTAAGTGATGCTAGCCAATCAGAGCGAGCCATGCCGTAAGTGTCGAACAAAAAGTCGAACAGCAGCGGTGAAAAGGCATACAGGTGAATGGCCGAATTCAAAAGGAAAACACCTAGATCAATGGCTAGGAGCAAGCGCGCACGGATCGCCAGCGGCCCAGCACACAAAGGTCCAGAATTGAGCAGAATAATAATAAACCAAAACTAAACATTTCTGCATGCATCTGTATTAAAACTAATAAAAGGCAGAATAAAGAATAGTCACATTTCAAATTGAAAACACCTTATTTCACAATAACCTTCTGCAGACATTAAAGTTTTCCTGTAGAACACCCATGCATATTACCCGGAGGCCATGAAACAAGATTGGATACCGTTTTATGTTGCCCTTAGCCATGTCCATGCTGCTGGTGCTCCAGATCCAACTGTCTGGGCCATGTAAACCAAAAGCATGCATATCAAAATCACCTTCCTCCAAAACAAAACAACAAAATATATAAGAGCAGGGGAAACGGACGAACCTTCATCCAGCCAAGCGGTAAGGTTTCCATTATCAAAACAGCATGCTAATTATGTATCATAAGTGTTACAGGACTGCTAGTGTAATTTGAACTCACAGTTATCATGCATGATGATTTACAGTCACCCTTCTACTCCTTTCCTTCAAAAGAACAAGGAAAAATGAATACTTTGACAACTGATATTTTCCATCAGACATGTACAAACATAGTTCAAATCCATCTTCTGCTAGCCTTCTCCACATGGCCAGAGGGTAATGTTAACCAGATTAACACATTTAATCAGTAGGGACATAAACACTACATCATACTGTACAGGAATAGTAATTCATCAGAAGAAGTCATCAAATCCACCCTCCGGAATACTTGCACAGTTTTCAGAACCTGCATTCATACAACCAAAAAAGAAACATATATACATGGGAGAGTTAACACACAAACAGCTGAGAGATTGAATGAATTTCAAACAAAAAACATTCCACGAAGTAAAGATTTTGAGATACCGACATTAATATCCATTGTGGTTCTAGAAGATAGAGACATGATAGTATATGACATGATATTCTAAATACACTGGCCATAAGTGTTTAATATATCATGTTAAATGGAATGATTGTTGTTGCAATTACAGCTCATGTAGAAGTATATCAAACATTTTTTTGGGTTCATAAAAAATGCGTTGGACCGGGTCGGGTTTGGGCCTGAGCCCAATGACATGTATTTAAAGCCCCCCCCCCCCGACTCTCTCTCTTGTTGAGTCAGCCCAGCTGTGTGCCCCACCTCCTCCTCCCCACGATCCACCCGCACAACCCCAGCTGTGCCTCCTAGATGCACACAGCTCCAGTGCCACGCCTCCTAGGCGCAGGTGGCAACGGCATCAGACCTCCCAAACATGCATGGCCCAGCAGCCTCCCTAGGTGCCATCCCATTTCTGTCGTGGGCCGCATCATACTCTTGTCGTGCTCCCCACCCTCTGTATCTCAGCTCTCTCTCCTGCAGTCGTGCCCCATTCTGTCACGCAGGTCACCCCCTTCTGCTTCCGCACAGCCCCACCTTCCATGACCAGGATCATGCACACGCATCCAATATTGCCAGATCCGCATCTACACACTGATTTCGGTGTCCCTACGCATGCTGTCCTGCATGCTTAGATGATGCCCAGCTCTTCCCGCTAAGGCCCGGCTACCCATCCGTCCTGGCTATTCATGCCAGAAAATTGCTCAGCTCTTCCTGCTGACTGGTGGTTTATTTTCTGCTGCTCCAAGCATCCCTTTCCGTTATGGCAGATTTGACTTCTACTTCATCTGTCCTTCCACAGTTCATTACTGCCTCCATGCACCTTGTGGGTGAGTGCTTTGACGCCACCGATTTCTCTGTCTGGCATAAGACAGTGCTTGCATCAATGAGTTGCGTCTGAAGGGACAAGTGCACGCACTGGCTGGTCACGATTCTGAAGCTTATGTCCACACGTATGTGGCGCGCGCAGAGACATATTTTACGATACATCAAACACGGGAGGAGATGAAGGTACCGATGGCTCGGTTGTGCATGGAAGGTCTCGTCCAATACTAGTTTATCTCTTTGAAGTCTACCAGGACAACACTCAGTTGGAAGCAGCTCACGGACGAAGTTCTGGCACGTTATGGCAATGCCGCAGAAGAAGATCCAATGATTTACTTGAAGGATTTATGGCAAACCAGTACTGTAGATGTTTATATCGATGAATTCGAACGCATTGCTCTGCGCATCAGTGAACTTCCCGAGAAGTGGTATATGAGCTTATTTGTCAGTGGGCTGAGACCCGAGATTGGAGTACCGTGTTGACACACGAACCACAGAATAAGGCTCGTTTGCTTACTCTGACAAGGAGAGTGGAACGGGAACTCTTGGTGAAGGAAACGATACGGTATCCATAGGTTCACTCCAAACATTCTAATGTTGTTGGAGCGGGAAGAAATTGGTCTTCTAATACACCGAAGTTGCATGCAGCTGGGAACTGAGTGACAAAGACAAAACGAGAGTCACTGCTCGTTGGCAAGGAGTGCGGAATTTAACTCGCGAGGAGGAACGTCGGTCCAAAGGCCTATGTTATACTTGTGGGCAAAAATTCAGCCCCGAGCACGGATGTCCTGACAAAGGATTAAAACTTATAGTTTGGGAGTGTGTAGAATCTCAAGAGACGGAGGAGCCAGTTACGGAGCTTCCAAAGGGGGGGAAAGGGGACAACAATGTCGCAGCAACTAGCGAATTATGGGAGATGCAACTGTTAGGCACGACAACTGGGGACTTTATGTTAATGGAAAGCAGCATACAAGGCTTACCCTTGTTGGTACTCATAAACCGCGGTGCAAGCCATAATTTCGTTTCAAAGCAATTAATGTGATCAGTTTCCTTACCGGTAGTTTGGGCCAAACCATTTCATGTCCAATTAGGATATGGACACCGCATCTTCTCTCAGGGAGTTTGTAAGTCCCTCGCAGTTACTTTGGGCACCGAGACATTTGAGGTCAATGCTTATTTACTTGACACGACAGGGCCTGATTTGGTATTGGGAATTTCGTGGTTAGAAACGTTGGGGTATGTCACTACCCATTGCAAAAATATGAAAATGCAGATTTGCTGGCAGGGCAGAGATGTCAAGTTGCAGGGCGTCAGTGGGCCACAACATACACCAGGGGCACTGCAGGAGTATCTCGGTTTGGGCAGTGGCAGCGGGCATGGTTACCTTCGGGTTTTGAACAATACGGTGACAGCAGAGTCAGAGCAATTTAGTCTGGAACAAGGGCGACAACTACAAAAATTATTGGACTGCTACAGTATGGTTTTTGAAGTCCCGAGCAGTTTACCACAAGCAAAGGAGACTGACCATATAATTAAGCAAAAAGACAGGATGGAACCAGTCAATATCCAACCATACAAACACGCTTTCAACATGAAGAATGAGACCGAGAAGCAGATTCAGGAGCTTTTGGGACAGCGGTTTATCCGGAGAAGTAACAACCCACATTCTAGTCTGATAATCATGATAAGGAAGAAAAACGGGGGCTGGCGGATGTGTGTGGATTATAGGGCCCTTAGTGGGATCACCATACCCGACAGATACCTCATACCAGTTATTGAGGAGCTGCTTGATGAGCTCCAAGGCGTTGAATTTTACTCAAAGCTAGACTTGAAATCAGGCTTTCATCAAGTTCGGATGAACGCAGCAAATGTGGGTAAAACAGCCTTCAAAACAAATGAGGGGCATTACGAATACTTGGTAATGTCGTTTGGTTTAATGAATGAGTCGGCAACATTCTAGGTCGCAGTGAATTCAATCTTTCACAGACTCCTTCGGAAGGGGGTACTGGGTTTTTCGGATGATATCCCAGTCTATAGTAGTGGCTGGGACATACATTTGGCAGTGTTGCAGCAGGTTTTTCAATTGATGACCGCAAATGGACTCTGCCAATAGAAAGAAATGTTCATTTGGCTGCAAATCTGTGGGCTATTTGGGTCATTTTATATCTTCCAGGGGAGTTGTTATGAACCCAGCCAAGTTGACATCAGTAAGACAGTGGAGAGGGGGGAGTTGTTATGGACCCAGCCAAGTTGACATCAGTAAGACAGTGGAGAGAGCCACAGTCTTCAAAGGAGGTCGAGGGATTTCTCAGTTAAACAGGTTATTACAGGAAATTTATCCAAAATTATGGGAATATTGCCCTGCCACTGACAGCGTTAACAAAAAAAATGGCTTCCACTGGACACCCAAGGCTTAAAATGCTTTTATTACACTGCTCAAACATTGTTTGACTACAATACCAGTTCTCCGACTAACGGACTTTTCTAAGCAATTTGCTATTGAATGTGATGCCTCCAGGGCTGGTATTGGGGTCGTCCTTCTACAAGAAGGTGGTCCAATAGCTTACTTTAGTAAGGCCTTATCAAATAACAATTTGGCAAAATCAATTTATGAAAAGGAGTTGATGGCCTTGGTATTATCAATCCAGCATCGGCGCCAGTACTTGATGAGCAGACGGTTTGTTGTGCATATTGACCGTCGAAGTTTGAAACACCTACTTTGTCAATGGGTTATGTCAGTTGATCAACAGTGTTAGCAAGCTAAACTCTTGGGATATGATTTTGAAATTGTTTACAAACCGGGAAGGGCTAATAGTGCAGCAGATGCTCTCTCCCAGGCATTTCCTGGGGGCGACTTTCACTGTTTATCTGTTTCAGAACCTCACTGGGCAGATCTCCAGGAAATTAAAGCAGATTTGGCTCAAGACACATATTTACAATCGGTCATTTAAGATTTGCAGCATGATACACAATTGAAAGTGGGGTATGTTTTCCGAGATGGATTGCTGTTTTTTAAGAACCGACTAGTTATTCCAAAAGCTTATGGACTAATTCCTAAACTGCTCCATCATGACCATTCTTTCCCAGTTGAGGGACATTTGGGACGCTTAAAAACTTATAAGCGGTTTGCGAATGGGGTATATTGGTATGGTATGTCCCGTGATGTGCAGAAGTATGTGCGGGAATGCGATATATGCCAACACAGCAAATATGAGGCTTGGAGTCCCACAGGATGGCTATAGCCTCTTCCGCTTCCCCGATTTAGGAGGACGTCTCTGTGGATTTTATCTCTGGTTTGCCCAAGTCACGAGAATTTGAGTCGTGTTGATAGTTGTCGACCGCGAAAGAAAGTATGCACATTTTATTCCTTTGAGACACCCTTATACGGCTAAGATCGTTTCCAAGTAATTCATGAAAGAAGTTGTCTGGCTGCACGGTGTTCCACGAGCTATTGTGAGTGACCGAGATCCCATATTCACCACTTTTTTCACAGGAATTATTCAAGTTAGAGGGTACCATATTGAAGATGAGTTCTCCTATCATCCTCAGAGTGATGGGCAAACCAAGATTGTCAATCGCTGTCTGGAAATTTATTTGAGTTGTTTTTCTATTTGTAGAATGAGGAAAATAGGAGACCCGAACCCCCAAGGTATATCCTCTAAAGGAGCCCGTGGGGTGTATTTATAATGAATATTAAAAACCACATCGGTCCTCAAGTCCGATGTGGGATGCAGACTCCAACACTCCCCCTCAAGCTAGGTGTACCTAGCTTGAACACATAATGAAAAGAAAGCAACAAAACAGACGCGAACACTCCCCCTCAAGCTGGACATGTCCAGCTTGATGACAAAACAAGACGAAATAAAAAGAACGCTGCAAAGGCTACTGCTCCCCCTCACGATTGAAGCTCCTGCGCAGGATGATGGATGGATGATATCGCGGACGCAGCAGATGAACCACACAGAGACCGGGTCGGTTGACGGAACGCCAGGACTGCTGCACTAGTGGGGCCGGTCGATGAAACGCCGGGAAATCCAAACAAGCACCGGGAAAACCGCATTTGCGGGACCGGCGACGGGAGGCGGGGATTCCGCAGAATTGTTGCGGGGCTGGCGGTGCCAAAGGGCTCGAATCCAAGACGGTCAAGGTGCTGCGCCACGGTGGATGAAGCGTGAAGGTGTGCCTGCTGACAGAGAGGCCGCCTGGAGTAGTCGGGAGATGCCGGCGAGGCGGGGATGCCGCAGGAGGTGCCGGAGAGCCGAAACTTGAAGCTGGGCAGCCGCAGGGAGAAACTGGAGCCCGGCTGCCGGAAGAGGGGCGCAGGAGGAGGCCGGCGAGGGAGCAGGACAGCGGGAGGCGGCGTTGGAAGCCGGAGGAGGCTGCCGGTGTGGAGGGGCCGGCAAGGGTGGAGGCCGGTTGCTGGAGGCCGGCTGTCGGAGGCACCGGCAGGGGGAGAGGCCGGCAGAATTGGAGGCGCCGGCAGATATAGAGGCCGGCTGAGCTCAGGTGGCCTGGTCCACCGCGAGCGCAGAGGCAGAACCAGGCTGCCTTCGAGGAGGGCTGTTTGAGGGAGATGCCGGCATCGGGAGGGTCTGCGGCGCATGAGGGGAAGGCGCACCGCCGGGGGAGAAACGCCAGAAAAAAAATGCCGGGACTGAGGAGCCGCACCGGGAGAGAGGGCCGCCAGGAAGGAAATCCGTCGGGAAGGGATCGCCGGCAGGGCTGGCGCACTGGATCTGGACGGGAGATCGCCGGATCTGGCCGGATTTGGCCAGATCTGAGAGATGTTGCGTGCCGAGGGCGCCAGGACGAGGGCGCCGCAGGATGAGGACGCCGCTGGGTGAGGGGAGTCGCGCCTGCTGGGGTGAGGGCGGCGGAAGGGGAGCCGCTGGGCGAGAGCAGCGCGAGCGCGCGGGAGGCGCGGGAGCAGCGGGAGGCGCGGGAGGCGCTGGAGCAGCGGGAGGCGCCGGGAGAGGGTGGCCGGGAGCGTGCCGGACGAGGGCGCTGTGACGGGAGCGCGCTAGGGTGGAACCCTAGCGCGAGCGGGACGTCGGGGAGCCGGGACGCCAGGGAGCCGGGAGCCGCACCAGGAAGGAGGGTCGCCAGGGCGAGGCCGAGAGCGCCTGGGCGAGGCGCTGGCGAGGGCACCGCTGAGCGAGGGGAGCCGCGCCGGGAAAGAGGGCCGCCGGGAAAGGAGCGCCGCCTGGAGGGAGAGCCGCCAGGATGAAGAGCCGCTTCGGGCAGGAGGGACACGAGGCGGAGGGGCGACGGCCTAAAACCTATGGACACCGGGGCCGCCGCCCCCCGTGGGGGACTTGAGTCGGAAAACCCTAGACGGGAGGGAGGGATCGGGTTAGAAAACCCTCTGATACCATGTAGAATGAGGAAAATAGGAGACCCGAACCCCCAAGGTATATCCTCTAAAGGAGCCCGTGGGGTGTATTTATAATGAATATTAAAAACCACACCGGACCTCAAGTCCGATGTGGGATGCAGACTCCAACACTATTGATCACCCAAAACGCTAGATGTTGTGGTAGTCGTGGGCACAGTATAGTTACAATACTTCTTTTCATACTTCCACCGGAAAGACTCCTTTTGAGATTGTCTAAGTTCGGGAGCACCTGCAACTCACGCATCATGTACATGGAGCGGTTGTTGTCGAGGTTGTGGCGACTGCATTTGTTGATCGATATGAAGCCTTGTGCCAGCTCAATAGTAGAGTCCATCCAATATTTCATGTATCCCAATTAAAGGCCGCGGTTGGGCAGCACCGGGAGGAGACAATTTTGCCGGCTGATTTCTTGGAGGACGTCACACCATAATTGCACCTTGATGTGGCTAGTTCGCTGGTAGGGCCACCCAGACGAAGACGCTGCATGGGAAGTGGCCGATGTTATCTGCGCCCAATTCCCCCACTCCCACCTTGAGGACAAGGTGGAAATACAAGGAGGTGGAAATGATGTGGAAGCAGTTGAGCAGAGCACCTCGGGTCACCCTACCATTCTGTTTACTTACAAGCGAAGGGGAGCACGTGCGGGTTAAAGTGGGGAGGGAGTCTTCGGTTGTTAGAGTCGGGGGTAATAATGTAATTGACCCCATGAATTTGTTAGGTTGTGAACAAATAAGTAAACAATACTACGGGGGAGAGGGCACAAATATAATGGGGTTGTTGGGCGTTAGCTTTGACCAGTAAAGGGGTACGCTTCTTGCTGGAGGTAGTTTCGAGAGTAGGTCCTGGAGGTTAACCGGTTCTCTTGTACAGGGGAGGTAACACAAATTGTAAACTCTTGATTAGAAAATTTGTTCTTCGGAATCTTCTCTCTATCATGCATCGTCGACTTACGTCGGACACACAGCTCCTGATGGATTACGCTCTAGCAAGAGACGACCGGTGAAGAAGGGGGAACTATAAAATCTCTCGACGCCATGGAGACCCGCCACCAAACTCGACTTGACGCCCTAGAGCAACGCATGGGAGTTCTAGAATCCCCGGTCTCTGACCTTACAACGGCTATGACTCAAGATCAGCAAGCCTGGGACAAGGAGAGGTTCGAGCAAGCGGCATTCCGCACCTAACTGCTCAGATGCTTCAAGAAATCACCACAGCAGGAGGTTGTCGGGCCTTCCTTGACGTCAAACTTGCCAGCGGCCCATTCCAACGCATCTTGCATCTTTGAGGCGCAACGCAAAAGTGGTCACACCTCTGCCTAGCCTCACCTACGACCAGTCCGTTGCTGCACGCTGGGTAGAGCTACCCATCTTTGAGGGCGCTGAACTGCACGACTGGATTGCACACATTGAACTCTACTTCCGCATCAACCAGACCCCAGAGGAATCAAAGGTCCCTCTAGCACAAATAAAGCATGGAAGGTGTGACTATTCATTGGTTTACCATTATGGATGAGGTGCGGCTGGATTAAACGTGGTCGGTGTTCAAAGAGGAGCTGATGGAACGTTTCAGCGGATTGGAAATTCAAAACTCATATGAAGAACTCGTAACTCTCCAGTAAAGGGGACTAGTTTAAGAGTATATCGAACAATTCGAATATCCGGCGTCACTACTACCCTGCCAACCTGAGCCGCCATACGTAGGCTATATCCTGTATGGCCTGCGCGAAAAAATTAGAAGTTGGGTCCGCATTCACAACCCGGCAACCAGGCAACCCAACTGCAAGCCATGCGGTTAGCTTGGCATGTGGAGCTCGCCTTCACGGGAAGCGAGGTCTCTCAGTTCTATGGAGGTGGGTACAAAAATTTAGCGGGGTACGCGAAGCAGAACCATGGCACCCACCGGACCGTTCGGGAACACACCAACAGAACACGACCATTCTCCAACAAGTCAAACGCGGAGAGGCCGCTGGAAATGAAGTTCGAGCAAGGGTAGAAGCGCCACTAGAGGGGGAGGAATATTTTTAGTCTGTTGGGATTTTGTTAGTCCGTTAGAAGGGGGATTCGAGGCCCACGTGGAGGGGGGATTCGTGATAAGTGGAAGCATGGGTGTGAGTGGGGGGTAGAGCGGGATATTGTGAGACTGTTCGGCTGAAGCTTGGGCGAGAGTGCAAGGGATCCGAACTGGAATTGCAACAGAGGTGGGAGACGAAGATAAGAGGGAAAACAAGAACACTCGCTCTTTCGCCTATTGATGTTATAGATCACACTGCACCGGTGGGACATGGTGACAATCGTTTTTCCGATACTCGTCTTGGACGTGGTGGCTGGCGGGCACAATAGCACCTTGTGTCGGCACTATGGAAAGCCAAGACATCTAGTCAATCACTGCTGGGTTCTCAACAGTCATCCATCTCTGCAATCTCAGAAAGCTCAGGCTGCTTCACTCATTGCATCCAACATTCGAGCTTTGTCTCAATCTAGAGCTATCAGCGAATAAGATAGAGCTTATACACTCTCGTCGGATTCTTATCATATTGTCTTGTTGCATGCTTCCTCGTCCACGTCTCTGGCTTAGACTGTCAGTCCTACAGGTTGTGTTTCTCATCGCTCGACCACTTGGATGCTGATTCTGGTGCTTCAAATCATCTCACTGGTGATGCAAGTATGATTACTAATCATCTGTACACCATGACTATCGTTATCACCGTTGTTGATGGATCCATTATTCCTATTTACGGGACTTGACACATGCTCCTTGAATCCTCGTATTCTGCTGACCATGGTGGCTCGTGTTTCTCGAAGCTCATTCAATCCTCTATCTAATAGTAAGATTACACAGGAATTGAATTGTATTACAGTTTTCTCATCCTCTGATGTGTTTCAGGAGCGCTTGAATAATCGAGATCTTGGTAAAGATCATCTTCGTGGTAGGGTTCGCATATTCGATGCCCAGACATCCCTTGCCTGCTCAACCACCTCCACTCGTGCTTCGGAAATTCATTTTCATCACGGTCATCCCTCTGCTCCGATGTTACATCGACTCTACCCCCACCTCAGTCCTCGCCTTTCTTTCCATTACAAGTAATATTAGTTTGCTAAACACCATCAAACGTTTTATGTTCTTTGGGTGTCGTGTGCATCCAACCCTTTTGACTTCATTCATTTTGATGTGTGGGGTCCCTACACCATCCCGAGTCATTTAAACTATCGATATTATGTCTCTCTTATTGATGATTTTTCTCGAATGACAAGTATATCATGTTTTCAAGTCATTTTATTATGAAATTCAAACTCAGTTCTCAGCACCTATTAAATGCTTACACTCAAATAAAGGTCGAGAATTCTTGTCTTTTCCCTTCTAGTCCTTTCTTACAAATCACGGTGTCCTTCATCAAACGTCCTTTCCCAATACACCTCAGTAGAATAGTGTGGCTGAGTGTAAACATCGTTATATCCTGAAAAATGCTTGAGCCATCTTGCTTCACATTTAGGTCCCTCTTCAATTTTGGAGCGATGATTCTTAATGCAACCTATCTTATAAATCATCTTCCCTCCTTTACCCTTCAAGGGGATGGTCCCTTCCAGGTATTGTTCTCACCCCGCCCTCCTCACCCTCTCCCTCTCTGTGTGTTTGGATATCTCTATTATGTCTGAGACGTTTGACCCAATCATTCCAAATCCCCCCCCCCCAGGGCCCTCCATTGCATCTTCCTTAGGTATTTGTTGCGGAAACGCCAGGAGTTGCAGCGATAGAAACGACGAAAAAACAGAAGAGTAAAAGGGGAAAAAAAGAACAAGGACACAAAGATTTACGTGGTTCGAGAATGATCTCTACGTCCACGGAGGGGCAGAATATCCACTATAATTCAGGAGCACAATTACAGAGTTTTTTCAGTAACAAACTCTAGCCAAAAAATGGGCTATAAATGGAGAGGAAGACGATCATTGTTCCACCAACCGCACAAGAAGTCTGCTTCGCTACAGTGAAAAGGCGGTCACCCAAGTCAAAAGTGCTACAGTGACTGCCGGCTGGAAGTCTAAAAGGCTACAGTAAAGTTGATTCTGAAGTCCGCACTGCTACAGTACCCTGTCGGTGTCGGTCGGTCAACTTTACTACAATGGTCAGAGATGCTATAGTAGCCGAAAAAATTGGGTCGGGGGCCAAAGGCCCCCCACCCAACCGGATCGGGCTACACCAATCCAACAGTATTCTCACACCCAATGCGAATATCACAGTTTTTCCCCTAACTTGAGGCATTATGTCATCTCTGTTGATGTCTCTTTCATTACGAGCTCTCGTTTTTCCTCCCCTACCAACCCTCCCTCCTCCGATACCGACATCAATAACCGTCTTCCTCTCACCATCCACCCACCCCTGTCATCTATTCCCAGATGATCTTTGGGTTTGTTTACCTCATCTTTCATTGAATATGCCCTCCACATTGACCAAGGATGTCATTTCCCTAACTTCGCTTATCACTCCAGACACACCTCTAGATGGTTTGCCTATTGCATAGAGGAAAGGTACGGATTCCTGTTAGTCTCATCCTATCTATAAGCATTTCGATGGTATCTTCATCGTCTTAAAGCCGCCTTGTTTCCAAAGGCTACGCTTAGACATATCGCATCGATTAATTCAATGCTTTTTCACACATAGCCAAGATGACCTATGTATGATTATTTATCTCGCTTGCAGCTGCCTCTCATTGGTCTCTTCATCAACTTAATATCAAGAATGACTTCCAACATGGTTTTTTTTTTTGGCGAGAAATTTTATCTACAATAGCCTAGTGGCTTCGTTGCTTCAAGGGCCGAATCTCATGTCTGTCAACTTTGTCATTCTCTTTATAGGCTTAAGCAGTCCCCTCATGCTTGATTCGGCAGGTTTCGCATTGTGGTCACTACATTTGGGCTTTCTCAGGGTATGAAAAGCCACTATGTCTTATCAATAAATGTCCTCTGGCGGTATTCTTTTGATTGTCTATGTTGATATAATTATCGCAGGAAGTGACTCACATGGCATCACTAATCTCAAGTTTTATCTCCATCATGAGTTTCATGCCAAAGACTTCCATCTCCTTAAATACTTTCTTAGCATTGAAGCATCTCAATGTCACAAAGGCATTTTTCTTTCACAACAAAAATATGCATTAAATATCTCATAGGATACTAGAATGTCTACAACTACTGGTGTTGACACTCCTTTAGAGCCTGGGAAAAAGTCTCTTCATGATAGTTGTTAAACCCTATTTTTATTATTCTGGGTATTTCTGAGTCCCACATCGGAATACTCCTGTATGTATTCCGTATCCTCAATCTATAGAAGGAGGCCTCCGCCTCACTTTGAGGTAAGGGGGTTTTCCCATTCTACATGGTGTCAGAGGGTAAATCCCATTAGAATCTTTTTTTTCTCCTTCCAGGTCTGCCCTACGCGGCCACCCCCTCCCCTCCTGCGGGTTGCCTGCCCTACGCGGCCACCCCCTCCCCTCCCGCAAGTCTGCCCTACGTGGCCACCCTGGCTCTGCCCTACGCGGCGCCTCCTCCGCCTCGCCTCCTCCGCTGCGCCACCCTCCCCGGCTCTCCCAGCCGGCGCCTGCTTCCTCGGCGCACTTCCCCGCTGCGCGCGACGGCCCCATCTCCAGCGGATCTTCGTCCAGGCGTAGCCCCTCCGTCGCGAAGCAGCCCGGCATCCTCGTCCCTCCCGCTGCCTCCTCTGCGCGTGCCGGCGACGTTCCCTGCGCCCCTCTACGCTCTGCCCCAACGGTCGGCTCTCGCCTCTCCCGCTACGCACGAGCCGACTTCCGCCGCACCACCCGGCTCCCGCTTCCCGACGCAGATTCCGGCTTTCGCGGCCCTCCCGCGGCCCTCTCGCGGCGTCCCTCCCCGCGGCGTCCCTCCCCACGGCGCACTCCCAGCCGGAAACTCCCGGCGTCGCTCGGCTCCACACCCCGCGGCGACTCCCGGGTCATCTCCAACGAAACCTACCCTACCCGACGCCGTTTCCGGCTCCCGCACCAGCCTGCTCCGCACCTTCCGGCTCACGCACCTGCCGGCTCCTGCAATTGCCAGCTCCTGCAATTGCCAGCTCCGCACCTGCCGGCTCCACACCTGCCGGCTCCGCACCTGCCGGCTCCGCACCTGCTGGCTCCCGCTTCTCCAGGAAACCGCCCTCCCTCAGACGCGGCGCGGCTGCTTCGTCCGGCGACTCCTAGCCCGCCCTTCCCAGCGGCGAATCCCAGCATGCCCGTCGAACAAGGCTGCCCGGCTCCCGCGGCTCCACCAGCGGCTACGCCCAGCCCCACCTCTCACGGCGTTACCCGACTACCGCCTTCTTCGGCAACTACTGGCCCTGCCCTCTCTGTTCGGACCTCCCGCAGCAGCCATCTATTCCCGCCACGGCGCCTCTGCTGCTTCCCAGATTCACCCGGTGCCAACTTTTTTTTTGCGGCCTCTCATTGCGGGCACGGCACACCGCTGAACCTGACATCTTCTGCCGATTTCCGAGTCCTTTATGACAGCCTCTTCTGCTCTGCCCCAGATGATCACCGCCTCCACCCGCCTCGTCGATGAGCAGCTCGACTCCACCAACTTCTCCATCTGGCGGAAGACGGTGTTGATGTCCCTTACCGGAATGGACCTTGATTCACACCTTGAGGATCCTCCACCGGAATCCACAGATCCCAAATACCGTCCGTGGAAACTTGTTGACAGCAAGATCTACGCCTTGCTGGTCAATTCAATGGATCACTCGGTCAAAAATGTCACCCAAACTACGAATACAGTCAAGGAACTCTAGGATTCCTTGACCATCATGTATTCTGAGATCAACAATTTGGCTCGGGTCTCCGATGTCTTTCAGCAACTGTCACATATCCGACAGCAGGACAAATCATTCATGGAGTGGAAAGGTTTTCGCGATGAGTTGCAAGAATTGTGGCCCATTCCCCATACACCGACGGACGCTCAGACCCAGAGGGACCAACTCTGCATCTTCAATCTTCTCAATGGCCTCGCTCCTGAGTATGCCACGACGGCTATCGAGATGCTCGATAACCCGTCTACACTGGCAATACCACAGATGTATCATCGTCTGGGCAAGGCCCAACACGCTCTTCCCCCGCCCACCCCCATCATCGATCACTCTGCTCTCGTCGATCGTGGCGGTGGATGCTCCTCGAGCAATCGTGGACATGGTCGTATGGAGGGTTGTCCTCGACCCCTCTGTCAGCATTGTGGCAAGCTCAGCCACGTGATCGACCGCTGCTGGGTTCTTCATGACCGCCCATCTCAGCAACCGCGGCAAGGACAGACGGCGGTCCAAGAGGCTTCCTCATCAGTTTCTGCATTTCCACCATCTTTGGACCTATCTATGGCGGACATCTGGCTGCTTTATGACTCTCGGACCTCTGCAGGACCCGGTCCGTCTTCGGCTTCTCTAGCCCACTCTGCTGGTTCCGTTGCCTTCGTCGGTCGATGCTCACCAGCCTGGATGCTCGACTCAGGTGCCTCTGACCACATCACCGGTGATGCTGGTATGTTGACCTCCTATTGTCCTTATGTCGGTTCCTCAGCCATCACCGTCGCTGATGGCTCCACCATCAACATTACGGGCTTTGGTGCATGCTCCCTGACTTCCTCACTTCACCTGCCCTTTGTGGCACATGTGCCCTGCAGTCCATTTAATCTTCAATCTATCAGTAAGCTTACAAAGGATTACAATTGTGTTGTCATATTTACATCATCTGTTGTTGTCTTTCAGGAGCGGACTATGAACCGAAAACTTGGTAGAGGCCAGCTTCGGGACGGGGTCTACATGTTCGATGGCCCGGCAACAGTCGCCTGCACTTCTGTCGCTGCTAGAGCATCGGATCTTCATTCCCGGTTGGGACACCCACCCGCCTCCACCATTCATTAGCTTTATCCAGATTTTAGTCAGCATCTTTCTTTTCATTGTGAGTCTTGTTCTTTTGCGAAACATCATCGCACTTCATACATTCCTCGGGTGGATACACGGGCCTCACACCCTTTTGATCTGGTTCATTCAGACGTATGGGGTCCTTGTACCATCCCGAGTCATTTGAGGTATAAGTATTATATATCTTTCATTGATGATTTTTCGCGAATGACTTGGCTATACCTCATTCGAGAACGCTCCGAAATGTTTTCCACCTTCTAGACATTTTACAATGAAATTCATAACCAATTTTCAATCTCTGTTAAAAGTCTTCGTTCGGACAATGGGCGTGAATATCTCTCCACTCCCTTTCGGCAGTTCCTCCAGACGAACGGCATCATTCATCAAACCTTCTGTCCTGATACACCCCAGCAGAATGGAGTGGCCGAGCGGAAACACAGACATATTCTAGAGACTGCTCGTGTCCTCCTCTTCCACTGACAGGTGCCTCTGCTTTTTTGGGGCGATGTCATCCTCACTGCTACCTATCTTATAAACCGTCTTCCTTCTTCTATCCTTCAGGATGAGACTCATTTTCGGGCTCTGTTCTCCTCACTCTCTTCCACTTCAGGTGTTCGGATGCCTCTGTTATGTTCGTGACACTCGTCCCGACCTCTCCAAACTCTCTCCCAAATCCCTCCAGTGCATCTTCCTTGGCTATTCCCGCACTCAGCGCGGATATCGTTGCTTCTTACCGGACCTACGGAGGTACGTCATCTCTGCTGACGTCTCATTTGTTGAGAGTTCTTCGTTCTCTCTTCCCTCTCCTCATCCTGACTCTACCATTGATGATTGTCTTCCTCTCATCATCCACCCTCCTCCGGTGTCTCCCCCTACTGCTGACACCAATTTTGGTAAGGTCTACTCACATCGTCCATCCACTGTATCCTCCGTCCCGGCCAATGACATCGTCGTCCCCGCTTCGTCCCCGCTTCGTTCGATGCTCCTGCCCCGGCACCAGACGACTTGTCCATTGCCCTCCGGAAAGGTACTCGTTCTTGTCAGAGTACTCCTCTATTTGTATCTTCATACATGAATCTATCAGCTCTGGAGACAATATCTATTCCTCGCACAGTTAGTGATGCAAAAGCTCACCCGGGATGGCTAGCAGCCATGCGAGACGAGTTGCAGGCTCTGGAAGAAAACCATACTCGGGATCTTGTCCCTCTTCTCGCAGGTAAACAGGCAGTTGGCAGCAAATGGATTTACACCGTCAGGCTGAATCTCGATGACACTCTTCATCGACTCAAAGCTTGCCTTGTGGCAAAGGGATCCACACAGACTTACAATATTGATTATTTTGATACCTTCTCTCCACTTGCCAAGATGGCCTCCGTTCGGTTATTCATCTCTCTAGCGGCTCATCGTCAATGACATCTTCATCAACTGAATGTCAAGAATATCTTCCTCCATGGATTTCTTGAGGAAGAGGTTTATCTGCAACAGCCTCCCGGATTTTGTGCCTCTGGCGCCGAGTCTCAAGTCTGTCGACTCCGCCGCTCTCTTTACGGCCTCAAGTAGTCTACTCGTGCTTGGTTCGGCCGTTTCAGCACTGTCGTCACCGACTTTGGACTCTCTCGCAGCATGAAGGACCACACTGTGTTCTACAAGACGACCCCCGCTGGTTCCATCCTGTTGGTCGTTTATGTGGATGATATCATCATCACCGGCAGCGACTCTGCTGGTATCACCCACCTCAAGGGGCATCTTCACCAGCACTTTCACAGTAAGGATCTCGGTCCTCTCACATACTTCCTAGGCATCGAGGTATCCTATTCTTCGAACACCATCTCCCTCTGCCAACGAAAATATGCGTTGGCTATTCTGCAGGATGTTGGGCTGACACAAGCCACTGCTGTGCACACTCCTCTAGAGCCTGGGGAACGGTCTCTTTATGCCTCCTCGGAACCATATTCACACCCAAAGCGGTACCGTCGACTGGTGGGAAAACTCAATTATCTCACCATTACCCGCCCCGACATTGTCTGCGTTGTTGGCAAAGTGAGCCAATTTATGGAACATCCGACCACCTCTCATTGGGATGTTGTCCTCCGCATCGCCAAATACATCAAGCGAGACCCTGCCCGTGGTCTTCGCTACTCTCAGCATGCTCATCTAAATATTGAGGCTTTTTGTGATGTTGATTATGCTGGTTGCTTTGCTACTCGGAGATCTACTTCTGGGTTTGTCGTCTTCTTGGCCGACAACCTCATCTCCCGACACAGCAAGAAACAGACAGTCGTCTCTCGCTCCAATGCGGAATCCGAGTATCGTGCCATGGCCACCGTCACCACGGAGATCATTTGGCTTCGACATCTCCTCCAGGAGTTTGGCTTTCCTTCGCAGACATCTGCTCACATCTGGTGTGACAATCAGGCAGCTACCAAGATAGCTTCGAATCTCGTCTTCCATGAACACACGAAACATATTGAGGTGGACTGTCACTTTCTTCGCCACCACCTGGAGCATGATCACGTCCGCTTTAGCTATATCCTGACGACGGATCAGTTTGCCGACATTTTCACCAAAGGCCTCACAGGGGCTCGCCTAGCCTCGCTCAGTTCCAAGCTGGGCATCCACAGCATCTACGGCCCAGCTTGAGGGGGAGTGTGTCTGGTCTTGTATGATTTCATCTTCCTTTTTGTGGGACTCGTCCAAGCTGGGCATGTCCAGCTTGAGGGGGAGTGTTAAACCCTATTTTTATTATTCTGGGTATTTCCGAGTCCCACATCAGAATACTTCTGTATGTATCCCGTATCCTCAATCTATAAAAGGAGGTCTCCGCCTCACTTTGAGGTAAGGGGGTTTTCCCATTCTACAATACTAGTGATTCTCATTCTCTTTCGTCGTCTTGTTGGGAAACTCAATTACCTCATGATGACACTGTAGCAAGGGGGGGGGGGGGCTGGAGCAGTGTACTGTAGTAGACACTGTAGCGGCGGTGGACTGTAGCGGCGGCAGCACTGTAGCGGCGGAGGAACTGTTGCAGGATACTGTGGCGGCGGCGGGCACTGTAGCTGCGCAGGGTACTGTAGCAGTGCTGTTCACAGAGGGTCCTTTGGGCCAAAAATGGGCTTTCAAGCCTTGTATTCAGGCCACTTGGTCTTGGGCCTTCGGGCTATGTATTAGGTCTCCCTCTATCCTCTAAGAGGTCTTTGCTTTAATAATAATTTGAGCCTTCGGCCCCAACCTTTTAAAAAAAAAATAAACTATCCAACAAAATCTTGATGGGAGGCCATTCTTCGCAACGTCAAATATATCAAGCAAGAACCTGAATGACGACTTCTATATATTCATCACAACACGAATATTGAGGCATTTTGTGATGGTGGCTACACGAGGTGTTTATCTACCTGATGGTTTACTTCTAGGTTTGTGGTTTTCCTTGTCGAAAATTTAATCTCCTAGTACAGCAAGAAACATAATGTTCTCTCAATCTTGTGTTGAGTTTGAATATCATGCTATGACAACTATCAACATTAAAAATATTTGGCTTCGCCATCTCCTTAATGAAATTGGTTTTCTCCCCTATAGACCCCTACTCATCTTTGGTGTGATAATCAAACAACTACAAAGATTATTTCCAATCCGATCTTTCATGAATGCACCAAGCATATTGAAGTCGATTGACTCTTTCTTTTTCATCAGTTTGAGCATAAACATATCACCTTCGGCAACATTCTCATTACTTATCGGATTGTTGACAGCTTCACCAAAGGTCTACCTGGAGCTCAACTAAAATTTATTTGTACCAATCCGGGCACGTATAACATTACGACCCAGTTAGAGGGGGGGTTTGTTCGGTCATTTTTCATTTGTTTTTTTGTGGGACTCTTGTTCCAGGCTAGGCATGTCCTAGCTTGAGGGAGTGCTGGACCCAATCGGGTTTGCATCTAAGCCCAATGTCATGTATTTAGAGTCTCACATCTAATTTCTCATATTTGTATCGTTTTGTTCTATCTAATAAATACTCCCACCTCGTAGTGAGGTACGAGATTACTGTTTTGCTTGAACAAAATGGCTATCATATACTTTACAAAATATGTTTTAAGATAAATTGTATGGTATAAAATTCACCTTCAAGAGAGTCTGGAATGCATGATATTATAATATTTTAATTATGGATATTATAAAGGCGTGGAAATATTCTAGACATTTCCATTTCAGATCATAACTATTAATCTTAACATCAATAAATATACTAAGATAAAATTTTCCATAAATTAATCATCCACTTCCTTCAGCATGAGAGACTAAAATTTTAGGCCCGACATAGCTATTAATAATACATGTTTTGCAATTGCAATGACAACAATACATCATATTATAGGTAACAATTAAACCCCAATATGCTAACATAATCAAAGCACATATGCTAAAAAATAGAAAGCAAACTCACCAGCCAAAAGCTACTTTCAACTGGTAATCTGGATGTGCACTTAGAAATAGAAACTGACCTGAAATTTCAGTCACTGACATGTCCTGAACTAGAAGCTGTAGAGCATCAGGATTGAAGGGAGATCCATTCACAGGTGCTAAAGATGGGGTTGGAAAAGTGAACTCAGAGTTGGTTGATGAGTTGTCAGAGCTAGCAGAACTAACATCAGCTTCATGGTCATCAGGAATAGATGCAGAAGTGGAGGATGAGGCACGTAAAATCATTTTTAGCTCTTGAAATTGCCCAGACATGGAGTATATCATCCTGAAGCACACTAGACGGTATACAAAATCAGTATAATGGAAGATAGTACCAAGTTACATTTGGAGTTGCAAATGTTATGAACTGCAGAAAACTCAAAATTCCATGTGGGTTTCAGTGATCATCTTTTGTGATTACACAAAAAAGGGATAATATGACCTTGTGCAACTCAAGCCTCATAGTGATCCCATTAACACTCCACTTAATCTCAAATGAATGACATGATCACATGAAACAACTATTGTGCTCCCCCAATTCAGCTAATCGTTCAAATTTTACCCTTTTATTGGAAAGATAATCCGTTGTTCCAGATTTTTTCCATATATCTGAAAGTTACTATTTAATAAAAAGTAACTTATGAAAAAATGAAAATAATTAAAAAATGAAAGCATTTCCAATCACATAAATCCGGCTGAATTCAGAGCTTTCAATTCCTGAGCATCAAAAACCGAGGTGAGGCCACCGCAAGGCTTCCAATACTCACTATTGTAACCAACCAACTTGCCCGGGTTAGAAGCTAAATTTAGTTTACTTTTTCAATGCCATGAAATTATTATCATGCATTTAATATATCCAAGAAAACTGTTAATTTACCCTTAAGTTGAGCATCATGAAGAGCGTAAAATTTCAACAATGCATCTAAATTGTTAGAGATATAGGGCTTGTTTGATTGTTATATGATATTAAAAAACATATTCTACAAGTAAATTTTTAAAAGCTGTTTTTTAGTACAAATCAGGAAAAACACTTAAAAATATTGATTTTAAAAATATTTATAGTAATAGAATTAATAAATTTTTAACGCATAATAATTATGGTAATATCATTGTTAAACCCTCTTTTTATTATTATGGGTATTTCCGAGTCCCACATTGAAATACTGCTTTGTATCTTTCGTCATATCATTCTATAAAAGTAGGCCCCCCCACCTTACCTTGAGAGTAAGGGGGTTTCCTCATTCTACATGGTATCAGAGGGCGATTAGTCCCGACCCTCCCTCACTGTGGATTCCCGGTTCTGTCCGGCCCCGCCTCTCCCCTCCTTCACGGCTAGGGTTCTCCCCGGCGGCCCTCCTGCCTGGCGTCTCTCCCGGCTCCCGGCTCCCCCACGGCCCTCCTGCCTGGAGCGGCTCCCCGCGTCACCCTCCTGCCTGGCGCGGCTCCCCGACGGCCCTTCTGCCTGGCGCGGCTCCCGGCGGCCCTCCTGCCTGGCGCGGCTCCCGGCGTCCTGGCTCCCCGCGTCGCTCTCCCGCGGCTCCCCGCGTCGCCCTCCTGCCTGGCCCAGCTCCTCGGCGGCCCTCCTGCCTGGCGCGGCTCCCGGCTCCCCGGCGTCCAGGCTCCCCGCATCGCCCTCCCGCGGCTCCCCGCGCCCCGCCCTCCCGCGGCTCCCCGCGCCCCGCCTCCCGCGGCTCCCCGCGCCCCGCGCCCCGCCTCCCGCTGCTCCCGCGCCTCCGGCGCCTCCCGGCCACCCTCGCTCGGCGCCTCCCGGCCACCCTCGCCCCGCGGCTCCCCTCACCCAGCGGCCCTCTCTCCCGGCGTTATTTCCCTCCCGCAGCCCTCTGTCCAGGTGCAGTTCACCACTTCCCGGCAGCACGCCCTCGTACCCGGCACCCTAGTCCCGGCGCCCCCAGTTTTGCCCCGGCAACGCGCCCTCGTCCCGGCAGCGCGCCCTCGTTCCGGCAGCCCTTCCTGCATGCGCACGTCCTGCGCAAGATCATCCAGCCAGCTGCATCAGCTACCCGTCGCTTCCATGGCCGAATCCTCGGGACGTGGTCGTGCTTCAAGTCGTCCACGTCCCTTCTGTCAATATTGTGGCAAGTTTGGCCACCTGATTGTCCGATGTTGGGTCCTGTATGGACGGCCATCTCAGCACCCGCGGTCCAGGCCGCGTCCTCGACTGTCGCCTCTCTTTCCCCGTCTCTGGCCCTTTCTATGGCCGACCTCCGGCGGCCTCACGATCCTTCGGCCTCTGTCCGACCCGGTCCCTCCTCGGCTTCTCTGGCCCGTACTGTTCGCCCCACTGCCTTTGTCAGCCATTGCTATAAGGCCCCAGCCTTAAACCTTACTTAATATTGAATTAAATGAGTAATTCACATTGAGGATCTTTTCAGGTTTAGAGTTTTAGAGAATTAGGACATAACTATTACATCTCAAAAGATTACAAAGTAGTCGCTTCTACTAAATTTCCATAAAATAAAAACTCTTAAAAAGAAACATGTATAGTTCCATGTTTTAGGTAGCATGACTTTCTCTTGATCCCATCCTTGGCCCTATTCCACACTAAGTCCTGTGAGAAACATTTCAAAAACTTGGGATGAGCATAAGAAGCTCAGTAAGGGATACACAAAGAATGAAAACTGTTAGTTTTTCAAAACAACAAGAAAACCATGAATACTTTATCAATGTAATACTTTTCACCTTCATGAAGTAGTAAAAACTCTTCACTGAAAAAAAAGTATCATTACTTACCTTTTTGTAACCAAAGGATTACCATAAAACCCATATAAAGAACACATAACATATATAAAGGTAACTTGGGACATAAACATACTTAAGTGGAATAACCATACGATCGACTTCCACACATATCACTTAATGGAATAGCCATACGGCCAATTTCCATACATACTTAATGGAATAGCCATACGGCCGACTTCCATACCCAATGCATTGGAGGTTATAACGTAACCACCCGTCCTGGTATTCACAGCACCACCCGTCATATGGTTTATAACGTAACCACCCGTTAAAATGTCCAAGTACCAATATAAAATCATAAAACATAAAACCAATATAAATGAATGATAACATTTCCACATCACAATATATCATAATAGAATCCTTTATCAAAACCATTTTCAAAACCATTTAAAACATTTAATAAAGAGATTTTTGAATCAACGTGTCCCATACCACCTTGAAGCTTAAAATTTTAAACCATTAATATCCATATAAATAAATCCTTAAAACCATTTTGAAAACATGGATATTAATAAGAACAAATAATTAAAACATTTAAAACGACATTTTGGTTAAAGGGGTTTTACCAAAATTAGAGACACTTGAATACAATAATTGAGGAATAACATTTAGTCAGAACTTTATAATATCATGAGAATAAATGGATTCATGATATAATACTCCAAAGGACAGTATATACACCATATAAGAGTGAATTAGTGCATAACAGCAATGAACCCTCAATAGAAATGTCAAATGTGATGAAATCCCTTATAAAGAAGGTATCCTTAAATTAAGGACAAATCAATCTCAAAAATATGTGTGACAAATATAAATACACCCAATATAAGTGGATATTAAGTGTAAAACAATAAAAGGTCATTCACACATATTCAATGGATGACATATTCAATGACTACATGTTGAACCCAAAGAAATCGAAATTGGGTTAAAAAGTTCTCTTGACAGCCTAACGGCATCACATCAAAATGAGTTGATGAGAGATAAAAAGTGTATCTCATCACTTGGACATAAAATTTACATCAATAAGGATATATGAGAACATATCCCAACATAACAATATGTAAATTAAAAGACTCAACAAAAGAAGTCTTTTAAAAACGAGGAGGGTGAAAGGTTCCCTTACCGACTTGGGTATCTTTCAAAACATACACCCCATGAAAGAAGGACAATAGATCGTTGATGTAAATACTCATAAACGAAAGTATATTACACAAAGAGTAGAATAATGGGCAGTACATACACCACTCAATGGAATTTGTGGCAAATGTAGCATAAATCTCACGGGAATAAAAGTGAGATGAAAAATCCCTTACGAAAACTCGGCAGCCTAACGGCGCCACATAAAACTTCCGAATATGGATTGATGAGATCAAATAGGGTATCTCATCACATTACAATAAAATGTACAACAAGAGGAATATAAAAGAACATCCCCCAACATTACAAAGAGGAGCCTAAAAGAAGTGACATAAAGGAGAGTACTTAAAAAGAAAGAGAGGTTAGATCTCTTACGAAAGTTCGGCAGCCTAACGGCGCCACTCAAAACTTCCAAAATGGATTGATGAGAGAGAATAGGGTCTCTCATCACATGAACATAAAAATTACAGTAGGAGTAATATAAAAGAACATCCCAATCATAAGAAAGATGAGCTTAAAAGAAATGACATAAAAGAGTGTACTTAAAAAGAAAGAGAGTTGTAGGATCCCTTACCTCGGGTCCGACTTGACTCGATCGTTCTTTAACGTCCTGAATAATAAACTTGAGTTAATTTCTATTTGCTTAAGAACCTTTTTCAAGTTCATTATTCCTTTTATATCACTTATTTCCATGTTATAAACATTATGTAATCATTTAAGTTAATAATGTTTGTTTTGTCGATATTTGGTTCTTAAGTCGAAAGTGGACTTCTTACAATTACATGTTGTTCGTGTGGTCAAAGGTTCTTTATATCCAGAATGACATTCCTGATTTGGATATCATATATATCATATATATCCAGCATATATATGTATTTATAATATTACATAATCATTTAGAGGTAAGAAATGAAATGCACCGTTCATGGAGACGGTAAGCCGTACGTACGCATGAACGCTACTTTCATTTCTTTTTCATATTAATGGAATTAAAACTAAATGAGAGGTATGTATATTTTAATTACAGAATTATATTCATCATTTAGATGTATCATTCATCATATATATCCATTATATACATGTACTTATAATAGTACATTACATTTGAGGATAAGAAATGAAATGCACCGTTCATGGAGACGGTAAGCCGTACGTACGCATGAACGCTACTTTCATTTCTATCTCATACTTTAATGGAAAGAAATAATAATGATATAGAGGTATATAATATTTCCAGTATAACATCATATATAATAACATTAAATTCATCCTTTATACGTCCCACGTATGGCATTAACGAATCACATCACTTTGAGGGGGCGGTAGTCCGCACTTCCTAAAATGAAGATATCGCGTATACCCATAATGGAAGCCATAAAGGTAAGACACAAATGAAAAATACAGAAGCATAAGTAAAACATAAACATATTATATATCATATATAAAAATAGTGACATCATAATGGCCACCTTTGAAGGTGTTAAATGAGTATTGAACAATCATCGTTTCGGGAGGCAGAATTTCACCATCCACGGAAACCGTATGTTCTTTAACCATTTGATGTAGTTGTGTGAGAGTGTAGCTCGAATAAATCTTATAACAACATCCTAGTATATTGAAGATACTGGTGTTGTTACAAAAGAAGTAAATAAAAAGAGTTTAGGGGGTTGGAGAAGCAAAATAAAACAAATGAACATGAGAGAATGAATTACCTTTAAAAGTGTAACTCCTTTTGATTTGAGCCTAAAGGCTTCCTTTGAAAGGATTCTGCCCAAAGGGAATCCTCTAGGATGAGGAGAGGGATGTGGAGAGAGTAAATGGGCAGGGGTTGGCCGAGCCAAAGGCTTGAGCAGTGTGTGAAATGAGGTAGAGGTGGGGGCCTTTTATAAGAGGAGAGGAGGGGCACTTTTGGAAAGTAAGAAATATTACTTTATTTGAAAATGTGTTTCGGTTTTAAAAGGTCTCACATTGATATAATTCGTGGATAAGGTGATAAGGGATCGAAATCCACCCATCCAATAAGTTTTAGACATGTGTAGGTCATAGAGTTTACATTATCTTCTCATTTTATTTAAATCGTCAGATAATGATGTCATCGCTGCATCATTATGATGTCATAAATAATTTAATTTATTTAATGTCTAAAAATTATAAAAAAATTACTATGATGTAGGAAATCTTTTTAGCTTTCCAATGACTATTTATAACAAAAAATCTGACTTGTATAACCCCACTTAAAAATTGTTTTAGTAAAACATATCATGTTTGTGTCATTTTTACTTTTACATTAAATAAAAAGTTATTTATGTCATTTCCCAACCAAAGTGGCTCCATGGGGTCCCCAAGTTGACCCATGGCTTGTCTTGGTCGGCCATTACACATCCAATGAGGTTAGGACATGTGTCAAGTTCATTTCATATTATTAAAACATTATTTTTACCTTAAACTACACTAATTACCTCTAATCGCGATTAAAAACTTAATAAGTTACTATTCACCAAAAAATTATTTTTATCCCATTGAACCACATTTTACTTCTTAATGACAACCATGTATGTCGGATTTTCGAAATTCAAAACACAAAGATGGCAAAATTTCATTTAAACGGAAAAATCAGTTTTTATAAGTACCACTTAGTGGTTTCACTATTCATCAAAAATTGAAGTTTTTCAGAAAAATCCCAAAAATTCACCCTAAGCTATATTTGATATTCCGAATTCAAAAATGAAGTCTATTTTACAAAATTCAAAACATATAAGTCACATTAATTAATTTAATAATTAATTTCCGTTGTCAGATCAAATAGCGTGTTTTTATGAAACAATAAGTATCAAAAGATTGACACTGGTTTAAGTCTGATTTCAAAGTGAAATTAATTCCAACGACCACTATTGGATTTAATGGTAAAAATATATTATAATTTAACTTTAAAACCAATTCAAAAGATAATCTAATCATATAAATAAATTAGATTAAAAAGAGGTTTTGAATTAAAATACAACATTTTACACTATTCATTTTAAAAAAAAAAAGCTTTATCGGAAAGATACCAAAAATTTACACAAAGTAAATTTTGATGTCTCAATTCTTAAGAAGAGTTTATTTGGTCCAAAAGGATTTATAAGAGTGAACAAAACTGTATTTAATGACAGATCTCCATCAAAAGGCGATAAGTGAACCTTTAGTGAAAACTAGGGCATATACGCCTAAAATTGAATTCTTTCCGTATTTTAAGCCTTTATATTTTATTGGATAAATGTAAAAACATTTAAAAACATATATAATCATATTTTAGTTATTTCTATCCATTCCCGCCAACACAACGGCTACATGTTAACTACCATTTAAAATAATATTATTTTATTATTAGAGTGCAACGTAAGATTCCCAAGAAACTCGTTGTTGCGTGTTGGGTACGCCATCGAGCATAGCGTCCCCTTTAAAGTCATATTAATATTTTACTCACAAATATGGATAAATATGAAAATGTCATATTCTTTATTTACTTGGGGTGTTACAATTGCTCCCTTGCATGGCTGCTGGACTCAGGTGCCTCCGACCACCTCACCGGTGATGCTGGTATGCTGACGTCTTACTGCACATATGCCGGTTCTTCAGCCATCACCGTCGCTGATGGGTCCACTATCCCCATAACGGGCTTCGGCGCATGCTCCCTGACTCCATCGATACACCTACCCTCTGTGGCACATGTGCCCCGCAGTCCCATTAATCTGCTTTCCATCAGTAAACTGACTAAGGATTATAACTGTGCGGCCATATTTACCTCTTCTGGTGTTGTGTTTCAGGAGCAGACTACGAACCGGGAACTTGGTCGAGGCCGACTTCGAGACGGGGTCTACATGTTCGAGGGACCAGCACCCATTGCTTGCACGTCTACCTCTTCTCGGGCACTTGATCTTCATTCCCGATTAGGGCACCCGCCTGCATCCACCATTCATCAGATGTTTCCCGACTTCAATCGGACTCCTACTTTTCATTGTGAGTCCTGTTCTTTTGCGAAACATCATCGCTCTTCCTACATTCCTCGCCCGGATACACGGGCCTCCCACCCCTTTGATCTGGTTCATTCAGATGTTTGGGGCCCGTGTACCATTCTGAGTCACTTGGGATATAAATACTATATATCCTTCATTGATGACTATTCGCGAATGACGTGGCTTTACCTTCGAAAACGCTTGGAAGTGTTTTCCACCTTCCAAACCTTTTTTAATGAAATTAAGAACCGTTTTTCTATCTCTGTCAAATGTCTCCGCTCGGATAATGGGCGCGAGTATCTCTCCACTTCCTTTCGGCAGTTTCTCCAGACGAATGGCATCCTTCATCAGACCTCCTGTCCTGATACACCCCAGCAGAACGGCGTGGTCGAGCGGAAACACAGACATATTCTGGAGACTGCCCGTGCCCTCATCTTCCACCGACAGGTGCCTCTGCTCTTTTGGGGCGATGTCATTCTCACTGCTACCTACCTCATCAATCCCCTTCTTTCTTCTATCCTTAAGGGGGAGACTCCCTTTCGGGCTCTTTTCCCTACTCTCCCTCTTCATTCCCTCCCTCTTCGAGTGTTTGGTTGCTTGTGTTATGTTCGTGACACTCGCCCTGGTCGCACCAAACTCTCTCCCAAATCTCTCCGCTGCATATTCCTTGGTTATTCCCGCACTCAGCGCGGATACCGCTGCTTCTCCCCGGACCTTCGCCGGTATGTCATCTCGGCGGATGTCTCCTTTCTTGAGAGTTCTCCATTCTCCTTTCCCTCTCCTCCTCCTGACTCTGCCATTGATGACTGTCTTCCCCTCATCATCCATCCTCTTCTGGATTGTCCTCCTCTCCTCATCCATCCTCCACCGGCGTCAACCCCTGTTGACACCCATTTTGGTTAGGTCTACTCCCGTCGTCCTTCGACTGTATCCCCCGTTCCGGCCAGTGACACTGATGCTCCCGCTTCGTCCGCTGCTCCTGCTCTGCCACCCGAGGACTTGCCCATTGCCCTACGGAAAGGTACTCGCTCCTGCCAGAGTACTCCTCTATTTGCATCTTCATACAGGGGTCTGTCCGCTCTGGAGACAGTTTCTATACCTCGCACGGTTGGTGAAGCCAAATCTCACCCTGGGTGACTAGCAGCAATGCGGGATGAGTTGCAAGCTCTGGAGGAAAACCATACTTGGGATCTTGTCCCCCTTCCAGCGAGCAAACAGGCAGTGGGCAGCAAATGGATTTACACCGTCAGGCTGAATCCCGATGGCACTCTCCATCGTCTCAAAGCCCGCCTTGTGGCCAAAGGCTTTGCTCAGACATATGGTGATGACTACTTTGATACCTTCTCACCGGTTGCCAAGATGGCCTCTGTCCGGTTATTCATCTCTCTCGCCGCCCATCATCAGTGGTCTCTTCATCAATTGGATGTCAAGAATGTCTTCCTCCATGGCTTCCTTGAGGAAGAAATCTATCTACAACAGCCCCCCGGATTTTGTGCCTCCAGCGCTGAATCTCGTGTCTGCCGTCTACGCCGCTCTCTTTACGGCCTCAAGCAGTCTCCCCGTGCTTGGTTCGGCCGCTTTAGCACGGTCGTCAGCGACTTTGGGCTTTCCCGCAATATGAAGGACCACACTGTCTTCTACAGGACGACTCCACATGGCTGCATCTTATTGGTCGTCTATGTGGATGATATCGTCATCACCGGCAGCGACTCTGTGGGTATCACCCATCTCAAGGCCCATCTTCACCAGCACTTCCACACTAAGGATCTTGGTCCTCTCACATACTTCCTCGGCATCGAGGTTTCCTACTCCTCGAACACCATCTCCCTCTGCCAACGGAAGTATGCATTTGATATATTGCAGGATGCTAGGCTGACTCAGGCCACTGCGGTCGATACTCCTCTCGAGCCTGGAGAACGGTCTCTTTATGCCTCCTCGGCACTTTACCCACATCCCGAGCGGTACCGTCGATTGGTGGGAAAACTCAATTATCTCACCATGACTCGACCCGACATTTCCTGTGCGGTAGCCAAAGTGAGTCAATTTATGGAGCATCCGACCACATCTCAGTGGGATGTTGTCATCCGCATCGCCAAGTACATCAAACGGGATCCTGCCCGTGGTCTTCACTACTCCCAGCATCCTCATCAACATATTGAGGCCTTTTGCGATGCTGATTACGCTGGCTGCCTTGCCACTCGGAAATCTACCTCTGGGTTTGCCATTTTCTTGGCCGGCAACCTCATTTCTTGGTGCAGCAAGAAACAGACGGTTGTCTCTCGCTCCAGTGCCGAGTCTGAGTACCGTGCCATGCCCACCGTCACTACCGAGATCCTTTGGCTTCGGGAACTCCTCCAGGAGCTCGGCTTTCCTCAGCAGACTTCTGCTCACATATGGTGTGACAATCAGGCAGCCACTAAAATTGCTTCGAACCCCGTCTTCCATGAACGCACGAAGCATATTGAGGTGGACTATCACTTTCTTCGCCACCACCTGGAGCACAAACATGTCAGCTTTAGCCACATTCTGACGGCAGACCAGCTTGCTGACATCTTCACCAAAGGCCTCCCTGGTGTTCGCCTTGCCTCGCTCAGTTCCAGGCTGGGGATCCACCACATCTGCCACCCAACTTGAGCGGGAGTATGTCTTGGTCTTGTGTGGTGTCATCTTATTCTTTTTTGTGGGACTCGTTGTCCAAGCTGGGCATGTCCAGCTTGAGGGGGAGTGTTAAACCCTCTTTTTATTATTATGGGTATTTCCAAGTCCCACATCGGAATACTCTTTTGTATCTTTCGCCGTATCATTCTATAAAAGTAGGCCCCCACCTTACCTTGAGAGTAAGGGGGTTTCCTCATTCTACAATCATTATTAAATATACTTAATTATCATCATTTTTTCCATTTTCAGAGTAAAACAAAAACAACCAAATGTAATTCCTGTTTTTTTTATCATTTAGAACAGAATAAAAAAAAACATGTATTATAGATAAGTTGTTTTATTCCTTCTTTTGTTTCTCAAAAAAAAACTGTTAGTAAACAGAGGAAGCAGGCATATAATTAGATTTAATATCATAATAGTACTTTCATCATGCTTGATGAAGATTGAGACATTCAAAAGAATGTTTTCTAGTCCATATCTTTTAAGACAGTATTTTATAATCATGCTTGATTTATTACAAGTTTATTAGTTAGTACCCTGCAGGTAACACCTTAACAAAACAACTTTTTTTTTAACATTGTATTGAAGTCTAAGATTTGAGCCTAAGGTGTTCAAAAAAAATATTCCATCAATATAAGCCAGTAGGCATATTTATGCTGATCAAAATCATTATGTTGGAGTCTGCATCCCACATCGGACTTAAGTCCGGTGTGGTCTTTCTTATTTGTTATAAATACACCCCAATGGCTCCTTTGGAGAAAAACCTTGGGGGTTCGGTCTCTCAATTTTACTCTCCTACATAGTATCAGAGGAGGTTTGCTAAACCCGACCTCTCCCTCCTTTTTTTTCCCTTCCTTTAGGGTTTCCCTGTCAGGGGGGTGGCGGCTCCAATCCACATAGCCGCCCCCCCCCCCCTCTCCGTTGCTCCTGTCGGTCCTCCCTCCCGGCGGCTCCCCTGCATGGCGCGGCTCCCCTTCCCGGCGGCCCTCTCCCTCCCTGGTACGCGGCTCCCGTCGTGCCTCCCTCCTCTAGCGTCGTGGCTCCGGCGCGATTCTGCTCCCGACTCTGGCGCGGCTCCCGGCCCTTCGACGACTCTCTTTTTTTTCTGGCGTTTCTCCCGCACGCGGCACTCCAGCGGCCCTCCTCTGCGCGCTCCCTCCCGACGGCTCTCCCTCCGGCGGCTCTCCCTACTGGCGCGGCTCCCTTCGCCCAGCGGCGCCTCGCCCTCGGCCTCGCCCTAGGCTGCGCCTCCCGATCCCGACGGGATCCCGTCGCGGCTCCCGGCTCCCAACTCTCGGCGGCCCTCCCGTCCCGCGACGCTCCTCCCGTCCAGCGGCCCTCCTCCCTCTCCCGTCGCCGGCCCTCCGCGCGCCCTCCCGGCCCTTCCCGGCCGGCTCCGACCTGATCCGGACCGCTCCGGCCGGATCCGGTGATTTCCGGCCAGATCCGGACAGCTCCGGCCGGCTCCGGCCTGATACAAGCTACTCCGGCCAGATCCGGCGATTTTCGGCCAGATCCGGCCAGATCCAACGATATCCGGACTGTTCCGGGCAGATCCGGACTGTTCCGGCCAGCAACCGGCCTCCACCCGTGCCGGCCGCTCCACGCAGGTGGCCTCCTCCGGCTTCCAGCGCCGCCTCCCGGCCTCCTGCACCCTCGTCGGCCTCCTCCTGCGGCATCCCCGCCTCGCCGGCATCTCCCGGCAACTCCCGGCAGCCGCATCTCTATCCGCCGGCACGCCCATTCGCTGGCGCAGCAGCTCGACCACCTAGGATTCGGGCCCCGTTGGCACCGCCAGATCCCGCAACACTTCTGCGGAATCCCCGCCTCCCGTCGCCAGCCCCGCAAGTGTGGTTTTCCCGGTGCTAGTTTGGATTTCCCGGCGTTTCATCGACCGGCCCCACTAGTGCGGCATTCCTGGCGTTCCGTCAACTGGCCAGTCTGCGTGGTCATCTGCTGCGCCCGCAACATCTTCCATCCATCATCCTGCGGGGGAGCTTCGATCGTGAGGGGGAGCAGCAACTTTTGCAGCTTTCTTTTTATTTCGTCATGTTTTGTCATCAAGCTGGGTATGTCCAGCTTGAGGGGGAGTGTTAGCGTCTGTTTTATTGTTTTCTTTTCATTATGTGTCCAAGCTAGGTACACCTAGCTTGAGGGGGAGTGTTGGAGTCTGCATCCCACATCGGACTTAGGTCCAGTGTGGTCTTTCTTATTTGTTATAAATACACCCCAAGGGCTCCTTTGGAGGCAAACCTTGGGGGTTCGGGTTCCTCTCATTTTCTCAACCTACACATTATAATCGAACTTAGCTACATTTCTTTATTAGTTAAGTTTTTTTTTAGGTTAAGTTTTTTTTATGATCCAACCTGAACATTGATTTCCAATGAATGAAATACAAAAACCGTGACTTAGCAATAATTCAATTGTCATTTTAAGGATAATGCTAGATACTCGCGCAGCATAAGAAGAAGAAGAGATGACTTGTATAGTATAAAAGAGGAATGAGGAGGATTAGAAATCAAGAGGCACTTACTCTTCCACCCAAGCCACGAAGGTCGTTTCTCAAGCCTACAGTCGTTTCCCAAACAAAATATTCCCTGCCTTTCTTTCTCACCCCGCCCTAGCTTATATAACAAACTCTCAGCCCCACACGCGGGTCCAAAACATTCTCAACTCACCCTAAAAAGACATATTTACCCTTTATTACTCACCATGCCCAAACTTGGTTTCTATCACTGACCACCCCTTGAAATCAGTCTTTTCCGCAAGGCTGAATGTGGGGAACTGGTTCCTCATTGGCACGACTGCCTCTGGGCCCCACTCTGCAACCCCTTCTTCAGTTCCAGCATCTTCCTCTCCTAGTATCAACACCCTCAAATGTGGATCAGGACACCTGTACATGGGCTTGTAGAGCTGACCACACCAGAAACAAAGGTCCTTGCAGCGTCGATCTTCTCATTCCTGGGTGGTCAAGTGTTGAACGCCTCGCCCGTCAAGGGTGGTGTGAGTACGAGACTCACGGCGAGCTCCATTACCAACAGCCTCACCGTGTTTGGCTAGTTGGAGAAAATCTCTATCCGGTTGGTGCGGTCCTGAGCGGATTGAAGGATGTCACGGTTCAAATTTGCGGACCTTGGTGAATTTGCGAGACCCACCGTCGTGGAATTGAGAACTCTCACCTCTCGTGAGAGTGAGCTCCACTTTTCGAGCTAAGCGCATGGCTTGCAGTCAGGTCGGTGTGTCATGAATGCGAACCCAACTTCAAATGTCGTCACTTAGGCCATGCAGGAAATAACCAACACATTGGGCATCAGGTTAGCGAGGTAGCAAGGACGCCAGATACTCAAACTTCTCGATATAATCCCGGACTGGTCCCTACTATTGGAAGGTTGCAAGCTCTTCATAGGGGTTCTGAATTTCCAAGCCGCTGAAACGTTCGATCAGCTCCTCTTTGAACATTGTCCACATTAAAGTCGGGTACACTTACTATAATTGTAAACCATTGAATGGCGATGTCATCTATACTTAACTGAGCCAGGACGGTTTTGTCCACTTCGGTGGTCTAGTGAATACGAAAATACATCTTAGTGCGCACAATCCAACCCCGTGGATCCGTGCCACCGAAAACTGAGAGCTCCACCCGTCGAGCAAGAGACCGATGCTCTGATTCAATGTGGAAAGTGAGTGCACCAACACCAACGTCTCGATCGAGCGC
The DNA here is from genome assembly GCA_963277665.1 of Viscum album. NCBI lineage: Eukaryota > Viridiplantae > Streptophyta > Magnoliopsida > Santalales > Viscaceae > Viscum > Viscum album. Next base: position 336,818 of record CAUJRU010000347.1, on the reverse strand, counting down.
TGGGGGTCTGCCCGACTGCTATGCGAACGAGGAAGAGACCTCCGTCGTCAGTGATGGACGAGCCTCGTCCAGCTGCGAGGTATTGTCTAGGTGACGGACCAGGCCAGAGACAGTCTTGGTGAGGTTCAACAATGTTGTTCGCCCGAACCTGTCGGAAGGTAGCCTGCTCATGTCTCCGGGTTTCCAGCAAAGCTTAAAGTCGGCCTAGCCGCTAGTCAACGTCGTCCAGGCGAGTTTGCTTGTGAGTCTCCATTATCCGGCAACCCTTCAGTGAACCTGCCGGTGGTATGGAGGTATCCTGGTAGTGAGTGGGCGTCGTAACGAGAGGAACTGTGCAGGATTGAGGTGTTGTAATGTGCGCCCGAGTTGATGCGGCTCTTCCAAACGCGAGCTGGCAGAAAACGACCTCTTTTTTTTCGCTCGCCTGTAGCGGGGTGCGTACTAGCTGGGTGCGGCAGGGCACGTCACGTCGAAAAGCAATTGGGCGTTCGACAAAGCATGCCTCCCTCACTGACGAAGTCCGATGGGGCGCGCCTCCTCTGTGTGAAGAACTGGCGTGCACAGCTCGTTCGAACAAGTGTTGAACGGCAAAGCGCGTGTCTGAGGAGGGAGATGATAACCGAGGGTTGTGTCGATCATGACCCCTCTAGGCGAAGTCTTGTCGGGCGCTGCTTGTAGAAACACGAGTCGGTAGAGTGTGCACAGTAAGACCGGTGCGAGCAAGGTGTGTGTGCCGCATCCAGCCGAGCGCACCAATAGATGACGAGATTGCAGGGTGCCCCTCCGACAATGCACGACATCACGGGTGGAGTGGAGGAGCGAACAGCAAGTCGGATCAAATGTTAGATACTCACGCAGCAGAAGAAGAAGAGACGACTTGTATAGTATAAAGGATAAATGAGGAGGAGAAATCAGGAGGCACTTGCTCTCTCGCCCAAGCCACGAAGGTCGCTTCCCAAGCCTACGGCCGTTTCCCAAACAAAATATTCCCTCCCTTTCTTTCTCACCCCACACTGGCATATATAACAAACTCCCAAGCCCACATGCGGGTGCGGGTCCAGAACATTCTCCCTAACAAAATAACAAACTCACCCAAAAAAGACTCATTTACCCTTTATTACTCACCAGTTCCACACTTGGTTTCTATGGGATAACAACTCATCTTTTCCTCAATTCTAATCCTTATCGTGGCATTTAAAAATAAATAAAAAACCTTTGCACCCCAGATGTTCAAAATCTTTCAGTAAGTACTTGTTTTTTTTACAGAAAAAAACTCTGTAAATCCCACAATTTTAAAGCCTCCTAGAAATATTAGCTGAGGTTCTTGAGGTGTTCTATGTTTTAGGTTGACACTGGTTACCCATATGCGATAAATCTTAAGCAATGCACTTGTGCAATACCACAACTGGATTGCACATATGTTGCTAGTTACGGTTGTTTGAGGTGAACAGTTGAATCTTGCTATCATGCTTTCATCGTTTTTCGCTAAACACTACTGTGGTTAGAGCTAGTGAATATACTCCATCTCAATTGCCATTTCCCTTCATCGACAAAGATAAATTCAGAAATCAAGAACTGTTGGGATTTTTCAATACTACCTGTTGAGAGAATCCTGGAGTTGATGGACTCTCCTTTCAGCTTCTTCTAATTTCTTTTGTCTATCTTCATTTGATTTCAAGGCTTCTCTGTATTTCCTTTCAAAATCATCGGTTCTCTGTTTCTCTGAAAGTGACAATTCCTGTTTCATGTTAAATGAAAATCCTACATCAGAAAAAAAAAGCACATGAAACTGAAATCACATGCCACAAAAGGGCAGCATATCATACATATTCCAAGGATAAGAGATCCAGAGTAGAAATTTCTCGAACTTACAAGCAGGACAATTGCAATTTAGCATGCCCCCGTGATATTGTTTTGTATATTATGCGGCTCCAGTTATTTAATTATAACACAGTTATTAGTTTAAACCCAAAGAATCCATTTAGATTTGTTCTTACTTCCACACTCTTTTCCAAACTACTATTTTTCCACACCTTGATGGTCTCCAGCAATAAATGCCATTCAAAGTTCATGGAGACTGGCAATGTCAAATGGCCAGAAAAGGTCATTGGTGAGAAGGGTGTGAAATTCCACATGTGTGGTGCATTTTTTTACTTTATTTTAATTTAATTGACCGGAGTCTCGATGTACAATTCAAAAACTTTAATGACAGTTGCAAATTGAAAACTTTTACCATTTCATGCATCTATCCACATTTGACTTCAAAGTTTCACTTTTACTATAATAAATAGTGTGGAAGGCAGGAAGAAGTCTGACAATCAAAAATGCAGCAACAACCATTTCATAAATTCACTGTTCGTACCTAACCAGTTTCTCCAACTATATAGTTCCTTCCAAATTAGTTTTTTTTTTTTTTTTTGACCCGTTTAGTTTGTCTTTCACTAACACTGTTTATTTTGCCAAATACTGAAGCTCATTTGTGATCAGGTATGTGACAAAGGTGCAGTACCTCAAACAGACAGGCCCCGCAGCCTTAAAATCGATGACAGTACAGAGAAATGAAAATTCCATGAAGACACAGCTCTTAAACCATGTACTATGCTTAGCCAAGAGGATGAAGTTAAAATTTCACACGCTTCCACAAGTTATTAGCATGGAAAAATGAATTTGTTCATGGTCACATTGTTTTAGAGTTGCCTTCTATAAGGATGCCGCAACAGCTCTACCACCAATGAAACGTTCTCGGACACCAAATTACTACAACCTAAAGCCTCTTCAAACTTGGACTTAGACAGTGTATGATAGAGTACAGAAGAAAATTAAGAAGATTTTACCTCAATTCACTTGTTTAGCTACCGAACAGACTATTCCTCTCTTTGTAGCATCTCTTGCCGACTGTAGCAGAGATGACCGGCCGACACCAACAGGGCACTGTAGCAGTGCAAACTTTGACACGACTACTATAGCAGGTCGGACTTTGGAGACACCGGTACTGTAACTCCGTGGACTTCCAACCGCCGGCCATTGTAGCACTTTAGACTTGAGTGGTCGCGGCATTGTAGCGATGTGGACTTTCAGCCGCCTTTCACTGTAGTACAGCGGACTTTCTATGTGTTTGGTGGAATAGTGTTTCCTACTCCTTATTAGCCCATTTCGGGCTCGAGTTTTTGTGTGAGAAACTCTGAGAGATCTCCTTGTAATTGTGATCCCGAATCATAGTGATATTCTACCTCTCCGTGAAGTTGTCGAGGCGTAGCAGAAGAACCGCACAGGTGGGGCCGGTCAACGGAGCGCCGAGAAAGCCGCACTGGCGTGGCCGATGAGGCGTCAGGAAAGCCGCACTTGCGGGGCCGGTCGATGGAGCACCGAGAAAGCCGCACTGGCGGGGCCGATCGATGGAGCGCCGGGAAAGCCGCACTGGTGGGGCCGGTCAATGGAGTGTCGGGAAATCCACACAGGCAGGGACTGTCGGAGGAGAGTGATGGTGGCCGGCGGGGAAGTGGATCAGTCGGGAGGACGATCGCCGGAGGAGCCATTGCGCAGGAAGGTATCGCGCAGCGAGACACTGCCGCACGGGAGGGAGGAGTAAAGGACCAGAGGAAGAACATCCAGAGAGAGCCCACGAAGAGCAGAGCCCGAAGATTGTAGTCAGGCGCAGGGATCTCAACTTCAGCAGCTCGTTTCCTCTATCTGCACACATCTCTCGCGGATCGTCAAATCTGACACTTCGGGGAGATCCGGTGAGAATACCAGAATCCATGTTTGGTGATTTTACTCGAATTAGGGATCTGAGAATCGGAATTCAAGAGAAGACTCGTCCGGATTTTCGTGGCACAGTGCGACGGGCAGGAGCATCGCGCCGAGAGGACGCGACTGGGAGGGTTCGTCGAACAGTGGGGGTCGTCGGCCGTCGAGTTGGGTGGAGGGGAGACGAGCCGAACGGGGCTATCGCAGAGGGGAGGCCACCGCGTTGGGAGAAGCGGAAGGAGGCGCCGACAGGGAGGGCCGTCGGGGGTTGCGCACCAGATCGGAAGGAATCGGCGCGCTGTAGATGGCCTCGCACGGAAAAGTCGCGGGCGGGAGGGCCGCGGGCGAAGCGCAGCGGATGGAAGGCGCCGGCGACAGGAGGCTGCCTTGGAGGAGCAGCGAAGGGAGGAGGCGACTCATTCAGGTGCGAGCCGCCGCCCCCGACCGGGGGAAAAACGCTGGGAAAACCTAGGATGAGAGAAAAATGGAAAGGAGGGATCGGGTTAGAAAACCCGCTTTGATACCATGTAAAATGATAGGAGACTGGACCCAATATCCAAGACGCCTCTCTAAGGAAGGCCTTGAGATTATTTTATAAGTAATAATAAAGACCACATAAGACCACAAGTCCGATGTGGGATGAAGACTCCAACAAAAATCATTTTCAATTTTTGAAGGATTTATTTCCAAATATCTCAATTAGTGAAGAAGATTTGCGTAGCTATCAAAAATGCAGTTCAGGAAACTAAGTTAAAATTTGCAGGATTAACCTGAATTGACATCAACTTGTCAACTTCTGTTGCAAGTGTTTCCATTAGGATGGTGTTGTGAGCAATCGAATCATCCGTAAAAACATGGATTGGTTTTACAGCTGAAGTTTGTGCTGCTTCCTGTTTGCTGACAAATATTTCATATGTTTCATCCACTTTTTTCAGCATAACTTGCAAGGCATGCTGAAGGTTTGTAATCTCCTCATCTTTTGCTTCTTCCAAATCGCTCTGCACACCATTTTAAACATTATTATACCACAAAAACATACTTTACACTAGTACAGCCACAAACTCCCAATCAATAATCTTAATTCAAAGATGAATTACTCATAAAACTTATGTTTCAAGTAACAGCTTATTGAGTGAACCATAAATCAGTTCTTAATTTGTTAGGGGAGAGGAGAAAATCACTAATTCACATAACATATGCAACACCTTCAGCCGTTTCTCCAATTCCAATTTCCAAGAAAGTTCCTCCACCTGCTTTTCAAACTCATACTTGGATTGTTTCAGTGAAACCACTTCATTTGCAGCCTGAAAAGAATTGAAAATTCATATTAGTAATTACTTCAGTGCATGTAATGGCATGCTCTGCGTCCTATGAATATAATTTAAGAAAAAGAATCAGTGAACACCCAATACAAGTGAAAGCAATGCAAGTCTCCAGCAATTGCATCTACTTACAGTCAAATTACCTAGGACCATGGTAATTTTTGGTATACTGGCAGCCACACACTGTTGGCGTCATACAGAATTCCAACATCACTGGAATTTTTTTATAAAAAACACTTTAAAGGCTCATTATCAATAAGATGTTTGGCACCAGTATAAAACCAAAAAGAAAAAAAATATATTAATTTGAAAATTTTCAAAAAGAGGCAAGCTATGAAGCATGATTTTGAAACAGGTAATGGGTAGGATAAAAAACAGGACAATTGAAAACACAAAGACGGTGAGAGAAGCAAATTAATTAAGAAAATATCAATACCTACCACCTTTAATTTTCTAAGTTCACGTGTTGCAATCACCCCTCGCCGTCTACACTGTGAAATGATTGATGCCCATCTCAGCTTCCTAAAATGTGAGCAGAATCTATGGCAGCGCCAACATGCCTGCAAGATTTTGCTTCCTTAAATCGGGATAATTTTTTATATAAAAAGCAGATCTTCTTAGCACCCGTAGTTCCACAAAGAACTAACCTGAATAGTTAATGTTGCTTTTGCTTCTCTTCTGTATCTAAGAGCCATACGGGCCACCATCGCCTGTAAACCTGTCTGGAGGACAAGCACAGAGAACTTGAGTTTGGTGTAGGCCCCTCTAACCAGGTGTCCACGAGTTCTTTTCTGGATCATTATGGCTGCTGCCTCCCTTTTGATGCACTGGTATGACTTAAACGCGAGTCGCCCTGGATGTCACAGCAGAGAAGGAAGAAAGTAATCTGTGCATTTATGAAGAGAACTGCAAAAAACATTGCAAGACCTCAAGGAGCAATAGAACATGTTTCAAGGTTTTCAATGAACCAACCTCTCCAAAATGATTGCACATAAATAGCAGCGTTGAGCAAAACAATGTATTTTTTACGAGTAACGTAAGTTCTAAACCGCCCTTGAATAGCCTTCACACTATTACTGGAGATTTCACCTTTTCTAGCATCTAACTCAGCCATTGGGCCATCTTTTAGGAAAACTTTACTTTTCCCCATCTGCAAGATCATTCAGGGACCTATCAAAATTAAGAGCAAGGGGTGGTGGAACGGGATGAAAATTACTACAAAATTAAATTGTCATGAGCTTAGCATTGCCTTGAAGCTTAAACAAAATTTACTTGTTCAGGGAATAGCTATAATTATCTAAGATTCTTATAATTATAAGAACTAACTGCTTCAAATAAATGAATAACAATACTTATGCTACCTGAAACTCCACCATCCCCGTCATTTCCAGAATTCTTTTGCAAGCAAGCTCTTCATCAAAACTGAAATGAATGCAATGTTTTTTAATAAAATGAACTTTCCAATTCATTTGGAGTTTAACTGGTTACTTACTTTCCCTCCAGAACTGCAGGGACAACAATGCCAAATCTTCTTAAAAATTCATGAAAAGTTTTGCGAGTTGGATATCCAGCACAACTTATCCGAATTGCCTCCAAAACACCCTAAAAGAACAGGAATGAGAATGATGCACAATAATCATCCGCTAAAATTCTAAAAAAGTAGGCGTTTGGGCCTTTTGAAATAGACTATGGCTATAATTTTGTAAATTTCAGACCAGAACTTCATATTTTCATGAAGTAAATGCTATATAAATGCTTCCACCGAATTGATAAAAAAGGGGCAATCAACACCACGTGACACCAAGGACCCATTTGGTATAAGACGAGAATGAAAATGGGAAAAGGAATGGGATAAGGACGCAGAGAGGAAGGAGGAGAGGAGTTTGATGCAATGGATCCAAAAATTGTTTGGCAAGAAGGAAAAGGGAATGAGAATAAAGAGAAGTAATATAATTGAAACCGATAAACAGGTCATAACAACAAGCTTCAAGTAAATTAAAATAAATAAACAAAGCTTGCCATTTAAAATATTTAAAAAATAAAAATTAAGATTTCTGATTAATAATTTTTCTAACTTATGCAAGAAAAGTTCAAAAGATCATTAACATGTAATTTAAAATAAAAATATATAAGATTAATTCTGTGTTGCATTGCATCAAGTTGTGTCGACAAAGAGAAATATACAAATCAATACAAATCAGATGAGGGCAGAATTGGAATGTTAATGATATTATAAGATAATTTTGGAACAATAATTTTCCCCTAGGTATGAGTTCCTTTTCATTGTTTTTTGGAGAGGCTTCCTCCTCCCTCGAATGAAGGAATCATGTTTTTCTAAGGAGAATTTGATACAATGTTTACTTTCCGCTACCAAATTCAATGTTTCATCTCCAAGATATCTTCCAGAATCACCAATTGGCTCAGTTGTTTCATCCCTCAGACATTATGTCCAGAAAAATCTTCCATTCCTACAGGTTGAGCACCTGTGCATCTCCAACAACTTCAGCCAGGTTCTTTTGATTTCTGTCTGTGACTGTTTTTGTTGCCTCTTGCTTATTCCCTCCTGCCTCTCAAACAAACTCTTCTTCCTAACCAACTAACGAACAATACTTGTCATTTGTCTTATTACCAAGGGCTTCCCTCTCCCTAATAAAGTAACAGCACTGCCAGTTGTCTTATTACCAAGGGCTTCCCCTTCCACTTCCACGACTATCATCTGTTCAGCCCATAACTAATTTCCTTGGGGCTTTTTCTTTCTACAGGCATAGATTTTTAAATCTTGTTTTGCATCATTACCTCCTCCCGCCTCTCTAACAGACTCCTAATCCTAACCAACTAACAGCACTGTCAGCTGTCTTATTTCCATGGACTTCCATCTTCCTAACAAACTAACAGCACTGTTGACTGTCTTATTATCAAGGGCTTCCCTCCAACTTCCTCAACCAACTTCTGTTCAGTCCATCACTAATTTCCTTTGGGATTTTTTCTTTCTTCGGACAAACTTTTAATTCACTTGTTACATCATCCCCGCCCCCCAATGAAACGCACCTTGTCTCCAAGGTGAAAATCTGAGAATTGTTTGTGAATAATTGAAATGGATTCCCAAGTGTTCCCATGGGTGGGAAGGGACTTCCATTGAATATGTATCTCCATAGTTCCATCAAGCACTTTCCGAAATTGTAGAACCTGCAAAGGTTCAACTAATAATTCCAAATCAGCAATGAGAAAGGTAAGGTGAGGGTTGTACATTGTATGTCAGGTTCGCAACTAGCCTTAATTGTGAGACATGAAAGGTGTAATGAATTCTTGTAGTAGACGGCGGTGTAGAATGGGGAAACCCACATCCCTTCAAGGTGAGGTGGGGCTCTTCTTTTATAGAATGAAAAAGCGGAATGTACAAGGAAGTATTCCGATGTGGGACTCGGAAATACCCATAATAACAAAAGAGGGTTTAACACTCCCCCTCAAGCTGGACAGACCCAGCTTGGACAACGAGTCCCACAAAAAAAGAATAAGATGACACCACACAAGACCCATAACCACTCCCCCTCAAGCTGGGTGTCAGATGTGGTGGATCCCCAGCTTGGAACTGAGCGAGGCAAGGCGAGCACCAGGGAGGCCTTTGGTGAAGATGTCAGCAAGCTGGTCTGCCGTCGGAATGTGGCTAAAGATGACATGGTTGTGCTCCAGGTGGTGGCGAAGAAAGTGACAATTCACCTCAATATGCTTCGTGCGTTAATGGAAGACGGGATTCGAAGCAATTTTAGTGGCTGCCTGATTGTCACACCATATGTGAGCAGAAGTCTGCTGAGGAAAGCCAAGCTCCTGGAGGAGTTGCCGAAGCCAAAGGATCTCGGTAGTGACGGTGGCCATGGCACGGTACTCAGACTCGGCACTGGAGCGAGAGACGACCGTCTGTTTCTTGCTGCGCCAAGAAATGAGGTTGCCTGCCAAGAAAATGGCGAACCCAGAGGTAGATTTCCGAGTGGCAAGGCAGCCAGCGTAATCAGCATCGCAAAAGGCCTCAATATGCTGATGAGGATGCTGGGAGTAGTGAAGACCACGGGCAGGATCCCGTTTGATGTACTTGGCGATGCGGATGACAGCATCCCACTGAGATGTGGTAGGATGCTCCATAAATTGACTCACTTTGGCTACCGCACAGGAAATGTCGGGTCGAGTCATGGTGAGATAATTGAGTTTGCCCACCAATCGACGGTACCGCTCGGGATGTGGGTATAGAGCCGAGGAGGCATAAAGAGATCGTTCGCCAGGCTCCAGAGGAGTATCGACCGCAGTGGCCTGAGTCAGCCCAGCATCCTGCAATATATCCAATGCATACTTCCGTTGGCAGAGGGAGATGGTGGCAGAGGAGTAGGAAACCTCGATGTCGAGGAAGTATGTGAGAGGACCAATATCCTTAGTGTGGAAGTGCTGGTGAAGATGGGCCGTGAGATGGGTGATACCCACAGAGTCGCTGCCGGTGATGACGATATCATCCACATAGACGACCAATAAGATGCAGCCATGTGGAGTCGTCCTGTAGAAGACAGCGTGGTCTTTCATACTGCGGGAAAGCCCAAAGTCGCTGACGACCGTGCTAAAGCGGCCAAACCAAGCACGGGGAGACTGCTTGAGGCCGTAAAGAGAGCGGCGGAGACGGCAGACACGAGATTCAGCGCCGGCGGCACAAAATCCGGGGGGCTGCTGTAGATAGATTTCTTCCTCAAGGAAGCTATGGAGGAATGCATTCTTGACATCCAATTGATGAAGAGGCCACCGATGATGCGCGGCGAGAGAGATGAATAGCCGAACAGAGGCCATCTTGGCAACCGGGGAGAAGGTATCAAAGTAGTCAACTCCGTATGTCTGAGCAAAGCCTTTGGCCACAAGGCGGGCTTTGAGGCGATGGAGAGTACCATCGGGATTCAGCCTGACCGTGTAAATCCATTTGCTGCTCACTGCCTGTTTGCCTGCGGGAAGGGGGACAAGATCCCAAGTATGGTTTTCCTCCAGAGCCTGCAATTCATCCCGCATGGCTGCGAGCCACCCGGGGTGAGATTTGGCCTCACCAACTGTGCGAGGTATAGAAACCGTCTCCAGAGCGGACAAACCCCTGTAAGAAGATGCAAATAGAGGAGTACTCTGGCAGGAGCGAGTACCTTTCCGTAGGGCAATGGGCAAGTCCGCGGGTGGCGGAGCAGGAGCAGCGGACGAAGCGGGAGCATCAGTGTCACTGGCCGGAACGGGGAATACAGTCGAAGGACGGCGGGAGTAGACCTGACCAAAATGGGTGTCAACAGGGGTTGACGCCGGTGGAGGATGGATGAGGAGAGGAGGACAATCATCGAGGATAGGATCAGGAGGAGGAGAGGTAGGAGGAGGCAAATCCGGAAGAGGCTGGATGATGAGGGGAAGACAGTCATCAATGGCAGAGTCAGGAAGAGGAGAGGGAAAGGAGAATGGAGAACTTTCCACAAAGGAGACATCTGCGGAGATAACATACCGGCGAAGGTCCGGGGAGAAGCAGCGGTATCCGCGCTGAGTGCGGGAATAACCGAGGAATATGCAGCGGAGAGATTTGGGAGAGAGTTTGGTGCGGCCAGGGCGAGTGTCACGAACATAACACAAGCAGCCAAACACTTGAAGAGGGAGGGAATGAAGAGGGAGAGTGGGGAAAAGATCCCGAAAGGGAGTCTCCCCCTTAAGGATAGAAGAAGGAAGGCGATTGAGGAGGTAGGTAGCAGTGAGAATGGCATCGCCCCAAAAGAGCAGAGGCACCTGTCGGTGGAAGATGAGAGCACGGACAGTCTCTAGAATATGTCTGTGTTTCCGCTCGGCCACGCCGTTCTGCTGGGGTGTATCAGGACAGGAGGTCTGATGAAGGATGTCATTCGTCCGGAGAAACTGCCGAAAAGAAGTGGAGAGATACTCGCGCCCATTATCCGAGCGGAGACATTTGACCGAGATAGAAAAACGATTCTTAATTTCATGAAAAAAGGTTTGGAAGGTGGAAAACACTTCGGAGCGTTCCCGAAGAAGGTAAAGTCACGTCATTCGCGAATAGTCATCAATGAAGGATATATAGTATTTATAGCCCAAGTGACTCGGAACGGTACACGGGCCCCAAACATCGGAATGAACCAGAGCAAAGGGGTGGGAGGCCCGTGTATCCGTGCGAGGAATGTAGGAAGAGCGATGATGTTTTGCAAAAGAGCATGACTCACAATGAAAAGTAGGAGTCCTACTGAAGTCCGGAAACATCTGATGAATGGTGGATGCAGGCGGGTGCCCTAATCGGGAATGAAGATCAAGTGCCCGAGAAGAGGTAGACGTGCAAGCAATGGGTGTTGGCCCCTCGAACATGTAGACCCCGTCTCGAAGCCGGCCTCGACCAAGTTCCCGGTTCGTAGTCTGCTCCTGAAACACAACACCAGAAGAGGTAAATATGGCCGCACAGTTATAATCCTTAGTCAGTTTACTGATGGAAAGCAGCATGTGCCACAGAGGGTAGGTGTATCGAAGGAGTCAGGGAGCATGCGTCGAAGCCCGCTATGGGGATAGTGGACCCATCAGCGACGGTGATGGCTGAAGAACCGGCATATGGGCAGTAAGACGTCAACATACCAGCATCACCGGTGAGGTGGTCGGAGGCACCTGAGTCCAGCAGCCATGCAGGGGAGCAATGGCTGACCAAGGCAGTGGGGCAAACAGTACAGGCCAGAGAAGCCGAGGAGGGAGCGGGGCGGACAGAGGCCGGTGGATCATGAGGCCGCCTGAGGTCGGCCATAGACAGGGCCAGAGACGGGAAAAGAGAGGCGACAGTCGAGGACACGTCCCGGAACGCGGGCTGTCCCTGCCGCAGGTGCGGAGATGGTCGGCCATGCAGGACCCAACATCGGGCGATCAGGTGGCCAAACTTGCCACAATGGTGACAGAAGGGACGGGGACGACGTGAAGCACGACCACGTCCCGAGGAGTCCGCCATGGAAGCGTCGGGAGCGGAGGCAGCGGGCCGACGGGATGATCGGGCGTAGGACGTGCGCGAGCTGGAAGGGTCGCCGGAACGAGGGCGCTCTGCCGGGATGAGGGCGAGCCGCCAGGAGAGAGGCCGAGGGCGCGAGCTAGGGTGAAGGCGGCGGAAGGGAGGGGGGGCCGCAGGGCGAGAGGAGCGGGGGCGCTCGGGAGGCGCGGGGCAGCGGGAGGCGCTGGAGGCGCTGGAGCTGCGGGAGGCGCCGCAGCGAGGCACCGGGGCGAGGCGCCGGGAGCCGGGGAGCCGGGAGTCGGGACGCCGGGGAGCCTGGGAGCCGGGACGTCGGGGCGAGCCGGAGACGCCGGGGAGCCGGGAGCGCGCGGGGGCAGCGGGAGGCGCCGGGAGCAGCGGGAGGCGCGGGAGGCCGTCGGGGCTTGGACGCCGACGGGAAGAACCGCGCCGGGAGGATGGAGGGCCGCCGGGAGGGAGCCGCTGCTGGGAAGGGAGCCGCCGCTGGGGAGGGAGCCGCGTCGGAGGGTTGGTCGCAGGAGGAGCCGCGGGCGGAAGAGTCCCGAGCGGGAGGAGCCGCGCCGTCGGGGCGGAAGTCCGCAGGGAGGAGGCGCGGCGTGAGCCGTCGTGGAGGGGGGGCCCGTCGGCGGTCGTCGCGCAGGAGCAGGGAGGGCCGTGACGGAGGAGGCGCGGGCCGCGTCGGGGAGAGAGAGGGCCGCCGGGGAGAGAGCGTCGCCGGGACGGGGGCCCCGCGGGTGAGGGCGTCGGGAGCCGCGGGGAGCCGCTGGGAGTGGGCAGGCCGGAGAGGAGCTGGGCGAGAGGGCTGCGCCGGGATAGGAGGGGAGGCCCGCCGGGAAGGGCTAGGGTAGTAGGGAGAGAGGCGGGGCCGGGAGGACGCCGGGAATCCGCAAGGGAGGGAGGGTTTGGGATAAAAATCTCTCTGATACCATGTAGAATGGGGAAACCCACATCCCTTCAAGGTGAGGTGGGGCTCTTCTTTTATAGAATGAAAAAGCGGAATGTACAAGGAAGTATTCCGATGTGGAACTCGGAAATACCCATAATAATAAAAGAGGGTTTAACAGGCGGCATCAGCTTATAGACAACTAACCCTATGGAATTGGTGTACCCCGGTCCGGTTTAGATGATGTTTGGACCGAATGCTTGTGGCCCGTACTGCGCACCAGACTGCAACTCTCGCGGGTCGAGTTTCGCGGTGAGCTTGTTGGGGGTTGCAAGGGGCAACGCGGTCCAGCTCCGGGGGGCAAAGGCCCCCGGCCCAAATTCTGAAGGACTGTAGCAATGCTAACCACTGTAGCAGAGCTGACCAAAGGGCACTATAGCGACGCGGACTTCCCACCGCCATTCACTGTAACTCTTTGGACTTCCAGCCGGCAGACACTGTAGCGATGTGGACTTTCTGTGCGATTGGTGGAACAGTGGATCGTCTTCCTCCTTTTGTAGCTCATTTCGGACTAGGGTTCTAGTGGTGATAAACTTTGAGAAATCTCCCTATAATTTATGCTCCCGACATATAGTGAAATTCTGGCTCTCCGTGAACGTAGGGATTATTCTCGAACCACGTAAATTCTTGTGTTCTCGTTCTGTTTTTTTTTTCCTTTTACTCTTCTTTGAATCATTGTTTTGTCATTGCGACTCCCGACGTTTCCGCATCAAACCCAACCTTGTTTTCCACTTCAAATGGTCCATAAAATCTTGGAGACAATATTACATTCAATCGCTTCACCAATTATTAAGTTTGTGCAGTTGGTATCAACCCTTGGCTTCATTCAATCCCTTGCTTTGTCCAAGTGCTCCTTGAGAAAATCTAATATTGCATCACTATTACTCAATTGTTTGTCCACCTCATCCACAAATAAAGTTATACCTCAATAAAAATGGAGGATCTCGGCCATAAAGAGACTTGAAAGGTGTCATTCCAATAGTGCTATGATGGGTAAAGAGACCATGTCATCATGGTAGTCATTGTTGTCAAAGCATCATAAATGTTCAAGCATCACATATAAGATAAAGAGTTGTTGATGGATGATAGGCTCATGAGAATGTTAAGAAGATGAAGAGAAAGAAAAGGCTGCACAAAATCCTTGAGAATAAGAAGAGTCCATGACTTGAAAGATTAGGTAAAAAGCACAAGTCAAAAGAAGACTCGCTCACCGAGGGGTGGAGTTTCCTCATAAACATCACTCTATTTTGTGGTGTGGTGGCAAAAACCTCTCCATGTGAGAGTAGTATATGGTGTTGGATTGGTGTAGCCCGATTCGGTTGGACCGAATGCTTGTGACCCGTACTGCGCACCGGTCCACAACTTTCGCAGGTCGAGCTCCGTGGTGAGTTCGTTGGGGGTTGCAAGGGGCAACGCGCCCCTGCTCCGGGGGTCCGGGGGCCGAAGTTCCCCGGCCCAATTTTTCGGGCACTGTAGCATCTCTAACCACTATAGCAGAGCTGACCGACCGACACCGACAGGTACTGTAGCCTTTTGTTATTAACGATTTGTTTCAGCCGCTCCTCCGCAAATTCGTTCTCAATTTTTTTTATGATATTCTAATTTACAGCCCAGCATGGACCTCCCATCTACAACACTTGACAGTTGTCCTCCAGATGTTACGTGACTAGCACTTTTTTGTCAATCACAAAAAGTGTTCCGTTGGTTGTCAAGAAATCAGATATCTAGGACACATCATCTCTCCGGCAGGAGTTGCTATGGACCCAGCTAAAATCCAAGCAGTACTTGACTAGCCACCACCAGCAACCGTCAAGGGTGTCCGCGGCTTTCTTGGCCTCACAAGCTACTAAGAAAATTCATCAAAAGTTATGGCACTCTAGCCCAACCTCTCACACAGCTCACTCGTAAAGATAATTTTCAGTGGTCCACAGCTCAGAAAGCTTTTGACCTCCTCAAAAATGCTCTAACCACAACCCCTCTCCTCACACTCCTAGATTTCTCTAAACCCTTTGAAGTTGAGTGCGACGCTTCCGGCCGTGGAGTAGGGGTCATCCTCATGCAAAACCACAGACCTATTGCATTCTTCAGCAAGGCCCTTACTGACAGCACCTTGTCCAAATCGACGTATGAGGAGATCGGGGCCTTGGTCCTGGCCATGCACCATTGGCGGCCTTACCTGTTGGGCAGGCCGTTTGCAGTTTTCTCAGACCATCGAAGCCTGCAATTCCTGCTGCAACAGCGCATTGTTACCCCTGACTAACAATGTTGTGTTGCTAAATTACTGGGTTACCACTTCAACGTCAAATATAAGTCAGGTCGTGGCAATTCAGTCGTCGATGCTCTCTCCCGGAAAGCAGACTCTCCGGAGTTTAACCATCGTGAAACTTTTCCAGTTTGGCGCGAAGGGGCTGACTTGGTAAAGGAGGTCCAGGCTAATCCATATCTCGCCAAAATTCTACAACAGCTGTAGACCGGTAACCCTTCCCCCAAACCTTTTTCCTTCTCCCACGGGACACTCCTATATAAAGGCAGGCTAGTGATACCAGAATCCTCCCCCTGGATTCCTAAACTTTTGGAAGAATATCATGCATCCCCTCAAGGGCACCATTCAAGTTACTGTCGCACGTACAGAAAACTGGCAGCAACTTTGTACTGGGTGGGAATGCAGCGGCAAATTTTGAACTATGTTCAGCAGTGTCAAATCTGCCAACGATTTAAATACTCGACCTTGTCGCCAGCCGGGTTGTTGTAACCCTTGGCCATCCCGGCAGCAATTTGGGAAGATCTTTCAGCTGATTTTATCACCAGGATCCCAAAATCAAAAGGTTATGATGTGATTCTTGAAGCGGAAACGCCAGGAGTTGCAGTGACAAAAAAGGTTTGTAGATGAAAAATAAATAGAAAAAAGAATCACACAGGACATAGAGATTTATGTGGTTCGGGAAATGATCCCTATGTCCACAGAGAAAAAGAATTTCACTATAGCCGGGAACACAAATTACAGAGAGTTTTTCAGAGTTCTCACACACAGAAACCCTAGCTTGAAATGGACTAATAAGGAGGACAAATCAATATTCCACCAACCTCACAAAAAGTCCGTTGTGCTACAGTGCAAGGCGGCTGGAAGTCCGCACCGCTACAGTGCCGCAGCCACCCAAGTTTAAAGTGCTACAGTGACCGGCAACTGGAAGTCCACGGAGCTACAATACCGGTGTCTTCAAAGTCCGATCTGCTACAGTAGTCGTGTCAAAATCTACACTGCTACAGTGCCCTATTGGTGTCGATCGGTCATCTCTGCTACAGTCAGTCAAAGATGTTACAGTGCCCCCAAATTCGAGTCGGAGGCCTTCGACCCCCAGACCCCCGGAGCAGGGGCACATTGCCCCCTACAACCCCCAACGAGCTCACCGCGGAGCTCGACCCGCGGAGTTGCGGCTTAGTACGCAGTATGGGCCTGAAGCATTTGGCCCCATCATCATCCGGATCGGATCGGGCTACACTAATCCAACAATTCTTATCGTCATGGATAGTCTCTCCAAATACGCCCATTTTGTTTCCCTCAAGCACTCTTTCACAGCTAAATGGGTGGCCGACGTCTTCTTACGGGAAATTTCCCGCTTCCATGGCATCCCTAAGTCAATAGTCGGTGATTGGGATCCACTCTTTATGAGTCATTTCTAGACTAAGCTCTTCCGGTTGCAGGGCATCAAACTGAATATGAGCTCTGCTTATCATCCGCAAACGGATGAACAAACCGAGGTGGTCAATCGGTGTCTGGATATGAGCTCTGCTTATCATCCGCAAACGGATGGACAAACCGAGGTGGTCAATCGGTGTCTGGAAACTTACGTTCGTTGCTTTGCTAGGGAGCATCCAAAATAGTGGTCCTGGCTACCTTGGGCTAAATTCTGCTACAACACCACTTGGCATACTTCCATTAACTCCACCCCTTTTGAGGTGGTTTATGGGTGCAAACAACCAACAATTTGTACTTTCCTCCCTAGCAAAATTCGTGTGGAGGCAGTGGCACACGCCTTGTTGGACCGCGATGAAGTCCTCCGCCAACTTAAACACCACCTGTCTCGTGCTCAGCAGTCTATGAAGCGTCAAGCAGATCAACATCGTTGAGACCTCTCCTTTCAAGTGGGCGACCAAGTCTTTCTAAAACTCCGCTCTCACCGCCAACTGTCTCTCACCGCATCAATCAGCTCACTGCCCGGTTTTATGGCCCCTTCACCATACTGCAGCGCATTGGTCCTGTAGCCTACAAGATGGCCCTGCCCCCTGTCGCGTGTATTCATCCAGTCTTTCACATCATCCAAGCTCAAATGGGCGATCGGCACTCAACCCCTACAGTCGAGTTTCCCCACTGATCTTGACGAAGACTCTGCACCAGCAAGGGAGCCTGAGGCAACCTTATCCAAGCACTCCATTTGCAGAATATGGTTTTGGTTCCCCAATAGCAAATCAAGTGGAAGGGCTGCCCGCTGTAAGATGCCACCTAGGAAGACGAATTCCTCATTCGCAACCAATTCCCTTCTCTCAGTCTTGAGGACAAGCCTGATCTTTCGGAAGGGAGCAGTGATAGAAACACCAATACTGCCACCTGAAAAGTAAACTCCGGGAGGGGTAAGAAGGACCTTGTACCTGCTTCAATAGAATGAGGTGGTCCCCAGGTAAGCTGTTGGGGATTCCCTTCAGCGTTTGTTATAAGGGGATAGGAATGAGTGAGGGCGAGGGTAGAGAGGTTTATTGTTGCAACGGCCATGGGCTTGGGATAGGAGAGAGAGTCTACTCTTCCAGTAAGTGTATCTTCCTTTCTGTTCTCTTTTCCTACTGTAATTTCTGTTTGAAGGTAGCTTGAATATACCAAAGTATTTTCCTGGTGTGCTCGTCTCCATCACTCGGTGAGATTTCCTACTCCACGTATCACTGTTCATGCGTTGAACAATTTGAGAAAGTTATTTCACATAGCGGAAAATCTTACCTCACACTGTGTTTTCATGGGACTTCACCTGATTAACTTCCGGTATTTATTGCAGAAATGTTGTTGATTGTGAGAAAATGTATTTCAACTAAAATTTTCCCCAAAGCCTACCAAAGATTGTGCCCAGTCAAAGATGGTGCTTATTTCAGCCAATCGTAGAATATATTATCCATTGCCATTAAAGGTTACAGGGATTAATTAGGGGAATTTGTTGTTGATGATATATGCAGTTGGCGGAGTGGTTTTCTGAGAAAGATATGAGACAACCGAGAGGTTGCTAAATGTATGTGCGGCTAAACCAAATTTGCAGATTGAAAAGTCAAGAGAAAAATAGAAGATAGAGAGTTCATGTGGTGAACCAAATAAGGTCAAACCAGAATCCTGGTGGACGTGAGTTTCAGAGATCATCACAGAGGGGTCATTCAGATCTAAAGAAGAGTCAAACGTTTGTGTTTGAGTTCTTGAAGTTGTAATTTCCGGAAGTGTTTCCACGACTGCTTCAAGAGAAGAAGGCTGATTTTATCATTCTGCACCATTGATAACAGACCATCAGAAGATCTCCATCATATGCTGGCAGAAGATCCAGAAACTATTAAGGGGAGTTTCATCATATCCAGTGCTTCTGTGCACTTGGTTTTGTACTGAGAAAACGAACAGGATGCTTTTAAACTGTCGGGAGACAGCATTGTAAAAGGGTTTAAGGTTATCCCCTCAGCCTGTTGGTTCTTGATAGAGTAAAATCGTGTATAATGGAATAACATCCACTGCACACCAAAAACTAGTCACTCGCATCAAGTGGTGGGCCTTGTAAAAAACTCGAGGTGCTGCTATATTCATCTGGTGAGTGAGTGAGAAGAAGAAAGATCAGACTTTTCATCTTTACAAGGTAAGGGTTGAACATGAGAGTTCAAAAAAAAGGTAAAGTAGGGGAGTTGTCAAAGGAAGGTTTAAAAGAGTGTAAAATAGGGATACACTGATTCACCCCCTCCCTCTCAATGGATCTCCCCTGCCTGAAGCCCAGCAAAAGCCTAGGTTCCCCTCGCTTATCTGATCTGAGTTGCTTGAATTCATTTCCTTTACCATTGAGAATTATTATTCTGTTTGCAGTAAAAGTTTCTCGACAGTGAATGAAGAAAACTGTCACAATGAAGAAGAGCATGAGAATAAGATTATCTATCAATGAAGCTGAAGAAGAATGTTCCACCAGTGATGTGGAATATGATGATGAGTTCTTGAAGAAAATTTCCAAGAAGAGCATGAGGGGCAAGAGCAAGTCCAAGAACAAATTTTTTCGAAGTGTCTTATTTGTGATGAAAATGGACACCATTCAGCACACTACCCAAGAAGAAGAGATGAGTATGAAGATCTCTTTCTGGTGATCTTTACTCATAATTTTGCTTCAGTCGAACCTGTTCGTCACAGGGTTCCCAGGTCACCCCCCTTCGAAGCTTCTTTTCTCAACTTCCCTTGCTCCATGGTCAGCTGCTACAGAAAGTGCGGATTGGAGAATTAAAGTTCTCTGACAAGAACCACCAGTCAACACCTTAATAGGAGACGGATTTGTCACGAAACGTGGAGTGGAAGCTCTAACAGTGAAACAGTTTGACAAACGAGAAGAAGAGCGAACAGATCGAGCAAATGGAAAAAAAGAAAGAAATCGAACACACAGATTTCCATGATTCAAGAAAAATCCTTACGTCCATAGAGGCAAAAAAATCACTATTTCCAGAAGCACAGATTATAGAGACAAAAAAGAACACTGAAATTCTAGCTTGAACTATGCTCATAAAACCATATGTGTTGCAACAGTACCCCATTTGATCAACTCTACTACAATGGCCGTACTTCAAAATTTGAGCTGGGGACCTTCAGTCCCAAGACACCCAACAACCTCACCGCAGAGGTCGATCCACGAAAGGCGTCAAATCAGTGTTCAGTGTGAGCATTTAGCAATTAGCCCAACTCCATCTGAATGATTGGGCTCTACAATTCCAAAAAATTGGCCCATTAGTTAAACCTCCCGATTTGATCTTCTGGGCCTTTCTTCTTCATCGGGTTGAGCTCATCCACATCTCGTGTCGGATCCATCGACTAAATCAAGGACTTCAGCTTGAACAATTTTAACTCTGACTTAATTGTTGCGGAAATGTCAGGAATCACACAACAGAGATTTGCAGATAAAAAAAAGACATAAACAAAAGAAGAAGAATGTTGGAACCCATTTAAGTGTAAATGGGTGAGTCCCACATCGGACTTACCCGTCTTGTATATTGGTTTCCTAATCTATAAAAGAATACCCACACCTCACATTGAGGGAAGGGGAATTCACCCACTAACATGGTATCAGAGGGATTTTTCTCCCGAACCCTCCCTCCCTTGCGGATTCCTGGCGTTCTCCCGGCCCCGCCTCTCTCCCTCCTGCCCTAGCCTTTCCCGACGGGCCTCCTCTCCTGTCCCGGCACAGCTCCTCTCCGGCCTGCACCCTCCCGGCAGGCCCTCCCTCCCGGCGCACCTCTCCTCCCGGCCGGCCCTCCCTCCCGTCCACCTCTTCCCTGCCGGCTCCTGGTCGCGCAGCCCTCCAGCGCACGGCGGCCTGCTCTCCCGGCGCGCTTCCCATCCCAGCCGCCCCCTGTGGCCTTCCCCGACGGCGCGCCTCCCTTCCCGGCGGCCTCCTGCGCGTCGCTCCTCCTGCTATGGCTTCCCGGCTCCAGCGGCGCCCTCCCCCTGGTGGTTTCCCGCTGCCTCCTCTGAGCGAGCCGGCCCCGACATCCCGCAGCGGCGCATCCCGTCGCGACGCCCGTCGCGACGCCCGTCGCGACGCCTCCTCCTGCGGCGCTCTCGGCCGGCCCTACCTCCCGGCCGTCCTCACTCCCGCTGCGCCTCCACCTCCCGGCGGGCCTCCCTTCCCGGCGGCCCTCTCCTCTGCGCATCCCGACGGCGCTCCCTCCCCGCGGCTCCCCGCGGCTCCCGACGCCATCGCCCGCGCGGCTCCCTCGCCCTCGCCCGACGGCCCCCTCTCTCCCCGCCGCGGCCCGCGCCGGCTCCTCCCTGCGGACTTCCTCCCCGCCGGCGCTCCATCCCCGCGGCTCCAGCCGCCATCGCCCCGGCGCCCCGCCCAGGCGCCCCTTCTCCGGCGCTCCCCTCACGAAGGCCCTCTCATCCCGGCGGCCCTCATCCCGGCGTCCCCGGCTCGCCCCGACGTCCCGGCTCCCCGACTCCCGGCTCCTCGGCTTCGCCCCGACACCCTCGCCCTCGGCGCGGCGCGGCTCCCGACTCCCGCTGCTCCCGGCGCCTCCCGCTGCTCCAATGCCTCCCGGCGCCTCCCGCTTCTTCCCGCGCCGACTTCTCCTCCGGCGGCCCTCCTCCTGCAACCGCCCTCCGCAGCAGCTCCCTTCCCAGGAGCGGCTCCCGCCCGGTCCGGCGCTCCCCAGCCCGTCTACCAGCAGCTACCCTGCGGCCTTCCTGCGCCGTCGGCCCAGCTCCCTGCGTTAATGGCGGGCGTGTCCGCCCGCGGCCCTCCGGCATCACCTCCGGACGCCAGCATTCCGGTCGGGCCGCACCCTCACTTCCATTGGCGGCCTTCCCGGGCACCTATGCACTCAGCCGCGCGGCTCTCCCATCCTCCATCATCGGCTCTACCGCGCAGCGGTCCTCCTTCATCCAGTACCCGTTACAGGACCACACTCTCGCCGGCGGAGCTTGCTTTGGTAAAATCTTATCGCGCGACTGCGCCACCATCTTCTTCTCTAGCTCCACTTGCTCGGACTGGCAACTCCACCGCCTGTGTTTCTCATCGCCAGACAGCTTGGATGTTTGACTCTGGTGCGTCAGAACATCTCACCGGGGACTCTGGTATGTTCACTACCTATCATCCGTACACCGGTGCCTCTACCATTACTGTTGTTAATGGCTCAACAATCCCTATTACCGGCTTTGGCACATGTTCCTTGACCCCGTCTCTTCCCCTGACGTCGGTCGCTCATGTTCCTCAAAGTCCCTTTAATCTTATCTCTATCAGCAAACTCACCACCGAATTGAATTGTGTTGCTATTTTTAGCTCCTCTGGTGTTGTTTTTCAGGAGCGGAAGACGAATCGGGAAATTGGTCGAGGTTATCTTCGGGATGGGGTTTACCTGTTTGATACCCCATCATCCCTTGCTTGCTCATCCACCTCAGCCCGAGCCCTTGACCTCCATTACCGCCTTGGCCATCCACCACCTTCCACCCTCCATAAACTTTGCCCCCAATTCGGTTCTCACCTCTCCTTCCATTGTGAATCCTGCAAGTTTGCCAAACATCATCGGACGACGTATGCTCCTCGCCCGGAACCACGGGCCGCGACTCCTTTCGCTCTTGTTCATTCCGATGTATGGGGTCCTTGCCGGGTTCCTAGCCAGTCAGGGTACCGTTATTATATCACCTTTATTGATGATTACTCCCGCATGACCTGGCTTTATCTTCTTCGAGATCGAACGGAGGTTCTCTCAACCTTTCAGACATTTTTTCAGGAAATCCAGACACAGTTTTCTCTCCCTGTGAAATGTCTCCGATCTGACAATGGGCGAGAATACTTATCCACTCATTTTCAGCAGTTTATGAGGGCCCACGGCATCATCCATCAGACTCCTGTCCTGATACCCCTCAGCAAAATGGGGTGGCCGAGCGGAAACACCGACATATCTTGGAGACCGCTCGTGCCCTCCTCTTCCACCGCCAGGTCCCTCTTCTTTTCTGGGGGGATGCCATCCTCACTGCTACTTACCTTCTCAATCGTCTTCCCTCCTCCATCCTTCAGGGGGAGACTCCTTTTCATACCCTGTTTCCCTCTCTCCCTCCTCACTCCCTTCCACTCTGTATCTTCGGTTGTCTCTGTTATGTCCGGGACACTCGCCCAAATCTCTCCAAACTATCCCCCAAATCCCTTCGCTGTATTTTTCTCGGGTATTCCCGCACTCAGCGCGGGTACCGATGCTTCTCTCCAGACCTCCGCCGGTATATCACCTCTGCCGACGTTTCATTTGTCGAGAGCTCTCCTTTCACTCTCCCCTCTCCTTCTCCTGACACTACCATCGATGACTGTCTTCCGCTCATGGTTCACCCGCCTCTGGTGTCTCCTCCGACCGGTCATCTCTTTGGACAGACCTACTCTCGTCGTCCTTCCACTGTACCTCCCGTCCCGGCCGAGGAAACCATTGTTCCCGCTTCGCCTGATGTTCCTGACACAACTCCCGAGGATGTGCCGATTGCGCTCCGGAAAGGTACTCGCTCGTGTCAGAATACTCCTCTCTTTGTATCTTCTTACAGGGGCTTGTCAGCTCTGGAGACCGTTTCGCTTCCTCGAACGGTCGGTGAGGCCAAATCTCACCCCGGGTGGCTAGCCGCAATGAGAGATGAATTGCAGGCTCTGGATGCCAACCATACTTGGGATCTTGTTCCCCTTCCGGCAAACAAACAGGCAGTCGGCTGTAAATGGATCTTCACGATCCGTCTCAATCCCGATGGCTCTCTCTGCCGCCTCAAAGCCCGGCTTGTCGCCAAGGGATTTGCTCAGACGTATGGCGTCGACTACTTTGAGACCTTCTCTCCAATCGCCAAGATGGCCTCGGTCCGCCTCTTCATCTCTCTGGCTGCTCATCATCACTGGCCCCTTCATCAACTCGACGTTAAGAATGCTTTTCTTCATGGCTTTCTTGACGAGGAGGTCTACCTGCAGCTGCCCCCTGGTTTCTCTGCCTCTGGTGCCGCCTCCCATGTCTGCCGTCTCCGTCGCTCCCTCTACGGCCTCAAACAGTCTCATCGCGCCTGGTTTGGCCGCTTCAGCACTGTCATCACCGCCTTTGGCCTCTCTCGAAGTATGAAAGATCACACCGTCTTCTTCCGTACGACGGCACACGGCTGTATCTTGCTTGTAGTTTATGTTGATGACATCATCATCACAGGGAGCGACTCCAGAGGCATCGCCAGCCTCAAGACGCATCTTCACCATCACTTTCACACCAAGGATCTTGGACCCCTCACGTACTTTCTTGGCATCGAGGTCTCCCGAACTGCGGACACTATCTCTCTCTGCCAGCGCAAGTATGCTCTTGATCTATTGCAGGATGCCGGGTTGAGCACCGCCACCACAGTTGACACTCCCCTTGAGCCTGGGGAACGCTCCCTTCATTCCGCTTCGGAACTCTTTCCTCATCCTGAGAGCTATCGGCGCTTGGTCGGTAAACTCAACTACCTCACCATGACGCGTCCCGACATTGCATGTGCCATTGGCAAAGTCAGCCAGTTCATGGAGCATCCCACCTGCTCTCAGTGGGATGTTGTCCTCCGCATTGCCAAGTACATCAAGAAAGATCCTGCACGCGGCCTTCGGTACTCACATCATGCTCACATGGATGTTGAGGCTTTTTGTGATGCGGACTATGCCAGTTGCCTCGCTACCCGCAAGTCTACTTCGGGATTCGCCGTCTTCTTCGCCGGTAATCTCATCTCTTGGCGCAGCAAGAAGCAGACTGTGGTCTCCCGTTCTAGTGCCGAGGCAGAGTATCGAGCCATGGCCACTGTCACTACTGAGATCCTCTGGCTTCGTCATCTTCTCCTGGAGCTCGGTTTCCCGGCATCGACTCCTGCTCATATCTGGTGTGACAATCAGGCCGCTACGAAGATTGCCTCGAATCCCGTCTTTCATGAACGGATGAAGCATATCGAGGTGGATTGTCACTTTCTCCGCCACCATCTGGAGCAGCACCATATCGGTTTCGGCCATATCCCGACGGCCGATCAGCTTGCCGATCTCTTCACCAAAGGTCTTCCCGGAGCTCGTCTTGAGTCTCTCACTTCCAGGCTGGGTATTCACAGCCTCCCTGGCCCAGCTTGAGGGGGAGTTTGAGATTGTCTTGTTATTCTTTTTGTGTGGGACTCTATCCAATCTGGGCATGTCCAGCTTGAGGGGGAGTGTTGGAACTCATTTAAGTGTAAATGGGTGAGTCCCACATCGGACTTACCCGTCTTGTATATTGGTTTCCTAATCTATAAAAGAATACCCTCACCTCACATTGAGGGAAGGGGAATTCACCCACTAACAAAGAAGAAGATGAACACGAACACAGCGATTTACGTGGTGCGGGAATAATTCCTACGTCCACAGAGAGACAGAATCACTTCACTAAAAAATCCGGAAGCGCAATTACAAGATCAGAGTTTCACCCACACACAAAACCCTATCTCGAATGAGCTAATAAAGAAGACGAAACATTGTGCCATCAACCGCACAATAATTCCATAGTGCAATAGTGAACGGTGGATGGAAGTCTGCACTGCTATAGTGTTGCGACCACCCAAGTCCAAGTTGCTACAGTGGTCGGTGGCAAGAAGTCTGCGGAGCTACAATACCGTTGTCCCCAAGGTTCGAGCTGCTACAGTAGTCGTGTCAAATTCCGCACTGCTACAGTGCCTTGTCGGTGCCGCCTGGTCAGCTTTGCTAAAGTCGGTCAGAGTTACGACAGTCCCCCAAAAAATTTGGATCGAGGGCCTTCGCCCTTCGTACCCCCAGAGCAGGGTGCGCATTGCCCCCTGCAACCCCCAACAAGCTCACTGCAAAACTCAACCCACGAGAGTTGCGGTCTGGCGTTCAGTATGGACTGCTAGCATTCGGCCTAGCATCATCCAAACGGATCGGACTACACCAATCCAACATTAATCACTTCAGACAACCCGTTGTTAAAAGTCACCCGCAAAAATTCTTCATACACTTCAGGGTTAAAATCACTGAATACAACTTAAAAATCTCAAGATATTCTTCCACCATGGTTTCCTGTCTCGATTCTGTGAGCAAATCCAGCATACCACCTTGGGATGCTTGGAACCTGAGAACGATGGCCTTAGTATTTCCAATCTAGAAGCTCCAAATGATTTTCTACCCACTAGTACCAGTGCAGAGTCCTTACCTCCATGCACATCGCTGTCATCTCTACCCTATCAATTGCAAATATGCCATAATGCCATAAGTATGTTTCGATTCTATAAATTCAATCAAACAGTTCTCCACCTTCAAAAATTGGCATCTCAATCTTTCAATTCCTTCCCTCACACGTCTCAAGTTAAGTCCCTGTTTCATGGGTCCCGACTTGTCCAGACAAGACATTGGATCACGATCCGGGTTCAACTCCCTTCTCAAGTTTCATAAATATCCTCTTGATCGAATTAAGGTCCTCTTGATCGTGAGCTCGAACTTTCATCAATTCAACCATCATCCATTTCAATTCATTCACCATTAAACCAAGTCCCACAAAATTATCTTTAATCGCTTTGATTTTATCCATCCAGGTCACTACCATTCCCCAACAATCATCACTCATCAGATACCAAATGATACAATCCTTGCTTTCCACTATCAAATTCATCGTTTAATTGAAAGAAGATGTCTTCCAGAATCACCAATTGGCTCAGTTGGTTCTTCCCTCAAACAATAGCGCCAGAAAAGTCTTTCAGTTCCCACAGGCTGACCACCCGTGCAACTCCAACAACATCAACCAGGTTCTTATTTATGTCTAACTATTGCCGTTGCCTCTTATCTATTCCTTCCCGCCACTCTAACAAACACCTCTTCCAAACAAGCACCATTGTCAGCTGTCTTATTTCCATGGGATTCCCTCTTCCTAGCAAACTAAAGCCACTGCCAGTTGTCTTACTACCAAGGGCTTCCCTCCCACTTCCTCGACTAAATTCTGTTCAGACCATCACTAATTTTCTTTGGGCTTTTTCTTTCACTGGACATAAACTTTTAATTCCCATGTTGCATCAGAATTGAAACCCACACCAAACAAGAAAGATATTTTTCTCTATTGCCATTCTTTCCTTTTCTAATGCTAATACAAAATCCCGCAGCATTCACTATACAACTGTGGCCACTCCCGTGTTTCACTCGAAATCTGATTCAATTGCTGTATTAGGAAATCATTATTTAGTACACACAATGAAGCATTGTTGGACATTTAATGGGATTCATAAGGGTATGAAATTTAAAATATAAGAACTGCGGGGGATGAATTCATAACAAGGACACTATATTAACTTTAAATCAAATTTACCAATAACACAAAAAGTAATGTCGAGGTTGTACTCACACCAGAACGCAACTGTTGAACAACCTCGACATTGTCAAAAAAGGCAGGTTTTAGAAGACAGTTTGGCTTCACGCATCTGACAAAGTGAGGATCCATAGAATTTAATGTATCCATCAATTGTTGCAGCTGTAGCTGCATCGATTTGGCCAAACATAAGTAGTCAGCATTCATGATTGCTCTTCATCTCCAAAAAAAAATCTTGAGATCCATTACAACGAGAACAAATGGTGGATTAAAAAATACCTTAAAACGAGAACCTATGGAGGAAAACTTGGTAAACTTAGTTGTCTCCTCTGGAACAAGAGGGAAAAGACCAGATATAAAACAACACCTGGAAGAACTCAGCAAGCCTTGATGTTCAAGTGAGACATAGTCTTTGTTTTTATCTAGAAATTGATCAGACTGATAATGAACCTGAGGCAAAATATGCAAATAAATGATGAAGATGAATAAAAAAACATCATCCAGACTCTGAAAATAACAGAAAGAAAAATAGTATCCAACTCACCTGGCCAGCATAATGAGCAATAATGAAATCTGTTCGAGCCAACTTCGGCTTGATAAAGCGTTTATGATCTTTATACATCTGATAGAGCTTTTGTGAAAACGATTCATGACTTGACTTTGGAAACATGCTGGAAACAAGAAACGGCCATACAACAGGAAAAATAGAAAAGAGGCCAAGATATAAAAGAAAAAATATTCATCTTTCAGGATAACAAGGATGCCTACAGCCACAACTAACTTGGAATTGTCAAGAAACAAGCATTATTTGAAACTGAATGTGGGGTAGATGATCATTCATATGACATCGAGTAAACATTCTAAAATTTACTCAAGTATAAATCTTTTAATTTTTCCCTCTGCAGATTCCATGGTATTCAAAACATTTTTATTACATTCCAGAAGATATTACAGACATTCTCATTTTATCACTAGTATTATGAATTTACAACCATAAGAAAACAGTCAAAATCGGATACCAGATTCCATGTCACTCAACTGAGGCCAGAGGACTTTATCTATAGATGAGCTAAAGAGATATATTGATAATGAGGTACATATTTGATGTGGGACAAACCCACCATTTTAATAATACACTAACAATATTAATAATATTTACCTAATACTAATAATATTGTCAACAGCCTCCCTCGAGTCGAGTCATATATATTGATCATACCAAACTTGTTACATAAAAGCCTCACTCATGGCCCAGGAACTCCCCTTGTGAAGACATCAGCGAGCGACTACTATTTGAATGTATCGGAATGTGAGGGTTTTTTTTGTCGATGTTCTTGCATACCAAGTGACAATCTACTTCAATGTGCTTCTTGCACTCATGAAAGACAGGATTTGTGGAAATATTCATTGTTGTTTGATTATCACACTAGATGAGTGTCTTTCCACATTGGATAGTCAAGCTCGCTCAAGAGTTGCTGTGCTGTGCCTACAAAATGTTCGCTGCTACATGGCTCATGACTCTGTATTCAGAATCTGTGTTTGAATGAAACATGATTGCTTGTTTCTTACTTCACCGAGAAATGAGGTTGTAACCAATGAAGACAACATAGAAAAATGTAAACTTGTCTCGGTATATCCATGATCATGATATAATAGGCTCGGTCCTGGTTCCATCTTGATATAACCGACAATACATAGAACCGTATCCCAATGAAATTTGGTAGGGAGCTTTGTGAATTGACAGACACAAGCAATGTTGTATTGAGTCATTGTTAAGTAATTTAACTTCCCAACCAAACGACGGTACCTATAGGGTGAGGAAAAAACTTCACTCGGAGCATGTAATAATTTTTCACCAGATTCAAGAGAAGTATCCATAGTATCAACATTAGATATTCTGGTTTTATGAAGCAAATGTATTTCCGGTGCAATAAAAAGCCTTCGAAACATTGAGAAACTTTTATGCCAAGGAAATATTTTAATATGCCCAAATTTTCCCTGTGAAGGTTCTGATTGAGGAAGAATTTAAGATGAGCATCATTGACCGAGTTAATTCTTATGATCGTCATATCATCAACATACACCGCTAGCAGTACACTCCTGGAGGTTGTTTACTAGTAGAATGCATATGGGACTTACAAGCTCAGGCGAGACCAAAATCAGTCACCACAGTACAAAAGGGCCAAAACCCAGGAGGTCGTCTACTAGTAGAATTGCTTGAGGTCATACAATTATCGATAAAGACGACGTAAAGTATTCTCCCTCTGAGCAACAAACCCAGGAGGAGGTTGCTCTGCATAGACCTCTCATCGAGAAAACCATTTAGAAAAACATTTTTTACGTCCAATTGATGTAATGGTCAATTATGTGAAGCAACCAAGGAGAGAATATGTAATAATGTCATTTTTGCGACAGGTGAAAATGTTGGATTGGTGTAGCCCAATCTGTTTGGATGATGTTGGGCCGAATGCTAGCGGCTTATACTGAACACCAGGCCGCCACCCTCATGGGTCGAACTTCGCGGTGAGCTCGTTGGAGGTTGCAGGGGGCAACGCGCCCCTACTCTGGGGATTGAAGGACCCCGACCCAAATTTTAGGAACTATAGCAACTCTGACCGACTGTAGCAGAGCTGACCAGGTGACACCGACAGGGCACTGTAGCAGTGCGGACTTTGACACATCTACTGTCGCAGCTCAGACTTTGGAGACAGCGGTATTGTAACTTCGCGTACTTCTTAACACTAACTACTGTAGCAGCTTAGACTTGAGTGGCCGCAACACTGTAGCAGTGCAGATATTTGCGACGGAAGAAACAGTTCCATCGCAAATAGTTTTGGCAAGATTTCCAGCTGCTCGACGCCAAACTCATCTGCGACGGGCATTTGCGACGAAATTAGAATTTCGTCGCAAATACTTTTGACCGAATGACTATTTGCGAAGGAATAAATTTCGTCGCAAATAGTTTAATGTTTTAACCTGCGGAACCCTTCCTCTTCTCTTCTCTTCTTCCTCCGCTCCCGCACACCGCTCCTCCCCTACTCGCGACCGCCACTCCTCCCCTCCTCCACGTCACGCCGCTGCATCACTCCACCGCGCCGCCGCACCCCTCCACCGCTCCGCAACGCCACTTTGTCGGACCGTCTTCCACACAACCGCAACGCAGCGCCGCCTCGAGTCGTTCCGCTCATATTTGCAAGATACGAACTCTGGTTCTGTTTTCCTTAAAAAAATTTGCGTATTTCTATTCAATATTATGAATACTGGTCTAGTTAAAACCTAGTTTAATCGATTTACCTATTTTTTTGAATTTATCAGATATTTAGGTTTAATATAAATTTATTAGTTTGTTTTTGGGTGTCAATTGTTTTGTAATGCTTTATTTCAAAATTAGATGTCATGGGTATGATTTGATTTTTGATCGGTTCAATATTAGATGTCTGGATAAATGAGACTATGAATCAATTTAACATCCAAAATTGATCACCAAAATTGTTTTATAATGATTATAATGCTTGTATTCCGAAACAAATTATTATTTGTGTGTCAATTATTTGATTTTAGGATTAATTCATTTTCAAACTTATAAATTAATTTTATAATGCTTGTATCATTATATTTGGGTGTCAATTGTTTTTTGCAAAATTTGATTGCATTTAAATAATTTATAATATTTAATAATTATAGTCATTATTATTAATAAATTGTAAATATAAGTTTTAATTATCAAATAATAATAATAATTTGGAAAAAAAATATAAAAATATATCACTATTAGAAATTCACAATAATACGTATAACTTTCGTATTAATTAAAATAATAATTATTAATAATTCGTATAAATGTCGTAAAAACACCCGATGCGGTAATTATTCAATTAATGAATAAGCATCCTCTACCTGACAACATTTGATAATTTCTCAAATTTTATGATTGTTTTGTAATTTGGTTTGACAAACATATCATGTTTGAAATGATATATTACTTTTATGTATGTTTAAATTTGCTTATTTTAAATTTTTAAATTTTTTTTAATGTTTTCTAAATATTTGTAAATTTATTAATTAATTTTAAATATTTTTAAGGTTTTAATTGATTTTAATTTTTTTAATTTTTTTAAATATGTTTAATTTTTTAATTATTTTAATTATTTTAAAATATATTTAAATTTTTCAAATTATTCTTAAATTTTTTAATTAATTTTAATATTTTAATTTATTTTAATTATTTTTACGTATATTTAATTTTTAAATTTTTAAATTAATTTTAATTTTTTTAATATTTAAATTAATTTTAAAGCTATATTTTTTAAAAACAAAATACATAATTTTCATTAATTTTAATTATTTTTAATTTTTTTAATTTTTTTTAATTTTAATTTTTTTTTTTGAGAAAAAACATATTTGCGACAGATGGACACTCCGTCGCAATTGATTGTTTTAAAAAGTTAAGCCACTTATTTGCGACGGATGGAACATCCGTTGCAAATAATAACTATTTGTGACAAACTATCGCAAATAACCGCAATAGCAACGCCATTATTTGCCACAGAGTATTAGCGATGGACTCTCGTCGCAGATGACTTTTTGCGACGGGAGTCCGTCGCTAATACGACGTCGCAAATAATCAAAAATCTCTTTGTGACTGTCGCACAGTGGACTCGTTGTGCCTGTGTTCATCTTCTTTTTTTGTTCTGTCTTTTCTCCATCTGCAAACCTATTTGTCGTGTGACTCCCGGCGTTTTCGCAACAAAAAACGCATCTAAGTAGTTGATGTCATAGGTCTAGGTAGAGGTGTAATCGAATCGGGTCGAGCCAAGTATATAAGTACTCGAGCTCGAGCTCGGTACTTGAACTCGGTGCTCAAGCTCGGCTCAATGCTCGACCGAGTATCGATTTCCTGGCTCGAGATCGAGCTTGAGCTCGACTCAGACTCGATCAAGCTACTTGATTAGGCTTGACTCGGTTCAATTAGGAAACGTTTTCAAAATCTTAATTACAAAATATAGCTCAAATTTGTAATCAAGATCGAAAGCTCGAGCTCAAAATTAAATGCATATACATTGAATAAGAACAATATATTAAAAAATTTGATGCTCGATTAGGCTCGTGAGCTATTCGGTTATGTTGTTATAATACTCGAACTCAACTCGAGTTAGTACTCGGGTAGCTCGAGCTCGAGCTCGAAAGAAAACCGAGTCGAGTTCGAGTATTTGTTGAGTCAAGCCCGAATAGCTAGCGAGTACTCGAACTCGTTTACAATCCTGGGTCTAGGCATACCCTTTGACAACTAAGCAGACCTTGAGACAATTTAGAGAACCATCAACATTCATCTGAACAATGTGCACAAGTTTTTTGCCAGACAAAAGAGGGACCAAGTCCCATGTATGATGATTATTCATCAGGGTCTGTAGTTCTTACATTATAGTCTGAAACGATACTAAATGACTTTTTACCTTGGTGAGCGTGGAGGAGGAAGAAACGGTGATCATTGTGAAAATCAAGACAATGGCGCTTGCGAAAAGACCATGGTAAGAATAAGTATAAACAGGTCCAAATTGGCAAAAGCGACTACCTTTACGAAGAGCAATCAACAGGTCCTCAATAATTTATATTGGAGCATCTGACAAAGCACATAATTATGAATCAAGTGGCAATTCGGAAGACTATTATATGATTAACGGGAGTAAGTCTGACCAAATCAAGAATCATTGAATGTGGGAGGGGTAAGAGAGCTATCAAACTCAAGGGTAAATGGTAAACAACCACCAAGGTTAGAGGGAGATGTTGGGTCCAGAACCTCCCGAAACGGAAGCAGCCTCTGGGAGATGTTGGAATTTTCATGTTGCATCCAGAACATCTTCTTGCAACACAACCACCGGAACATGGATGGTGTTGTCGTTGGTCTGGATCCGGATTTTCCTTTGGTGAAGGTGAACTGCCCTTCATCCTGGTTCCGCAAGTGTCATTCTGAAAAGACAAGTTCCAAAAAAAAAACCCAACACTTAACCAGAAAAACAGTTTTCACACCAAAACCTATCAATCTTGCGCTTGTGAACTATTTTCACAAGTCTAGCAATCTCCCACTTGAAGACAGCTCTCAAGGCTTTCACCAAAGTCTCACCGGCCAATTCCGAACAACATCTTTCGCTCTTCCTTCACAGTGTCCGCATGATCCTCCGCCATGCATGCGGTTGTCCAAGCCACACTAAGACAAAGCCACCCCAGAATTTCAAAACTCTCAATGTCATCATGGAATTTTCTGCAAAACAAACAGGCTTGAGCACCATCCAAAGGCCTGCAATCCAAGAGCTTCCGGTACATCTAACTTCAGCGATACCATCAGAACCGACCTCCATCTGAAAATGCTTCTAGAAATTCCAATATCATCGAACTAACGAACTTCCACTGAAACAACCTGGCACCATTTAGATCACCATTGCTCAATGCAACCAAGGCACACACTGGTCTTTTTCTCCCATTGCATCACAGCCTGGTTCCGAACCATCCAAGGCTCCTCATTACAAAAGACATTCCAAAACTCGGACGAACTTCCATAAGCTGCTATCCTTGAAACAGAAATATCAATGTCTCCATGGCCACTCCTTTGCAAAGAAACATGCCCGGCATCGACATGATCATGGTCGACTTTCCAAAGACTTTGCAGGTGAGAGAACAAACTGCCCCCTTCCGGAATGAAGTATCTCCAAAAGATCCTGCCCCAAACGGAACGAGAATAAAATCCGCTTCGCGACATCACACTTGGTGCTTCAGGTATGGTCTCCTCAAACCGCGAGGCAAACCGCCAGCATACCTTCTGAAACTCCCACTTGCTTCGGAACTCTTCACCTCCATACCAACATCTGGTCTCCTTTACACAATGGTTCTCCATCTGATGAAAGTTTTGAAACTTCGAACTTGTGCTTGAGGAAGAGCTAGGGTTAGAGAACCCCCTATCCTAACGCCACTTCGCCTAGGTATACACAACCTCAACAAAAAAAAGGGTTGGTACACGGGGCTGTTGTCTCTGCATTACCAAAGGGCTTATTCATCATTGCTCGGATCACTGTCGAGGTGTTTGGACCACCCTCGGGCTTCTTCATCTTTGTTTGGATCACCGTTGGACTTCTTCATCTTTGCTCGGATTACCATCGAGCCATCTGGATCACCGTCGGACTTATTTATCACTGCTCGGATTACCGTCGGGCTACCCGGATCATCGTCGGGCTCCTCATCACTGCTCGGATCACCGTCGAGCTTCGTTGATGTTTTGTTTTTTGGATTTGTATTCCAAGCTGAGCATGTCCGGTTTGAGGGGGAGTGTCACTACTGTTTATTTTTTGTTTTCTTATATATCCAAAACTAGATATGTCTAACTTGAGGGAGTGTTAGAAATTGTTGGAGTCTGCATTCCACATCGGACTTGTGGTCCGATGTGGTCTTTATTATTCATTATAAAAGAACCTTAAGGCCTCCTGAGCACCTTGAGGATTAGGTCCCTACTCTTTTATCATTTAACATGGTATCAAAGGGTGTTCCCTAACCTGAGCCTCCCTCCCATTTTTTCCCCAAGCTCTGGGTTTTTTGTTCTAGGACTCTCCCCCGGTGGGGGGCGACGGCCCCAGACCCTTAGGCCACCATCTGCGCCGCCCCCTGGCCGGCCTCTGCGGCTTCGCGGCCCCTCCTCCCTCCCGCAATAGGAGGTCCTCCCGCACCGGCGACTCCCTCCCTCCCTTCGCGCGATGGCCCCTTCACCAGCCCTCCCGCCCGTTGCCGCCAGATCCCACAACGACGCCTCCCGTTTCTCCAGACACGACTCTATCATCTCTCCGGGCAGATCCTTCCCCGCCGGTCGCCAAGCCAGATCAGGCGCCGCCCTCCCAGATCCGGCGACACCCGGGCCACCGTGACTCCCTGCGCGACGGACTTCCCCGCTGACTCTCTCTAATCATTCCCACAGGCTCTCTCCAACCATTCACAATGGCCCCCACTCTCCCCGTACGCGATGGCCTCCTGTGGCTTTCCCGCCTCTGTGCGCGGCCTCTCCCCACGTGAGGCAACCCCCCCCCCCCCCCGCCCTCCAGTCGCCGGCATCCTGCAGGAAGCTCTGCCTCCTGCCGGCCCGCCTGTTCGCTGGCCTCTTCCGCCTCCTGCTCCATCAACCCCCTGTGTGACGCCTCCACCGCTGCTCCCTCCATGTCGGCCCCCTCCTGCGGCAGTCCCCGCCTCCATGCCGGCCCCCTCCTACAGAGTCCCCTCTCCCGACGACTGGCCCCGCCTGCCCAGATTTCCCGATGCTCAGACGTCTAGCCCGCCTGCCCAGATTTCTCGGCGCTCCGACGACCGGCCTACCAATGCGGATTTCCCGGCGCTCTGACGACCAGCCCGCCAGTGCGGCTTTCCCGGCGCTCAATTGACCGGCACCGCCAGTGCGGCTTTCCCGGCATTCCGTCGACCGGCACCGCTTGAGCGGCTTGACAAATCTTTTTCAGCATTATCATCCATCTTCTTGAGGGGGAGCAGCAACCATGGCCGTTTATCTTTTCTTTGTTTTGTCTTGTTTTGTAATCAAGCTGGGTATATCCAACTTGAGGAGGATTGTTTGCAGCGTATGTTGATTGATTTGTTTTTCTTTATGTGTTCAAGCTAGGTACACCTAACTTGAGGGAGAGTGTTGGAGTCTGCATCCCACATCGGACTTGTGATCCGATGTGGTGTTTATTATTCATTATAAAAGAACCTCAAGTCCTCCTTTAGAGAGCACCTTGGGGATTAGGTCTCTACTCTTTTATCATTTAACAGAGATTAAGTCAAGTCCCACATCGGACTTGAGGTATCATGTCGTCTTTATTATTCATTATAAATTAACACCAAGGCCCCCTTAGAGAGCCATCTTGAGTATTGGGTTCACTCTCCATTTTAACAGGTTTAAATTCAAGAGGAAGATATAGCTCGAGATATGGGTGTTTGACTCAGCTTGATTGGATGAATTCGATCACACTTAAACGCGTGTGACACATGGCATGATCACAGAGTATTGGCATAACATGGATTGATCTCAACCGTTGATTGAAGGGTTGAAATTTTGGAAGATTTGATATATTCTGCTGCAGAAAACTGCAAAAAAATGTACGACACTGATACATTCAGTTTTTTAGAGAAGAGAGGGCCGATTGACGGAGCATACTTGATACATCCGGTTCACAGATGGAAGGTTCGTCATTTATGAAGTTTTATTGATTACATCTGGCTGTTTAGAGAAGAAGACGGAGCCTAACAAAGATAATTCCTTTCTAGGAATTAATCTAATCTGGAGGAAGAGTTATTGCTGCTATGGAGTTCGTTTGAAATGCAACGATTCAACTCTCTTAACAAGGAGTGGATCATACCTAACTCCGGAGCAAGAAGGCAGCAAGGTGGACATCAACGACCCATCAAATCTGGAGTTGTATGATTCAAAGAAGATCAGTACCAAATGCTGATTGAAAAGGCCGACAGTCTATAAACTGATTCCTTTCTTGAAGCAGTGCGCGGAAGATGAAGAGGGAGTTTCCCGTGGATGTGCAGTGAGCTTCCCTAAATCTCTTTTAAGGGTAATGCATCCCGGCGTGGAGTGACCACATCCTAAACATTGTATCCACCAAAATAGCACGTTAGTAGTGGATTTTGATACATCGGCACATTGTCATGTGTATGCTCCTTAGACGTAACCCAATACAAGCAAACCAATTAAATCCTTATGGTCTCATGTGCTTAAATTTCTGCATGTGTTTGATATTCGGTGCAAGTGTGATTGAGGGTGAAATAGATTGAACGCTATTCCTGCTAACACGGGAGGCAAGATCTGACAACAGGTGTGGGTTTAGTTTGAAAAAGTTTTAGTTGGTCATCACTCTGTCAAGAAATGGAAGACAAAAATATCAAGGAGCAAAAAATATCAACATACCAAGCTTCATCAAGTAGAGCAAAGATTCCACCAGGTTTCTGCAAAAGCAACACAAAATAATATAAAAACTAATTTCTTAAAAATAAAATAAAAACTGAGACAGTGAACAAACAACAGAATCATTAATGGATGACGAAATTTGTCTTAGTGTCATAAATAAATAAATAAAATTACCCTCATAAGCATTCCTAAAAAAAGAATGTCACATATGTTTTATCCCACTGTCTTATAGATTTACAATGCTGACAATTAATCAAATTGCAGCTGAAAAATATTACAGAGAACACTCAACTTCATAGTATTGAGGATCAGTTTGTATACCAACATATGATAAAATTTTAATTACTCCCGTCCAAAATACAAGGGAAAAAGTGGGGTCATTTTATAGTCTAAGTTATGAGAAATAAACGGTGCATTTAATTTATTTATTTATTTTTAACAATGACCTTCGACCATTCAAGAAAGAACTCTTCAATTTTTTTAATCAACATTTAAATCAGGAATATGCATGGGGAAAAAATATACAATTTTCGATAACAGGCTAACCACCCACGCATCAGAAGTGCCCTCAAGTTTATGTCCTTTCGAATGTGACATTCTACTGAGAATATATTACTGAAAATGGGACTTCACTTGGCATAAATTACTATTGCGGAATCGTCGGGAGTCACAACGACAGAAACGAGAAACGAAACGAAATGCAGAAGAAAAGAAAACAATGAGAACACAGCGATTTACGTGGTTCGGGAATAATCCCTACGTCCACGGGAGAGGCAGAAATTCACTATATCGGGAGCACAAAATTACAGAGGTTTTTTTCAGTAGTAACTCTAGCCCGAAAATGGGCTATAAAACAATGGAGAAGACGATCACTGTTCGAAAAGTAAGTCCACGTCGCTACAGTGAACGGCGGCCAGCTTTGTCAAAAGCACTACAGTGGCTGCCGGCTGGAAGTCAAAAATGCTACAGTCCAGTTGACCTCGAAGTCCGCACTGCTACAGTGTCTCTCGGTGTCGGTCGGTCAGCTCCGCTACAGTAGTCAGAGATGCTACAGTCCCACAAAAATTGGGTCGGGGGCCTTCGGCCCCCGGAGCAGGGGCACGTTGCCCCCTGCAACCCCCAACAAGCTCACCGCGGAGCTCGACCCACGACAGTTGCGGGTCACAAGCATTCGGCCCAACCGGATCGGGCAACACCAATCCAACAATTACTAACTAAATCTAGGTACTTCATACTAAATAATTGGGCTTACTGCATAGAAAATCAGCTGGGGGCAAGTACTAGAACTGGCTTAAATAAGGCAAACAATAAAACCTTTTCAATGAGATCCAAAACATCTTGGTTGTCAACAAATTCAATGTAACTCCAATCAATTCCCTCCTTCGAGTACTCGTCTTGCTCCATCTTGAACACATGCTGGATAAAATAGTTGCATGGAAATTTCAAAATGTATTGAAGGAAAAAAATAACTTAAGCTAATGCTGTCAAACAGAAACTAACACTGAACCTCATTGAAGTAGTGTTGCAACTTCTCATTTGTAAAATTAATACAAAACTGCTCAAAACTGCAACAATGTATTCAATTTTCCGTAAGTGGCATGCTGAAAAGCAACAGCGTTCCATTATAGAAAATTCAATGCATTGAATAATACCTATTAGTCTTGAAGCTTTCAAAACCATAAATGTCGAGGACCCCAATACAAGATTTCGAATTAAGATCTTGCCCAATCGAGACATTGATTTTATCAACCAACCTGGAATTAATAGTGATTATTTTCGCAAAAAAAATATATCATAGGCAATCATGCAATATCCTACCATTCAAACAGGCGTGAGTATATCGTCTTAGCCAGACCATCCCGGCTAACCATTGCACCAACAGGATCTAGACTCCTCTTGATAACTTCTTCACGAGTGATCATAACACGTTTGCAAAGAGCATCTTCCAATGCATGAGGATCACACCTAAAATAAATTAATATAACAAATTTACAGCAATATCATGTTAAGTGAAAATGGAAATAATATTACAGATCAAGTTTAGGACCCACATTAGAAGTTCAGCTGTCATTTCGAGATGAAATCTGGAATTGCCATCTTTTAAAACCGATGAATCAATTTCTTCTCCACAGGAAAAATCAATGTTACCAAGATGAAGAATCGCAGCAACAACTCGGAAAATTGCATCCTTAAAAATAAAGAATTGAAGGTTATCCCCCAACACTCAGCAGCATATCCCTTTCACAGACTGATGACCAGGAATACCTAAAAAGAGCGAACTAAATTCATGAAAGAGATTGTACCTGTTCATGCTCACTTACTCCAACAATGTCCATAGCCCTTTTAGTAGCTTGATACTCATGGGATTCATTCACATCAGCGAGCTCATGGCAATTTGATTGGTTAAGATAATGAAATGATCTTGGATTTCCTAGCTTGTATTTTTCAACATCCTGATAACGATTTTAAACCCATGCATAAATACAAGGGCAGGCCTAGGTTGTTATAAATTGAAATTTTTACTGCTATCTAATCAAGATGTGCAATAAAAAGAACACAAATATAGATACCTTCTGGGGTGCTGCACAGAGGCGGTAAAAGCAGTGATAGTTGCGTTCAGGATCAGAAATCTGGCAAACACGAGATCTTTCAAGGAGGTAAGTTCTAATTGCAGCCCCCGAGATTCTTCCACAGGTGTCAAATTGAATCTCCACAAATTTACCAAAGCGGCTGTGCCAATTAATTCAAATCCCAAAAAAAATAATAGCATTTCTCAGGTAATAAATTTAATAACAACTTTTGTCAGCACAATCACTCATCAAAAACACTGCACATTACCTGAAGCTACATTGGACAAATAAAATAAAATAAAAAATAATGTACTCTCAAATCATCCACGACCTTAGTGACGTAGCATTTGAAGCCATTGAGGAAAATAAAAAGAAAAAAACAATAATAAAATAGAGTATAACTTACTGGTGTAATTTAAAAATCTAAAAGTTGCAATTTGTCATCACAAACATAAGATACCCCCCGCCAAAAAAAACAATCAAATACTCTAATTTGAAGCCTACCCAACCATAGGATGGCCATTACAGAGATGGTCGAGACATAAAAAATTAGAAACCTGGCCTTAGAAATTCCTGAACAAATCTTTGAATCCACAAAACCCCTCATAAAACACTAAATTCATTCCCCGTTAATAAGGCTTAGATAAATTCCACTGAATCAAGCTTGCAACATTGAGATCTAACAACAGGGTGGGAAAAAAATAAACAAGAAAACAACGAATCATCTGACTGTATAATTAGGACAGGGCTTACCTGGAATTGTTATTTCTAACAGTTTTTGCATTGCCAAATGCTTCAAGCACAGGATTTGACTGCATTTACACCAGTTATCAGGAAACATTCAGAAAATTTCAAGTTGTCAACCCAAGGAAAAATACCTAGAAAAATAAAAAGGCACCATATAATGTCCATTTACATGCCCATTTTTTAAGTAATGCATACAAGGTAGAGAACTGACCCGGCAGACAAAAAATACAGAAAAGAAGTTCCAATTAAATCATTGAGATTTTAAATAAAAAGGATGAAATAGTGAATATTTTCCACTTCTAAAACCGTAATTTAAGCCTCCATTTGGTAGAAAGATCCATTTCAGATTAAAATAAATAAGAAATGTGCAGTAGTTATGCAAGCTTAGTCTGCAAAAAAAAAATCATGTTCTTGAAAGGTCAAATCCCAAATCTTACAAATTGTCCAAAATTCAAAGCGTCATTCTTCACCAAAATGATGCGGCACAATGAGGTAGAAATGAGCCCTTACACAAGAAACTCAGGAGAAACGTAGGAATAAGACCCGCAAAGGGAGAGAATACTCTCTGAAAATTTGATTAATATGGTAAAAACTTTCTACAAATAACAGCAAGCAGCCTATTTATAGGCTAAAACCCTAAAGAAAATAAAAGACCAAACTACCCCTAAAATATCATAAGCTGGGAGAAAAGAGAATAATTAAACAAATAAGACTTAAAAGCCACATGGGTGCTGCACTGGCTGCAGGAAGAGGCCAAAATCTGTGTTGCATCAGTCTCCCCAGCATAGAAAGGACTCTACCTCGAGTCCCAATGGATAAAGATCATCGTCAGGATAGAATGGAAAGGTGTCGTGATGCATGCTCTTTAAGGGAGGGAACCTTAAAGGAAATTCCTCAGGGGTGCAGACGAAGAACCACAGATACCCGTTCCGTGAGGGTTATTTCCATAGCGACCCAAGCCTTTTACACATATTATTGCATGATTTTAAGCATAATTATCCATTAAATACAAACCAAGGATCGAAAATTCCAGTGTCTTTGGAAGACGAGGTACATAATTAGAAAACATGGCACTTGAATAAAACATCTTTTATTAATCTCCATAACGAGCTCGTAACTCCCTCTGAGCTCCTACTACTGCATAGGATGGCATGGGGAATACATAGTAGACAGAAGGGGCAAGCTAAAAAGCCCAGTAAGGAAATAAACATGTGAATGAAGAATGGAACATGAGTTAGAAAACATAACCTGATAACATAAAAGGCATGGATCGTGAATAAACATATAGAGATATAATATATAGAACATGGAATCATGTGATCATGATAACATAGGAATGTGACAACAACATATATCATGACATAACATGAGTCAAGGCTAACTGTCAAGACTATATCACATGGTGGACAGAGTCTCGTAATGGATTAGGTTTACTTGCTAATCCCATATATAATGTCTCATGAGACTAAAACATTACTCAATACATTGGAGCATTATTTGAACACATTCATCATAACATGTACATACATATGTGTACAATTCAAACATAAGAGATAAACATAAGAATTACCCATGGAAAGAAATGAGTTTCATAATCATGTTATAAGGCATAGCCAAAGGGCGTATCATAATGGTATCCATGAAATAAGAGATTTGTTAAACCCTGTTTTTTATTATTCTGAGTATTTCCGAGTCTCACATCGAAATATTCAATCCTGTATTCCGTTTTCTCAATCTATAAAAGAAGGTCACCGCCTCACCTTGAGGTACGAAGAATTCCTCCTCTACATGGTATCAGAGAGTAAATCCCATTAATTTTTTTTTCCTCCCGGTTCCTGCCCTACGCCGCCCGTCATCCCCCAAGTCCTGCCCTACGCGCCCCCCCTCCATGCTCCTGCCCTACGCGACCACTCCTCCTAGGTCCTGCCCTACGCGGCCCCCCTCCCTGCTCCTGCCCTATGCGGCTCCCCTCCCAACGTCGCTCCCGACTCCCGCCCTACGCAGCACCCCTCCCGACGTCGCTCCCAGCTCCCGCCCTACGCGGTTACCCTCCCGGCGCTCCTACCGGCTCTCGCCCGACGCCACACACCGCCTCCGTCAAGCCTCCCGCCCCCTCGCCTCCAGCGGCCCTCTAGCCATCAGCAACCCCGCGGCAAATCCCGGAAGCGCCCCTCCCAGCTCCCGCGTGACGCAGCTCTCGTTGCACCTCCCAGCTACCTCGCTTCCAGAGCCGCTCCCAGCACCCGCAGCCCATCCTGGCACCCGTAGCCCATCTCGGCACCCGCAGCACATCCTGGTGACTCTCGGCCCCTACTGCTAGTGCACCCCCTCCCAGAGGCTGCTAGCGAGCCCCCTCCCAGAGGCGCCCTCGTCCAGTAGCGCCTGACGACCCGCCACGCCTCCTAATTCCCTGCGGCCTCCTGGCTTTGCCCGACTCCGCCTCCCGCGCCTTCCGTCGCGCCTCCTAGCGGTGCTCCCGACTCTCGGCGCCCTCCGTCGGCCTCCCACTTCAACCGTCGTCGCCTGCATCGTCCCACCAAACGCGGCGCCCTCCATCTACCAACCGGCCACCTCTCCCGGCACCTCCCGGTTCATACGCCAGATCCCGGCGCTGCTTCGTTCGGCGCTGCAGATGTTCGGCGCTCCAATGGCAGCCTCTTCTGCTCTGCCACAGATGATCAGAGCATCCACCCGCCTCGTTGATGAGTGGCTCGACTCCACCAACTTCTCAGAATGGCTGAAGACCGTCTTAATGTCTCTGACGGGCATGGACCTCGATTCTCACCTCAAGGATCCTCCACCAGCATCAACTGATCCCAAATACCGTCCTTGGAAGCTTACTGATAGCAAGATCTTTGTCTTGCTAGTAAATTCCATAGATCACTCCATCAAGCACGTCACTCGGACTGCAAATACGATCAAGGAACTCTGTGATTCCTTGAACCTCATGTATTCCAAGACCAATAATTTGGCTCGGGTCTCGGATGTTCCTCAGCGCCTATCGCTTATCCGGCAGCAGGATCGTTCCTTCCATGCATACTTCATGGAATGGAAAGCTCTTCGGGATGAGTTGCCTGAGCTGTGGCCCATTCCCCAGACACCGGAGGCAGCTAGGGCCAGCGGAACCAATTGCGCATCTTTAGTCTTCTCAATGGCCTAGCTCCTGAGTATGCAACAACGGCTACCGAGATATTTGTCAGCCCATTGATAAAACGCGTTTTTATTGAATATTTTTGTAAGAACCCGGTTTCTGGTGTGAAAGACTTTGGAATATTCTTGATATTATTCCAAAGCAGCACCTTCAGACGGCGTGCGATTCCGAGCCCCGGTGTGGCCGGAATTAAGTTTTCAGTGCGTTCACACTGGGAACGCCAAATAAATGGGATAACTCCTAAACGGCGATCCGGATCAGAGATCCGAGTGTACGGATGGGTCCGAAATGGGGTATTTACCCTAGGAACGACATAAGGCATGTCGGCGCGGGACGTTTGGACCCCTCGCTCGCTTCCGGAACGTGAAACAGATAAATTAAATAATTAATTTATCCGTTTAATGGTTAAACTCAAGTATCTCTTAAACGGTGGCTCGGATTGAAAAACTAAGGGCACCGTTGAGTTCGGAACGTGCCGTTTACCCTAGGAGGGGTATAAGTTTCGCGGGCGCGCGCCGTCTATGAAAAATGGCCCCAGGGGCGTTTTCGTAATTTGGCGACCTCGGGCGTTCAGTTTTATAACTTTTGAACGGGGTCTCGGATTAAAATTCTGAGACCGCCGTTGTGCTCGGGAGGTGGTGTTTACCCTAGACATGGCCTAAATTCGACTGTGTTTGGGGTTTCGGACGCGGATTTAAATTGGGATGAGTTTTAATTAATTAAGGGTTTAATTAATTTTTATCCTTATTTAGTCCCTTCATCCCTTCTCCTTCCTCATTTCCTCCCCCCGGCAGAACCACCTCCTCTCCCTCAAGCCCTTCTCCTCTCCTCCTCTCCTCCCCAAGGTGGTGCGTTGCAGCGGCGGCGGATCGT
This sequence comes from Viscum album, assembly GCA_963277665.1. NCBI lineage: Eukaryota > Viridiplantae > Streptophyta > Magnoliopsida > Santalales > Viscaceae > Viscum > Viscum album. The sequence continues at coordinate 292,449 of CAUJRU010000347.1, read as the reverse complement.
GCGGGAAGCGTCGGGCGAAGCCCTGCGAGGTAGGCGTCGTTTTGGTTTTATTTTTATTTCCCGCACCATGTTCGTCCTAAATTTGCATTATCGAATTGCTATCTGATTTACGCGCAAACCCCATGAACGCGTAGTAGTTTTTATGCTCTTTCTGACACATCTTTCGGATTTAAAATTCGAGTCCCGACGTGCTCGCGGTCGTCTGCCGAAATCAGCGGGTTTTTTATGTTTTCTGGCCGGTTTTGGGGGTTCCGGCCGTCTAGCGCGGCGGTCCGGCGAGTTGGTGCGGTGCGGCGCGGCAGGCCGAGGCGAGGCTGGTGTTGGTGAGGTCATCGGCGGCTCGGCTGGGCGAGCGAATAGCGAAGAGGCGGTGGTCGGCAGCTCGGCTGGGCGAGCGGACAGCGGAGAGGCGGTGGTCGGGTTACGGCGGCGAGGCGGCTTGGAAGGGGTGGCGGTCGTCTGGGCGAGCCACGGAGGAGCGACCGGCCGGGGGCCGGCCGGTGCTGGGGTTGCCGGACCACCAGGGTCGCGCGACCCTGGTGGAGAAGAAAGAGACCCGCAAACAGCGGGTATTGACCTGCAAAAGCAGGCTGAAAAAAAAGGGAAAGATAATGTAAAAAAAACGAAAAAAAAACAAAAGGGGGTGCGGCCGAATTTGGGGGCTCCCTCTCTCCAATCAAGGAGAGAGGATAAAAAAAAATACATATAAAAAAAATGGTTAATAAATTAATAATAATAATAATATATTATTATTATAAATGGTTTATCTGAGAGAAAACCCCCATACAGTGTCCGTTTAACACGTCGTTTGCGGCTGCATAGTCCCGACCACGAGACGGTCTTTTTGAGTCCAATATTGGATACTTAATTCGGAGTTGAAGCGTGGCCCGCACGGGCCGTCGTTCGTGCTGTGTGCAACGTTTTGTAACTTTTCCATTGGACGTCCGTTCAAGCCGTGCGAGCAGTCGTTTTTGGGTGTTTTTCCGAGGGCATTGCAACGGTGCAATCCGCCCGCTCTGATTCCGCACGTTGGTGTGGGCCCCGCGAGGGCCGTTTGGGCGTTGACGGTGATTTCCCATCTGTATCACCGAGCGACCGTTTTGGGCAAATGAATAGTCCAACTTGTGTACTTTTTCGAGAGGATCGCAATGGTGCGATCCGTTCGTTGTGTTTTGGGACTGGGGTGCGGGTCCCACGAAGCACCGCTCATGTGCGGTGCGCCGGAATGTATCTTTTTCTCCGAATGTCCGTTCCACTCAAGTGAGTAGTGTTTTTGACGTGTTTTTCCGAGAGCATTGCGATGGCGCAGTTCGACCGACCTTTTTCGGGGACGTGGTGTGGGTCCCACCCGACCTGGCTACGGTGAATAGTACATTTTTCACCGGATGTCCATTTTGGGCGATTGAGTAGTCAATCCCGTGTGTTTTTCCGAGGGGATCGCAGTGGTGTGATCCGTTTGTTCAGTTTCGGGATCTTGGGGTGGGCCCCACACGAGTTGGTTACGGTGAATAGTACTTTATTCACTGGTTGACCGTTTCGGGCGAGTAAGTAGTCCATCTCGCGTGTTTTTCTGCGAGGATTACAACGGTGTAATCTGTTCAGACGAGCGGAGCCTCTTACGCGATCTTATTAAATGTGGAAATGTGAAGGTGCCCTGGTGGCGGTTCTTCTACCGTGTTTGTAGCGGACCCTTGGCATGTGATCGCGTGCACTCCCGTGTGAGTGATGTAAGTGCTTGACGAGATGTGGTTGGTTGTGCCTCAGCCGTTGAGGTGGCAGGTTGGAGTTGTTACGTTACGCCTTCGCGTTAACGTTGGGTGTCGTGTGCACGATAGCCTTTGGGCTGAAACGTGGTATACTCTGGGAGTATACGGGAACGCTTGGAGGTACATGTGATTGTTTGTACCTGAGGACGTTTGTGCGCTTGGTTGGGGTTGACTTGGGGTCACACGTCGTGTGGGCCCCATGTGTGTGTCGTGTTCTGCTTTGCGTACCTTTGACCTCTCACGGCGTAGAGGGTCCCTCGGATCCCAATTGTTGACCAGCGGGGTTGAGTTTTTCCCCCGGCTTGGTGCTCGTTTGTTTGGCCAGCAGGGTTGAGTTTTCCCCTGGTCCTGTTCTTGTTTGACCGACAGAGATGGGTTGTTCCTCTGTTTCTTCAGTTGTGAGGGGTCTCAGTACCGTACCCTTTCACCGGACTGCGGCACCGTTTGCGACTACGTGTGCTCGTACTGCGTGGGTGTTTTCCCACTTTCTGGGATGAGTTGTCTTGGTCCGCTTCGACAGTGACTCAGCGGATTGGAGCGTGATCGCCTTGAGAGGCCTGGGGAGTTTCTCCCGTTCTTTCGTGACCCTGGTAGAGTTTTTGTGGATTCTGTGTGACCAACACTTTACGCGGGCACCGAACCTCTACCCAGGAGGTTGTTACCAGCAGGGCTGAGGTTGTTACCAGCAGGGCTGAGGTTGTTTCCAGCAGGGCTGAGGTTGTTTCGAGCAGGGCTGAGGTTGTTTCGAGCAGGGCTCGCCAGTTGTACCATCCAGCAGGGATGGCCAGTACAGCGGTGTTCACCGAGCAGTACCATCCAGCAGGGATGACCAGAGCAGTGTCGGGCTTACCTCCAGCGGGGCTGGGCAGTGGTCCCCGATGCCGGGCTTACCTCCAGCTGGGCTGGGCAGTGGTCCCCGATGTCGGGTTTACCTCCAGCTGGGCTGGGCAGTGGTCCCCGATGCCGAGTTACCTCCAACTGGGCTAGGCAGTGGTCCCGTCGCCGACTTTAGCCGGGTCGCCCTCCAGTGGATTACCCTGTTACGGGACTGGGCAGTGTGGCACTCGTCGACTCTTACCGGGTCTTCCTATAGTGGGAACCCGTTGACTTACAGGGACCCTCCAGCGGGGCTGGGCAGGGGGTCGTCTGTCGACTTGGAGGAGACCTCTCGACTGCAGGGCAGTGACGAGTTGTGGTTTGACGTTCCCCCAGAACTCTCAAGTACGAGGAGCGCTTTCCCCACCGAGACGCGTCCTTGTGACGCGACCAAAAACCGTGCGGGCGAGTCAGTGCCGCCCAAAGCGGATAGTGTCGAGGTGCGGTGATTGAGCCCTTGACTTGTAGTTCGGGGCAGACGTGCAGGATGCTGGGCATCGATGGTGTTACTTCTGGGACTGTTGGCTACTCACCTTCTTGGGCTGAGCTACGGAATGGAGATCCCCTTACGGTCTTGTTCGGGCTTCTTGACAGAGCATATGAATATGTATATACCTTGTTCCAGTACCCACTTCTTGGGCTTGGTTACTCTCCCTCCAGGAGAGGTGAAGATGCGCGGGGTATGTCACGTGCTTTCTGTGTCTAGCTTCTCGTGGTTGGACGAGTCTACTCTCCTGCTATAGGTAGCGAAGACTCGACGGGAAGTTCATCTTCTCACCGTTTCCAGCTCCTTGCGTCTGGATGAGTTTACCTTCTTTCCTCTTGTTGGGTTGAGCTGGACTCTCTACTGTTACTCTTTACTGCACCCTCTGTTGTAATCCTTTACTTTTCATGTTCGCTCTACTGCTCACCCTTCGGTACCTCCTTTGTTGCTCCCTCGAGCCTTCGGGGTATCCTACTGAGTATTTTTATACTCACCTCTGCTTGGGCTTTGCCCGCACTTGGTGTGCCCTTGCAGACGACGGACAGGTTGGTCGTGACGTCAAAGGAGCTTGGGAGCTTGGACCACGTGCGGTGGTCGAAGTCGGGTTCCAGGTGGGGGACCCTTCCAGCTGTTTACTTTTTGTTCACCTGTTGTCGGGTTGTGGCACTTTTCTGGTTGGGCGCATGTTTTGCCCCTTTTTCCTTTTCAGCACTTTACTTGTACTGTTTAGAGGTCGATGCACATTTGTGGTATATATATAGCAGTTGCCTTTTTCTTTACTTGTCTTTTCTTTTACTCTGCACTATTGCATTGAGTGTGCTGCGTGTGTGTGTACAGGTACTTAAGCAAAGGCCTCCCCGAGTTGTTGTGCCTTCGGCGCTAGTCGCCAGCCCCTGGCCTATGGAGGCGGGCTTGGGGTAGTTGCGGCTCGAGCCCGGGTAGGGTCAGGTCGTGACAATTTTATTGATAATAAATGATATAATTTCCTTACATTGTGGTAAATGTGTTCATTTATGGAATATTTGGGATTAGATCATTCATTTGGAAATTTGATGAAAATTTCAGTTTTACCCTTTAAAATTCACTATAACATCCCGCCCTTTTTATCACATAAACTTTCATTACATTTTACAAAACCGAGGATCTTTAAGGTTTAGTGTCTTGGAAACCAGGAACTTTAAACATGAAAACATAAAACATTCTTCTAAAACACTTGAATGGCTTCTCCTCATGTTCATCCTAGGTTCATTACTGCATCACATAACCCGGGGACATACATCAGAAGAAAGGGTGAACAAAAAGCGCAGTAAGGGAAACAAGAGAAACATTTTACATGTGAACTTGAAATACTTCAATAAGGTCATGAAAAGAACTTTAAGGCATGAGAATGAAATCATGAGGCATATCATAATAAAAATAACATTTTCATAACTTGAAGATGTGACTACATCATTTAACATAGACAATCATGAACATATCACCAAGGTCCATCCCCAAGGTGTCATTTAAAAATTACCAAGGTTATTCACCAAGGTATCGTGAAAATTGTAATCTCTAGTGGTTACATCATTACCCAATGCATTGGAGCGCTATCAGGGCGCACCCTTAAATTTGCATTTATTATCATGTGAGCCACATATATCATCATCAAACATTTCATAAATAACCCATATAGCATAAAATAAATGGGTTTCATTTCATAATCACAACGTTTTAAAAACTGCTTTAAAGACATGATCTTTACGTCACTTTAAAACCCACAGAAAAGGAAGGTGGGTCTCATGTATGTAAATCCCAGAATTTAAAACAGAACATTTTGGTATATATGTGAATACCCCTTTAGAAGAAATAGCTTTGAGTATTCACTTAATAATATAAAAGAACTTTAGAAAAAAAGAGAGACATTTTGAGACGGAAATTCTGCAGCATAACGGCTATGTTACGAGGTTTTAGAAGTCATTAAAAAGAGAGGGAAAATGGGTCAAACATTCATAAATGACCCATAAAACAGTAGATGGACAGAATAAGAAGGATACATGATCATGGTAATGAAATTTCAAGGACATACCATTTGAAATGAAAAACATGGAAGGAAGACAAAAATTAGATTTCTCTTATGAAAGTTCGGCAGCCTAACGGCGTTACTTAAACTTCAACAAAAATGATTTGAAAAGATCAAATACGGTCTCTCATCATGTGAACATAAGAGTTCAGTATGATAGATATAGAGATAATTCCCCAACATAATTAAAAAGGAACTTGAAAGACTTGACATGAAAGTAGAACTATGAAAAGAATGAGAAGGGTGAAAGAATCCCCTAAAAAATTCGGCAGCCTAACGGCGCCACTTAAAACTTCAAAATACTGAATTGAAGAGATCAAATGGGGTCTCTCATTATATGAACATAAGAGTCCAGTATGATAGATATAGAGATCATACCCCAACATAACAAAAAGGAACTTGAAAGAATTGACATAAAAGTAGAACTTCAAAACGAGAAGAGTGAAGAACCACTTAAAAATTCGGCAGCCTAACGGCGCCACTTAAAACTTCAAAATACTGAATTGAAGAGATCAAATGGGGTCTCTCATCATATGAACATAAGAGTCCAGTATGACAGATATAGAGATCATACCCCAACATAACAAAAAGGAACTTGAAAGAATTGACATGAAAGTAGAACTTCAAAACGAGAAGGGTGAAAAACCACTTAAAAATTCGGCAGCCTAACGGCGCCACTTAAAACTTCAAAATACTGAATTGAAGAGATCAAATGGGGTCTCTCATCATATGAACATAAGAGTCCAGTATGATAGATATAGAGATCATACCCCAACATAACAAAAAGGAACTTGAAAGAATTGACATGAAAGTAGAACTTCAAAACGAGAACGGTGAAGAACCACTAAAAAATTCGGCAGCCTAACGGCGCCACTTAAAACTTCAAAATACTGAATTGAATAGATCAAATGGGGTCTCTCATCATATGAACATAAGAGTCCAGTATGATAGATATAGAGATAATACCCCAACATAACAAAAAGGAACTTGAAAGAATTGACATGAAAGTAGAACTTCAAAACGAGAAGAGTGAAGAACCACTAAAAAATTCGACAGCCTAACGGCGCCACTTAAAACTTCAAAATACTGAATTAAAGAGATCAAATGGGGTCTCTCATCATATGAACATAAGAGTCCAGTATGATAGATATAGAGATCATACCCCAACATAACAAAAAGGAACTTGAAAGAATTGACATGAAAGTAGAACTTCAAAACGAGAAGGGTGAAGAACCACTAAAAAATTCGGCAGCCTAACGGCGCCACTTAAAACTTCAAAATACTGAATTGAAGAGATCAAATGGGATCTCTAATCATATGATCATAAAAGATCAGTATGATAAATTTAGAGATCATACCCCAACATAATAAAAAGGAACTTGCAAAACTTTACATGGAAAATAGATCTTGAAAAAAATGAGAAGGGAGAAAGAATCCGTTACAAAAATTTCGGCAGCCTAACGGCGCCACTTAAAACTTCATAAAACGAAATAATGAGAGTAAGAGGGGATCTCTCATTATATGAACATGAAAAGGGCAGTAAGAGGAGTATAAAAGAACATTCTTTAACATAAGAACATGGAGCATAAAAGAAATGGCATAAAAGAGATTTCTTGAAAAGAAAGAGAGAGGTCAGATCCCTTACCTTAAAACATAACTCTTAAAACTCAAAGGTTGGGACCTTGAGGGCTTGGGGGCACCATGGGAGGACTCCTTGGGAGGTAATGAGACCAGAACTTCGTTGGGGGAGAGTGGGGAGTCGAATGGATGAGAGGATGGCTTGGTATTTATAGGGAAAGTGAGGGGACAAAGCATTAATGGCCAAGGGACACCTCATTGGTGGTTTTGGCAAAACCATGGGCTTGCCCATGGTATTTGCCCATGGTATTGGCCACTTGGGACACCTCATACCTTATCTTACTATTCATAAGTCGACCATATTGATTACATACTTAATACATCATTTAATGATGTCATTAGACACCCGTAACTTAAAAACTGTATTTTCACTATTCATCGAAAATTCAACTTTCTCAGAATAATCCCAAAATTTCACCTTAACCAAATATCAACGCTCTGATTACAAATATGAACTCCATTTTATAAAAATAATTTTCTAAATATTTTTAATTTAATTTTTAAATAAAAACACTATTCACCGAAAATTCATTTTTTCAGAAAAAACCCCAAAAATTACCATAGCATAATATCGGTGCTCTGAGTTCAAAAATGAAATCCGTTTTATAAAAATAATTTTCTAAATATTTTTAATTAAATTTTTAATTAAAAAACACTATTCACCCGAAAAAACTAATACTTGAATAATAATTTATGAAACCGTTATTTAACCATTTTATTGAATCACATTACTTAATCAAGGTGCCTAGATTATATTAATACTTTCTTTAAGTGAGATTACTAATCCATTTGGACACATTACTAATCCTAATCATAAAATCACTATTCATAATTTACTATTCATCAAAAATTAAGTTGATCTTATTAGACTCTAAATTTCGTACTGAACATAATTGTAGAAGACCATTTTTCGAAAATCATTACACATTTTTAATTATTTAAGGTTTACACAACCATTTTTAAAATATCTTTTTTCTAAAATTAATCAAAAATATGCATACTATATTTATCCGGTCATTTGAAAATTCATAAACTTCGTCATAAGAAGAAATCCCAATTTTTATTTAAAACAAAGGATTACACAAGGCAGTTACGGTCTCCTTACATATCCCCTTATCACACCAGCATAGGACCTAAGTGTAAGGTGTGCTAAGGTGAGAGAATCTGAGGGAGGCTCGGCTAACATCGCACGAGTAGTAATTTCTATTAGTTTGAACTTCTCCCAAAGGCGATTCTGTTCTAGCTTCACACGATGAAGTTCGGCTTGGGTTTGGTCCAGAGCAAAGCCCAGTGGTGCTACCTCCTTCCCAAGTTCTGTTAGATGGGCTTCGATCGGTCCAAGACTACTGGGTGAAGCCATCAAATCTTCTTTCTATAATAATTAACCAAGATTACTTGTATTTAGAGGCAATAATCAAAACGTTTAGTTTCTAGTGGTCATATTGACCAATGGTCATATAACAGTCAAAGCCCAACGGTCTCATTTTAATTATACTCATGTTATCAAATGAAACATTTTTGTTGAGTATAAAAAATAAAATAAAATAACACACAAAATTAGGAAACAATATTTATTCAAAATTTCGGGTCGTTACATTCACTGTAGCATTTCGGACATAAATATTTTGATATGTGTTATTTGAACTTAAAATTTTTTAAATATGTTCCTGACTTGATGGGCTACAACTTTCATTTAGGACATTGGAGCTACATCATGCATTTGCTTGGTGCAAATGGGCCATGAAGTGAAAGTTGGGCTGGACTCGCCAGAATGGACATGAGTTCTGTATTTGGGTCATCACTTCTTCATTCGTACTTGGATTAGGCCCAAATTTTGAGAGGAGCTCGAGATTTCATTTTCGCACAAATCATCCTTCTGGAAGGAGAGCTGATTCACGCGTTTTGGTGGTCAAATGGGCGGTGCAAGTTGGATTAAAAATTTTGGCCGAATTTCCCCATTCACACTTGAAACCACTTGTAACCTACCCTCCCCTCCACTCTATAAATTGGTATTTTTCTCATTTGGAGGGGTTTGGACGTGCCTTAGAGGATTGGGAGCAGAGGTGAAGTGGTTCTTTGCCATTTCGATTAACCATCGGAGGAGGGAAGCTTTCAAGCTAAGATCTCCTCCAAAATGCTTTTCTCTTCCTCTTCTTTGTTGTAATGTTTTTGTTTTTCAATAAACTTATTATATTATCTTCCATTTCTTTTATTTTGATCAATTTTCTTCTTTTATCTTCCTCTTTGGGCTGGAATTCTTGAGTAGAAGCGTGATTGGGTTATACCCATTATAAACCGTTGCAAATGCAATTCACTTCTACGATGATTACACCACCCATGGAAAATAATCTTTTTAGTAATCGATCTATCTCTTACCTTCTTTATTCATTTATTTTGAATCAATGAGATACTGTAATTCACTTAATATGATCTATTAATTGAGTTTTCAATTTAAATGAAACTAAGCAAGCAATTGAACAATTGACACAAAAACACGCGAGGTCGAGATTTTGTGTAAATTATGAGAGCGCGAACTTAATCGGTAATACAAGACCACACAGGATAAGTTTGTAGAGTTCAAATATAATCCCTAAACTCAATTAATCATCATTTCCAAAGTGGATATGTGCTCTAATTAACCATTGACCATAAGCTAACCTTAGAACATCAATCAAAGCAGGGTGTTGCGATTGCATGTTCCGAAGCTAGCCTAGGGTTTAAGTAATTTCATCTTTGTGGTTAAGTTAACTCCCGTAGGGTTCGAGGGTTAACAAATTAGGGGATTATAATTAAGTGGATATTAATTTAAATGATAATGATTAATAAGTAAATGAAGAGGTAAAGTTAGATCGATTACGCCTTTTAAATATTTTCTAAAAAAACATCTTGTTGTGTCATTTTAATCGAACTTCATTTCAAAAATAAAAACAAAAAAAAATACAATCTTCTTCTAGCAAACTTCATCAAGGTTTATAATTGGTAAAAAAATCCCCCATCCTTTTTATGTAGTGTGTTTTCTTCTCTTTTATTTTATTACCTTTAATAAGTTGTTTCAATTACTGTCTCTTTGAGAGACGATCTTGGTCAGCCACTCTGCTGCACTTAAGGACCCCAAAAACCATTAATCATTTGAGGGCGTTCACGACAGCGTCTTTCAAATTGGCGTCGTTACCGGGGAGGCAAGTAATTATTTCAACCATTTAGAAGTATTTAGTTTATTTTACATTTTATTCTCTTCTTTTCTTCTTTCTTCCTTCTTTACCCAATCTGAATTTTTCTTCTTTTGTTTTCTTCTTCTTCTTTTTGGACCATCAACTCAATATTCTCATCTTTTATTTTATTATGCTCCACTTTTCTTCTTTTCATTTTTTTTGATTTATGACACGAACTAATCCCGAAGATCTCTTAAATCTTGATCCTGAGATTGAACGTAGCCTTCAGGCTCGAATCAGACATTCTCAGTCTACGGGAAGTTTCAACATTCAACCAGTTGGAGAATTCCTCCACTCTCAGAACATTGAAATTTGAAGCAATTCAAATTCAACCATAAAACAAGAACCAATGGATGAAAATAATGAAAATGAACTTAATAGAACCATTCGAGAATTGGCTGCACCTGATATTAATTATCAACCAAATTGCATTGCATACCCAAATCTCGAATCAGACTTTGAACTGAAATCTGGGTTAATTCACCTGCTTCCAAAATTTCATGGCCTCTCTGATGAGGATCCCAATAAACACCTTAAAGAATTTAATGTGGTTTGCTCAACCCTAAAATCAAGAAATGTATCTGAAGATCAAATCAAACTAAGAACATTCTCATTTTCACTTGATGGAGCTGCAAAAGACTGGATGTATTATTTACAACCTGAAGATGTAACTTGTTGGAACGATTTGAAACGTCTTTTCTTGCAAAGAATGCCCGATCCACTCCCTCTCCCGCGGGTTTCCCCTTTTATTCATCTAACAAACTAAGACAGAAAATTACATCTATACCCCTTTCCCAGCCCTATTCCTCCTTTGATATGTGTACATAATCGGAGGCCTCCTATCATTGTCACCCCCATAAGTATCCACCTTGTCCCCAAGGTGGAAATTAGGAAACTGGGACATAATCTGGTGCTTCCTCCCAAGTTGATTCATCCTTTGAGTGCCCATGTCATTGAATCAACCACATAAGTTGTCGTCCTTGCATCTTGTCGGCCAGTACAGCAACTGGATACTCTTGTTTGGCCAAAAATTCTCTAGGTAGCTCCCCTTCACTACTCTGCTGCCCAGCTGCAGGTTTCAATTGTAAAACATGAAATACAGGGTGCACCTTGTTGTTAAGTGGTAGCTTCAGCCTATAAGCCACAAGTGCAACACATTTTTCAATAACAAAAGGTCCATAGTAGCATGCTGTCAACTTAGGATTAATCTTGGACACCACTCCAGATCTATTCGGTCATAGTTTGACTCAAACCCAATCCCCTTGTAATTCACTAATCCTCGATGTCGGTTTGCAAATTTGACCATTAATTGCTGTGCTTTGTGTAAATTCACACAAAGTTGTTTTAATGTCTCATCTCGATCTATTAAAGTTGTTGCAACAGTTTCTACAGCTGCTTCGCCTTTGACATATCGAAGAACATTTGATGGTGCCCTTCCATATACAACTTCAAAAGGAGTTTTCCTATAGAAGTGTGGTATGCTATATTATAATGAAATTCTACCCATGGTAGCCATTATGCCCACTGTTTAGGATGATCAGAAAAAAAACACCTTAAGTAAGCTTCTAAACATCGGTTTACCAGCTCAGTTTGTCCATCGCTTTGAGGGTGATATGACGAGCTCATTTTAAGAACAGTTCCTTGTAACTTGAATAATTCTTACCAAAAATGGCTCGTGAAAAGAGGATCCAGATCACTTACAATGGTTGCCGGAATCCCATGCAATCGAACAATTTCTTTCATGAATACTTCAGCTACAATCTTAGCTGTGTAGGGGTGCTTAAGCAGAATAAAATGAGCATATTTACAAAGTCTATCAACCACCACTAACACTACCTCAAAACTGTGGGACTTGGGCAGCCCAGAAATAAAATCCATTGAGACTTCCTCCCATATCAGATTGGGCAAAGGCAGTGGCTGGATTAGTCCAGCAGGACTCATGGCCTCATACTTATGGCGTTGACAGACCTCACAAACCCATACAAACTGCTTAACATCACTTGTCATTCCAGACCAAAAAAATCCATTAGCGAGCCATTTGTAAGTCTTCGGATACCCTGAATGTCCCCCTTCTGCTGAATGAAAATGCTGCAGTAACTTAGGAATCAAAACAGAATTTCTGGACAGAACTAACCGATTCTTGAAGAATAACATCTTCCCCCGTAAAGCATAACCAGTTCAGACTGAACTTCCACTTTGTAAGGCTTTAATTATTTCTTGCAACCAAACATCTTGCTGGACTTCTCTCTGCACAGTCTGGAAATCTAACCAGGAAGGTTCAGACACTGCCATTTGCGAAAATTCTGCTCCGTCACTCAACCTGGACAGAGCATCGGCTACAATATTGAGTTTTCCAGGTTTATACCGGACTTCGAAATCATAACCAAGCAGTTTAGCATGCCAACACTGTTGGTTCATAGAGGTTACTCGCAGATTTAACAAATGTTTAAGGCTATGATGATCAGTATAAACCACAAACCGGCGCCCCAACAAATATTGTTTCCAGTGCTGAATTGACAGCACTAATGTCATCAACTCCTTCTCATATACAGACTTGGAAAGATTTGAATCAGTTAAAGCCTTGCTAAAATATGCTAAAAGTTGCCCCTCCTGCATCAATACAACTCCTACACCTTTACTTGATGCATCACTTTCCACTACAAATTCTTTAGCAAAATCTGACATTCTCAAAAGCAGTGTTGCTGTCATACATTGTTTTAATTTTTCAAATGCTTCTGTAGACTCTGAAGTCCAAAGGAAACCTTCCTTCTTAGTCAACTGTGTTAAGGGCTGAACTATCTTTCCATAGTCCTTAATAAATTTTCTATAGTATCCAGTTAAACCCAAAAATCTCCGGACTTCCCTGACATTTCGAGGCTGCTGCCAATTTCTAACTGCATTTATTTTCTTTGGGTCCATGGATACTCCCTCAATTGATATTATATGCCCTAGATACTCCACTGATTTTCTCCCAAAAGAACATTTTTTTTGGTTAGCAAACAAGGCATTCTCCTTCATGGTTTGTAACACCAAACACAAGGCTTTCAAGTGATTCTCCCAACTGCTGCTGAAAACCAGGATGTCATCAAAAAATACCAGCACAAACTTCCATAACATCTCACAAAACACAGAATTCATGGTTGCCTAAAAAGTTGTCGGAGCACTCATAAGTCCGAATGGCATTAGGAGGTACTCATAATGCCCTTCATGAGTTTTAAATGTTGTTTTCTCAACATCTTCCTCTTTCATTCACACCTGATGAAACCCCGATTTCAAATCTATTGTAGTAAAATATGCAGTCCCGTACAGCTCATCCATAAGTTATTCGATAATAGGAATAGGGCACCGGTCGGGAACTGTTTTAAGATTCAGAGCACGGTGGTCCACTCACATCCTCCACCCTCCATCTTTCTTTTTCACCGGTATAATTGGGCTCGAATAGGGACCGTACTAGTTCTGATAAACCCCTACTCTAAAAGTTTTTGAGCTTGCCTTTCTATTTCATTCTTAAGATGATAAGCATGCTTGGAAGGGCGGATGTTCACTGGTTCTGCCCCACTTTTTAATCATATAGAATGATCGGTATCCCTTTTTGGTGGCAAAACTTTAGGAATTTCAAATACTGATTCAAACTGTACCAGAATTTTCTACATTTGTTCTGTCTGCATTGGATTTAATTCTGTTCTGCCTCCATCCACTTCATCATTTGCAGTCCACTGCAGCCCATTAACCCTTAATCTCCCGTTCACCAAATATTCCTGTAAGGCTCCTGGAAAATTCTGCTAATTGCAGATTCCCTGCAACGTTACAGCCCTTCCCTGCCATGAAAAACTCAGTCATCTCCTTCCAATGTGAAGTGACATACCCAAGAGTTTCAAGACAAGAGATCCCAAGCACTAAATCAGGTCCTGATGTATCAAATAGATAAGCATCCACTTCAAACTCCTCAGTCCCTAAACACACCTTAAGAGTTCTGCACATTCCCTTAGAAACAACCTGATGCCCATCCCCCAAACGAATACTGAAAGGCTTGGTTTCTTCTACCGGGATTATTAACTGTTTCAACAAATGCTTGGAAAGGAAATTGTGACTAGCTCAACTGTCAACTAAAATCAAAATTGGTATCCCTTCTATACTCCCTTCCATCATCATAGATTTTGTTCCCCTTCCTGACTTTTTCTTTCCACACTAGCCGTTGTACCTTCCATAACCATCTCCCACTGCTCGTCAGTCAGCTCAAAAATTTCCCCTGCATTTCCTTCTGCCGGGCTTGTTTCTCTTACTTCCTCATTACAAGGTTCCACACATTCCCAAACCATGAGCTTGAAACATTTTTCTGGACACTTATGTCCAGGCTGAAAACGTTGGCCACATGTAAAACATAATCCCTTGGCTCTCCTTTCCTCAAACACCTCTCTAGATAAATTTTTTAACTCCTCTCCACCGTGGTACAACCTCTCTTGCTCTCTCTCTTTCTCTTCCAGCAGCAGTAGAAACAAGTTTCACAATACTGGAATTTCCTTGCCGCCCCATAACACCAGCTGTTACTCCCCTTCCCCATACATCTATAGGCTTAATATTCCCTTTCACAATTCTTGCTCAACTCGTCTTGAAAGTGTAAGCAAACGGGCTTTAGTTCGCGGTTCATGTGTTAGGACAATACTACCAATCGCCAAAGGCAATCCGCCTATGAACAAGCTTACATACCATTTTTCCGTTAAATATGGTAAGCGGAGAGCCACTCGTTCAAACTCGTTGATGTAGTCATCCACAGAACCAATTTGCCATAAGCCTTTCAAAAAAATCAGTGGATCCTCCTCAGCTGCATTGTCATACCTTCCAAGGAGCTCATCATCATTTAGTTGCGCCCAAGTTAATTCTGTCTTGACAGTTTTCAAAGAAATAATCCAGTACTGCGCAAGTCCTTCCATGCCTAGTTGTGCAAGCGGCACCTTCATTTCCTCGCGTACTCCATAAATTGAGCAGTACATTTTTGCTCTCACTATCCATGTGGCAGGATCCTCTCCAGAAAATAACGGCATCTCTACAGGTTTTGTTAGTTCTCATTGCAACACATCTTTCGGAAATGGCTTCCTCCTTTCAGGCTCTGTCGCAGGCACAACTCGGTTCTGCTCCTCTGACACTACATCAGTTCTAACACCGCTTCCACCTTCCACAACACCACTCTTCCCTTTGTCTTCTGTGCGTCGAGTTTGTTCCTCTAAAATCAGAACTAACCTAGAAAGAGAAGTAGTTAGTTCTCAAACCTGAGTTTCTAATTGCTGGAGCGAACTCTCATGCCGCATCTGTCCAGCTTCTTGGTGCCGCATTCCAGCTTGCAGTTCTGTAATCATCGACTCCACTCCAGCTACTCTGGACTCCATACGCGTGGACATGAGACAAACAATGCATTCCTCAAATTCCAATCCCTTTCCGAACGATCAACAGAAAAAATGCACCAAAATGATAAGGATTGAACAAGAATAGAGAAGTTCTTTGTATTAAGCAGCAGAAATTCTATAGGTTCGCTTCTGGAAAAATCTAACCGAAGAAGATAAATTCCTGGGAGACACTCCTCTGCAGGCCTCTCGCATGCAGGCGAGCCAGAATACAGAATGCCCGATCCCCTACCTCTCCCGCGAGTTTTTCCTTTTATTCATCTAACTGACTAAGACAGAAAATTACATTTATACCCCTTTCTCATCCCTATTCCTTCTCTGATATGTGTGCAAAATCAGAGGCCTCATATCACGTGATATAAAAGATTTCGTCTCAATTTCATTTCATTGAGACATATTATAATGTTATGCACCTAATTTTTTTATATGGTGTATATGCTACCCATTTGACATGTAATATCATGAATACTCCATTTTTCATGGTATTTTAAGTTTCAATTTGAATTATTTCATCTAAGAGGATTTGAATTAAAAGTTGTCAAGTGGTAAAAAATTTCATAACACAATTTCTTTTCATTGGGTTATATTACTCCTTCTTTGTCTTTGATATTCTAAGATTATGTGTGTATTAGGGGTGTCCAAACCCGACCCAACCCGACCCGACCGGGTTGGGTTGGGTTCAAGGTTTCATATGCACAGGTCGGGTCGTTTCGGGTTGACCCGTGGTCGGGTTGGGTGAAAATTTACCCGACCCGACCCAACCAACCCAACACTACCCCTGCCTGCGCATGCGCATCCCGCGGACCCGCGTGCCGCCTCGCTCACCACCCGTTGTCATCACCACTGTCGTGCATGTCATCCCCCTTCCCTCCCTCCCTGTCGTGCGTTGCCTCGCCCTCACCGTCTTCCTCCTCCACTACCTCCGCCGCACGATGTGACCGCCGCTGACCCGCACGCCGCCTTCACCTCCACCTCCGTCTCCACCACAACCGCCATCCATGACCCCAGATCCACCATAGAGAACCTACAGAAGAGAGAAATGAGCATCCCACACCCGCTAGTGATCCCGCCGCCAACCTCCACCTTTTTTTTGGGTCGATTCGTCGCCAAGGTCATCCTGGCGTGGTGAGGAAGACCAAGCACTGAAGCCTGCGAACGAAGAAGTCAGCTGAACCAGCACTGATGAAGCCGGAAAATCAAGATCCACCATAGTCGCTCCTCTTGAAACCGATCAAGCGTTCCGATGAAGGATATCACGACCGACCTGAGATGAAAATGTCAGCAGCGGCAGCCTGAGATCATAGTTATTTACAGCGCATGGCGCACAACGGCGACAAGAGCCCCCGGCGCAAAAGCGCACGGCGCGTGGCAATATTAACTTGCGGCGCACAAAAGAGGTATATACATATATCAACAATAACAAATAATAAATTATACAATTTATATATAAAAAACAAAGATTTATGTCAATAATTCATATTCCATACATCAAAAAACAAATGAAGTCAACAATGACAACTACAATTAAATATTAAAAACTATATATCTCAAAAAATCATATATATCAATTCCTGAAATATATTAAAAACCATATATCTCAAAAAACCAAGACGGGAGTAAAAAACCATATATCTCAAAAAAACAACAGGAGTAATTCGGAAAAAAATAAGGGGCGAGCAACATAAATAAAATTGAATTAAAAACAAACAAAAGTTACTGATTCACACAGAAGGTGCGCCTGCTCTGGACAACATTGTGTATCTAAGTCGCGGTGGTTGAGGGAGCTCGGCTAAGTCGTGCTCGACTGGGTCACGACGGTCGAGGGATCTCGGTTTGGTCGTGGCAGTCAATGTGGTCCAACACCGGCTAGGTCGCTACGCTCACGAGAAGAGTGTTGCGTAGAGTCGAAAGGGGAGGTCGTTGTTTGACCTCAAAAGAGGTATTTTCAATCGGCGCGTAAGAGTTGGCAGGTTAAAAAAAACAAAAAAGGCTCAATGGCGCGCGCCATTGGCGCAACATGGCGCGCGCCACAGTGAGCCATCTTAAATGAGCCATGGCGAAGCCATGGCGCGGCGCACCACTCCCTGGCGCTAGCCATGGCGCAATGGCGCGCCATTAATAACTATGCCTGAGATGAAATTGTCAGCGGCAGCGGCCTGAGATGAAAATGTCAGGAGATTACGGACCTGGCCAAGCGCTCCGATGAGATGAAGGAGATCACGATTCACTACCGGCCTAAGATGAAGGAGATAACCCGTCGAACCCTCGATGGTCGTCTGGTGAAGAAGAGATGCAGTCGCGCGAGGAGAATGGGAAGGAGGCGTGCGGGATAATCTGGGGCGGTGACCTTTTTTTTTACATAACCCGATCGACCCAACCCGATGTGAGACGGATTGGATCGGGTCGGGTCCAAAAAACCCTCAAACCTGACCCGACCCGACCCATAGACACCCCTATGTGTATTGACTTTTAACTATCTATGTTGTATTTCCACTTGTTTTATATGGATTTACAGTTGATACACATAATTGATTTATTGACTAATTTTCACTTTAACCTTATGATCATTTTAAAGGTTTATTTCACAATCTCATTTTAATCGAGATTGTTTATACTTGAATTTCCATTGAAGCTGATTATTTGATCTTTGCTTAATAAACTCTTTCATTTTCTTCTCCTCTGGTTATTCAGGAACATTTTCAAATAATAATACCATTTTTCCACTCTTTGGTGCTTAAAATAATTGAGAAAATATTTTTAATAAAATCTGACTTCATTTCTCTCTTCGATCGAAAATCCATTTTCCAAAACCATGTTTTCTAAAAATATTTTCAAAAATATTTTTAACTTTTTCCAAATGATTTATTAAAGACATTTTTATCCATTTTAAATTTCTACAAAATGTTTTGAAAGGAATCTTCATGTCATTTTCAACACAATGCCCGTTTGGATTTTACCGAAAAAGTGAAAGGAATCTTTGCTCTAACATGTACGGCATAAACAAAATTTTCAATCGTCATGACCACTCGAATGTTTTAAAACTTCTTCTATAAGTTTCAAAGATTAATTTCAAAGAAAAGTATTTTCAAAATGTTTTGTGAGCTTTTAGTTTTAAAAAGTGATTTTCAAAATGAAAAGGATATTTTCCTGAAAAATATTTTTAAAGATCTTTTTATGGAAGTTCTATTCCTCAACGACAACAACCCTTTATTCTTACTCCAATGAGTATATGTTGTATTAATATCATCCTTATTCTTTATATGGATGGCTTATGATCATTTTGACCAAGAAAGTATTGACATTCATTTCCTTGATTCATTTTTATAGTCATTAGGTTTCTCTTGATCTATTCACTTTCCTGTGGACATTAAATTTCCCCTAAATATCCATATTATTTATCATGGATATGTTTATTGCTTAAACCATATATCATTTCTACATACAATGTTCTACATTGAAAGTTATTTATCTAGGGAAATAATGATAAATCTGCATTCCTTACTCAATACGGATATTTGATGATATAACACATTGTTCATGAATTAAATCGATTATTCGATATATGAGGGATGCTTTGGACATGCAGACATGGGTGGGGCCCGGTTAAAGATAACCCCTTGATTCATCGAAAGGTCTCATGAGACAAACCAGTTGGTCAAACCAGATGAGTTTGTACCCAGTAGTTTTAAATCAGTTGGCCAAACCATATGAGTTTATACCCAATAGTTTTAAACCATCTTGTGAAAGGTTTTGACGGTAGAGGTATCATGTGTCTGAGAGGCATGATGTCCAATAATTAAGCATTTCCTCCATTGAAAATTCAATTATTATTATTATCTATGAGATTTTCGCTATAATATTATCACTAGATGCATTTCATTCTTGGTTATTGATTAAATGGCATGTGTTTTCAGTTATTTATCTTATCATATTAATTATGTCTTATCTCATCATGATAGTCAAGTTATTTAAATGACATGTGTGTTCAGTTATTTACATTGTCATATTGATTATGCTTATTGATTCATGATAGTTTCCACTGTACTTAACCCTTACTAGGCATTTGAGTTCACTCTTATTTTGTTTCATTTCCTCAGGATATGAAAAAGAAATCGTTGAATGAGTTTTCAACAATGCAGATCATTTGCTGTTGTTATGTATTATGTTTTTATTTTTTATTCCCAATGTAAAATGAATATTATGTATGTATCTAGTTCTCCAAAACTGTTAAACTAATCGGTCATTTGGGATTTGACCTTTTGTATCTATGTCAATGTATTAAAGCAAACACCGGCTCCGGGTTACTAGGGTTAGGGTCGTTACACTCTCCCTCTAAACATAGATGGGTACGCATATCCCGGGCTATAATGGCTTACAATATAGGGTGAGTTCCTACCAGAGTTTTGATGACTCACGGTTTACTATACATTTATGTGCGGGTTGTAACGGCTTGAGGTATAGCACATACTTGTATCCGAACGTGGTGGTTTCGGATTCCCACGGGTGTGCATGCATGCGCTATGATGGCTTGAGGTATAATACACGTACAGAGGTTGTAGTGACTTCCAGACATACGGTTGGTTATTATTTGGTTATGGCAACGATGAGATGTTGGCTTACACAGGATGCAGTAATGATGATGATACTATTGCACGGGGTGAAGGATGATTTATAGGAGAGATGAGCACAGGACGTAGTCATTGGGGCGTGAGAGCGACAAACCAATGGAGAAGTTTATTCATATGTATATACATTTGATATAAAATGTTTTACTTTGATGTGTTACTTGGTGAGTGAGTCATAGTGAGGATGGAAAACTAGTATTACTTGTTTAGGTGACGATTTAGTTTCATTTGTTTATTCACAAAACTTAGTATGATTTTTTCACATTTTGCACGAGAGGTTTCAGGAGGATCTTACTAAGTACATGTTATGCTCACCCTACGTATATATAAACTGATTTTTAGGTGAGGAGAAGCGAGTTGGTGATCGAGCTGGCCAGTACTAGTTCAAAGAGTTGTTCAAGAGCTATTGGAGCTTCGTAGTCACTGCCGAAGATTTGGTTTTGGTACTTTACAGTTTTCCTTTCAGTTTATGTATGACATTACATGTATTGGGATTGTTTCTTTTATTTATGCATGGTGTTGGTTGGTGGTGTTTCTCATTTTATCTCTTACTCTTTAAACTTACATAGAGGGTAATGTCTCTCAAGTGTGTGATTGATATACCTTTAGTGCCAGTCGCCAACCTGTGGCCAATTGGAGGCGGGCACCGAGCGTTATTATCTCTCTTCCTTCATTGTCAGCCCTAAAAGGTTGGTAAATTTGAAGGGAGGGGGGCATGACATATGAAGGTAGATGAGGATTTGGGTCAGCCGATTGAGTAGACGGTGTCAGAAGAAAACAACTGCTGGTTGAACCCGCCGTTGGACTACTGTCGTGGCTAGAGTGGGCGTACGAGGAGGGCTTTGACAGGGGCTTGTCGGGCGTAGATGGATTGTACACCGCGTGCAAGTGTTGTAAGGACATGGGATTCCAGAAAAGTTGGAATCACAAGGGCTGCTGCAAGGTGGAACCGGGAACTAGCGGACGAGGTAGACGCAATCCGATGGCGACGAATGAGGAACAACTTCGCTCTGATACCAACTGATGCAGGGTAGCAGGGTAAAAACGAGTCCTTACACGAGGAACTCGGGAGAAACACGGGGAAAACATCCACAAAGGGAGAGAACACTCTGAAAATTTGATTAATATGGAAAAAGCTTTCTACAAATGACACCAGACAGCCCATTTATAAGCCAAAACCCTAAACAAAATAAAAGGCCAAACCACCCCTAAAATATCCTAAGCTGGTAACAAAAACAGTAATTAAACAAATAATAAAGACTTAAAAGCCAAGTGAGCACTTCGCTGGCTGCAGGAAGAGGCCCAAATTTGTGCTGCATCGCAAAATCTTGCCCCGATCCATGAAAAGGTTGGTTAATAAATAGCACTATCAATACGAAGATGACACCAATCAACTGCTCCAGCGCCGCATCTTTCTTGGGCCGCATTTTGGGTGTGCACTGTTTTAGAGGTATTCTCTTTCCTATATGTTTGCACATTCTTCAACAAGTGGATAAAATATCAGCTGCCCAAAAAAGGGAAAAAATAGTATCGGCACTACTACGGATACCATCACAAAGGTTAACTTTGAAAATACAGGTTCAGGGACCAAAAATGGAGATAATGCCCCCACATGGTCATCCATGAAAATGGAAACTGCAGGACAATTCTCAGAATAAATGAAACGCGTGAGTGAACTGCAGGCTAGGCATTTGCCAAAAAATGCTCCATTTATCAAAATTCATGAAGATATTACAAAACTCAAGCTCTGGCGCGGAACATGATTTTTAAGCTTATATCCATTCACTTGATAATTCTGAAAAATTGGGGTTAATTGCACATTTGAAGATTTAGTGATTTATTTCGCATAATGGGCTGACCAAGAGGTTGCAAGAACTAATAGAAGGTCTTGACCACAAGGTGTTACACCAGCACTTTTACCTCCCATTGACGCATGATTTGTTAATATGTGAATGTGAAATTTTAGGCACATTACGAATCCCCGATAAAAATAGAAAAAAAAATACTACAGTTTGCATCAAAATTAAGCCAAAAATAATCTTACTTCAAGGACTTGTTGTTCAACTGTTTGTCCTTCAACTGCAG
Organism: Viscum album; assembly: GCA_963277665.1. Classification (NCBI taxonomy): domain Eukaryota; kingdom Viridiplantae; phylum Streptophyta; class Magnoliopsida; order Santalales; family Viscaceae; genus Viscum; species Viscum album. The sequence goes on along the minus strand of CAUJRU010000347.1, from coordinate 270,302 downwards.
CATGGCCACCTAAATAGACAAGATAGCGCATAAGCATTTTGGTGGTTTCGGTCTTACCAGCCCCACTTTCACCACTGACCAAAATGGAATTGCTCTTCCCTTCATTAACCATTGCCCTATTCAAAGTTTAGCAATTCAATAGCCAAAGAACACAATTATACAAAGGCTCTTCTTTCATGCTTTCAACAGACTAAATAGCAACCTGTAAGCAGCGTCGGCAATTGAAAAAACATGAGGACTGAGCTCCCCTAGTGATACTCCTTTGTATTTCTCCATCATGTCGGCATTGTACAAATAAGACAAACTTTGGAATGGGTTGATGGCAATAAGAGTATTCCCCGTATATGTCTGTGACCACGCCAAAGAACATGATGCATTGTTACAATAGTGTGACCTCCTACATTAGAATGAATATAAACTGACAAACTTAAGTAGAATAAAGAGACCCAAGATTATACATCTTTGACTTGAATCTTCCCATCTAAGATTACTGTCAAGTTTAATGAGTCTTAAGGCTCAAAATTGAGTTTTAAGTGAAGTGCATTCCTAGATCTCCCTTTACATGCCCAAACCACCTTAAACAACATTATTCCATCCCATAATTAGTTGAAGTTGCTCATAGCATTTCTAATTTTATCATTCCCTGCCTTACCATTTAATCAATTTAAGCACCTTGTCTTCTTTTTGTCTTTTAATTACCCCAAATTCATCACCCTACAACAACATGGACCTCAGTTATTCTATAAATTTCACACCTCTTAATACAGTAGCTCAACTTCATCTAATCTACTAGAATACAAAGGCTACATTTGACAGTACTTATTGAAAACTGCTTATAGCACTTATCACTTTCAATTAACTGCTTCTATACAAGCGTTTCCAGCTTTCTTAGTGAAAACATACTTTTCTGCCACTTATTTTAAGTGGTTTTCTTCTGGAATTTAACTGTTAGTGCTTTTTCATAAACAGAACAAACATCACGTATAATTTAAAACGGTTTATCATAAGTGATAAGTGCTATAATCAATAAGTGCTATCAGACAGACCCTAAAACACATATCCCTGCTTCATTATCAGAGCCCACCAAATATGAACGTCAACTACAATTGCATGGACATACGTAAATTTTTTCAAGAGTATATCTAGCTGCTAGATTTTGCAGAACACCAGGCTCATGTAAATATGATAGGTTGGCCATGTCATCAACTCCACCGTCAGGAAGCTCCGTATCTTTTGGATATAATTTTGATAAATTTGCAACAACCTGATTACAAGAAAAGTGGGTGAAGGTCAGGCAGCATAATATTGCTAAACAAAAGAAGAAAGGCTATGAAATGATTTGACAAGTTGGAATTATAAGGCAGTAAAATTTCTCTATCGACGGTTAAGAGATGCCGAAGTATAAATGGAAAATACAGTATAGGCATGTTGATGAGGAAGAGTAAGTCAGCGAGCAGGGAGTAACACAAGGCAAATATGTTGGGACCGTAAATGATTGGTCAACCGGTGCAGCAATAATCATGAGATAAAATAAATAGCAAAATGCGGAAATAAATGGACATCAGATGTAACATCTTATTGGGACCGTAAATAATTGGTTCAGTGGTATAGCAATAATCACGAGATAAAATAAAGTGCAAAATATGGAAATAAATGGATACCGGATGTAACGTGGAAAAACCCCCAAAATTAAAGGGGTAAAAAACCACGAGCAAATAGAAGGATCACATTATGGGTAAAAGTGGGTACACACTCTCACTATTACAAATAGAAAACCCTCGTAAATATCTCTCTTGAATATGTGGGGAAATTGTCTCACAAAATACCGCACATATGACCGGTGATTGAGATTAAAGCTGAAGCTGATGAGATAAACCCCAGGGGAATCCACTGCCTTTTATAGGCAAGCCTCCCCCTTGCTTCCTCCCTCCGCTGGATGGGTTTGGTGGAGTTGGTCACCCACCTCATCCTCCATCGCCAGCCCCCCTTTGACAAAGGAGGGGGTGGCACCGTCCAATGAATAAAGAACTGTCGACGCATCTTCCACTTGAAGATTTGATTGAGAATCAATCACATTTGCACACATCTTTTCTACCTGTCAAATCATGTTGCTCACATATCTGCAACGCCACTCGAGGATCTACATTATTTGAACTTATCAGAGTTGATCGTCTTCGTCAGGAAATCTGCCAGATTTTCTTTAGTACGAATTTTCTGCATATCTACACTTCCTCCACTGCATCTCGGACAAAGTGATATTGTACCCCAATATGTTTCACCCTGGAATGAAAAGATGGATTCTTTGCAATGTGGAAGGCGCTCTGACTGTCACAAAACAATGAAATCTGCTCTTATCTGTGTCTGAGCTCCTCCAACAACTTTCTCATCCAAATCGCATCTTTGCAAGCCTGTGTAGATGTCATGTACTCTGCCTCCGTCATGGATAAAGCCACAACTGACTGTAACTTTGAAATCCAGCTCATAACTCTTCCTGCAAGAGTAAACACGTAACCAATAATGGATTTCATCCGGTCAGAATCACTTGCAAAATCTGAATCAGCATAGCCTTTGATAGTAAAATCTGATCCTCCATAACATAATGCAGTATCTAAGGTCTCCTTGATGTATCTCAGGATCCTCTTCATTGTACTCCAAAACTCCTGTCCTGAATTCGCCATGTACCAACTAACTGCTCTCGCTGCATGTGCAATGTCTGGTCTAGTTCAAATCATAGCGAACATCAGATTACCCACTGTTGATGCACATGGTACTCGATACATCTTCATCTTCTATGTTTCACTGCTAGGACTCATTGTAGAGGATAACTTGAAATTGACAGGAAGTAAGGTAGAGATGGGCTTACAGTCTTGCATTTGAAGCGTTTCAAGATTTTCCGTAAGTAAGTCTTCTGTGATAGCCAAATCTTCTCATTATTTTTGTCTCGGTAAATCTGCATCCCAATAGCCAAATGTGTCTTCGTTTCCTGGATTTGATCATTATTGGGGTCTGCAACCAACATGTCATCCACATACATTAGAAGAATAATGAAATCATTATCATCTGAACCCCTGAAATATACACAATGATCTGAATGAAGTTTTATCCAAGGCTCATGATATAGGAATCAAATCTCCTGTACCAACACCTCAGCGTCTGCTTGAGACCGTACAGAGATTTGTTCAACCTGCAAACCAAGTTCTCTTTGCATTCTTCTACAAAATCTTCTGGTTGGGGAATATAGATCTCTACATCAAGATCACCATGGAAAAAAACAGTTTTCACATCTAGCTGCTCTCGATGTAAACTGTATGTAGCACGCATCGCCAGAATTATCCGAACAGTCATCAGTCTAACAACAGGAGAAAATATTTCATTGAAATCAATACCTTCCTTCTAAGCATATCATTTGACCACCGGTCATGCACGATATCTTTCCACCTGATCTTTTTCATCCCACTTGATCTTAAAGATCCATTTATTGTCAATAGTCTTCCTTCCATGAGGTAATGGAACAAGATCCTAAGTCTTGTTCTTGTGCAGGGCTTCAAGTTCCTCCCGCATCGCCGCTATCCATGAAGATACATTTGGACTCTGGATCGCCTCCACAAAAGAAATGGCTCTCCATCCTCCATCAAAAAGCAGTACGCAGTATTGCTCTCGGTGACATAGTCTGAGTGTCATACTGGTGCTCTTTTCTCCTGAGTTGACCGTCGTGTTCCAGACTCAACCGGTACTTGATTATCATGCTCTGATAATGCCTCGAAGGAAATTGGTTCTTCCTTGGATTTGTCTTCCACTTTAACTATTGTAGTTTATGTATTCTCTTTCTTCATGTCTCTATCCATTATCATTTGCACCTTGTCTTCTGCAAAAATGGCATCACTGCTGATGATAAGTTTGTGGGCAGTGGGGTCTCACAAATGATACCCCTTCACACCATCAGCATACCCCAAGAAGATACATTTCTTGGATCTCGAATCCAACTTCAATCTTTCCTGGTCATTAAACGATACATATACAGGACTTTCAAAAGTATGTAACCGAGAATAGTCAGCGGGTTTACCAGTTTACATCTCCATTGGTGTCTTCAGATTAATTGTCAGTGAAGGAGATCTGTTGATCACATAACAGGTGGTATTCATTGCTTCTGTCCAAAAAATTTTAGCAATTCCTGCAATCTTCAGCATCGCCCTTGTTCTATCCAACAGGGTTTTGTTCATTCGCTCTGTCACTCTATTTTGCTGAGGAGTGTACGTCACCGTGAACTGTCACTTGATTCCTTCATGTTGACAAAAAGTATCAAACTCCTCGTTTGTATATTATCCACCATTATCAATCTTCATACACTTGACCTTCTTTCCAGATTCAAGCTTCTTTCGTGCTTTGAATGTTTTGAAGACTTCAAAAACATCTGTCTTCCTCTTGATTGGGTACACCCAACATCTCCTGGAATAATCATCAATAAATGATACAAAGTACCTTGCCCCTCCCAGGGATATAATCGGTGTTTGTCAAACGCCAGAATAGATCAATTCTAAGATCTCCTTGCTTCTTATTGTTGACGTCCCGAACTTTAACCTATGTTGTTTACTCAAAACACAGCGCTCACAAAATGGTAAGGATACCTTTGTAAGTCCAGACAACAACTTCTGATCCTCAAAAATCTTCAGGCCTCATTCTGACATATGGCCAAAGTTCTGATGTCATAACGTCGTCAAGCCTTCCGTCGAGGGAGTTGATGCGACAACTATCTCTGCCTCCTTGTACGTTTCACCCATAAACATGTATAGGTTCTTCGAGATCTTTTCTGCCTTCATCACCTCAAGCGCGCCCTTCGCAATTCTCATCACTTCATTCTCAGTGCGTGTCTTGCATCCGATGTCATCAAATTGTCTCAAAGACAATATATTCTTCTTCAAGCCCTTCACATGACGTACTTCTTGGACGGTTCGTACCATGTCATCATGCATCTTCAATTTGATGGTACTGACTCCAATGATCTTCAGGGTATGATCGTTCCCCATGTACACGAGTCCTTCTGGGATAATTTCATACTGATCAAACCATTCTCGTCGAGACGTCATGTGTCATTTTCTCCAAAGTCGATTATTCATGCATCGTTGAGATGTTGTCTGCTTCCAGCAGTCGTGGCCGCTTCACTGACTAGTATATCTCCACTTCCAGAAGTACTCGCCACGTTTTTGTCCATGTCATGATTCTGGCTCTCACTGGACCCACGCTCCGTCGTCACATCTGTCGGTGTTTCGCTAATTGTCAGTGGGCAATTATCCTTCCGTAACATTGTCCGCATCTTCATTTCTCACAATGGAAAATTATATCCATTGAATTTTTCGATCTCGAATTCTGCCGCCATCTGGACACGTCGTCAGTCCAGAACCTCCTCTGTTTCACAACAGTGTATTTAATAATATCAATAATTTTTTTCTGATGTGACAAATCAACTGTAGTTGCAATCACAAAGCATACTTGAATTTACGAGAATTATTAATACCCGAATACGTGAACACCACCAAGTCGGAACCTTGCTCTGATACCACTTGTTGGGACCATAAATGATTGGTCCACCAATGCAGCAATAATCACAAGATAAAATAGTGCAAAATGTAGAAATAAATGAACACTATATGTAACGTGGAAAAACCCTCAAAATGAAAGGGGTAAAAAACCACAGACAAATAGAAGGATCTCACTGTGGGTAAAAGTGGATACACACTCTCTTGCTATTACAAGCAGAAAACCCTCGTAAATATCTCTCTTGAATATGTGGGGAAACTGCCTCACAAAATACAGCACATGGTGATTGAGATTGAAGCTGAAACTGATGAGATAAGCCCTGGGGGAATCCACTGCCTTTTATAGGCAATCCTCCCCCTTGCTTCCTCCCTCCGCTGGATGGGTTTGGTGGGGTTGGCCACCCACCTCATCCTCCACCGCCAGCCCCCCCCCCCCCCCTTGACAAAAGAGGGGGCGGCACCGTCCAACAAATGAAGAACTACGGACAAGATTCGCATCATAAAAAGGATAGATGTTCAAAATGCAATCAATATACCGATGAACAGCCAACATTAACATAAAATAAGTAAATCCTATAACCAGCACATAGTGCCATCGTGAAAGCCCGCATAATCACCCAAAATTCAAAGTTGTAGAAGAATAAAATAAAAGGGCAAAAAAAACAGCTGCAAACGGAAAAAGCGTTATGGTCATCAAAACAACAAGAAACACGAAATGATTCACTATTTCTAAAGATGGAAACAGACAAAATCAAAAGCAATATTAAAAATAACTACCCAAAACAAAGTTCCCAAAGTTGTTTCAAAACAAACCCTACGCATAACACGAGCATGCATGATGAACCAATGTGAGATAAAAAAAGTTGGAAAAAAATTGTCATGTCTATAAATGAGAATGAGGCAGCATTAAAATAAAAGTCAACGCATTGAATTGCCACAACCAAATGCCCCAGCCAAAACATTATGAGGATGATGCGCCGTAATACCAGGAAAATACACCTCTCATCCACTCAATGAAGTGACCAAAAAGCATATTTTCAAGTAAATCAATTTGGATTGCTGATCATAGCTGGCTTGTATGTAACAAGTATGAACAGATATCATATGAACATACAGTTGCCATGTTTAGAAGTGTCTACACTACTTTGAGCACCTGAACCTGAACCCATCTAGAAAAACAAATATTATTTTATTGTGCAAGTAATAATAAAATATCAAGCATTGGAAATGAAATTTAACAGAGCGCACAGCAGTCAGATCAAAATGGAAAATGTGTTGCTTTGAGCAAACAACAAAGAAACAGAGGAAAGATGCTACTTACCATCCCATTTCTGGTTTCAATTTCAGCTTCTCTGCCATTAATTTTTAATACTTTTCCATCAATCCAAGCAAAGGTTTGGTCTTCAACCCAAACATGGGAATTTTCATTGATCACGGGAGTTCCCTACACAATTTTAAATTAATAAGTCAAAGCTCAAGGGATTGACTTGGCTGCATGGAAAGTCGTATCAAGCAAGGAAGGTAATCAAGAGAGGGAGAGGAAGGAGAGAGATGAGAAGACATGTTCCCGTGCTCTCAATAACAAAAAATTAAATTTCAACATCTTTGGGTCTACTAAGCAAGAAGATCACAAAAATTTACCTTGAAAAAAAAAAAAGAAGAAGAATACCACAAAAATTCAAGGCAATTTCAACAATATCTTCCTTCGACTAAAAAGAGGCTATAGGCCATTCAGTTTAATTATGTAATTCCAAGTGTGTTAATATTCACGAGACATGCAAAAATAAATTTAAATGAGCACTTGCATTGTTATTCCATATTGAGTTTTATCCTCGACACAGGAGCTGCAATTTCCCACCCTCCATATAATTTCATCTCCCCCATGAATGTTGTCGGATGCATATAGTAAGGCTATGAAGGACAAGAATAAAAACAAAATAGACTCACACAATGTTGTGGCTTAAATTAAGGGCAATCGGAAAGATAATCCCACAGATAGATCAGGCATGTGCTAGCAAATGCATGAATGCTGCCACAGGAATTCATCGGTACATTTTTATCACAAGCTATAAATTCTCACAATAAATTCTGCTAACTCCGATCAGATTAGCCAACAATAATAAGACACTTAACAACAAAAATTATTTGCATTGAATATAATGAGATTAAAGGGGCCAAGAATAAACCAAATCAAAAACTAATTAGACAGAAATCCAAAGTACATTATTATTACAATGAATATACGCCGTGACACTCGGGTGCACTGGTTCACGTAAATTCCCACCCGTATAAAATAAGCTCAGATCCAAGTTTAAAGGATCAGATTTCGTGTAAATAAGCGAATGGGTACAAAACACACGTAACTTATCACTCGGAAACAAGAATATAGTGTTCACCCATAAGCAAATATCGCGTACCATTCTGAAATTGTTGCCAGCGGCTTCTTATCTGTGCAAACCAATTCAGGTATTCAATTCCATGCTGGGCAACAGACAGGTTCGTTCAAAATGCATGAATAACCCCAATAATATCACCAAGAACGCGTAGGATGCACGGCAGCAATCGTTTGAAAACTTCGATTGTGGCAATGACTCCTAGAACCGGCAAGAAATGAGCAGTGGAAAGGCGTCCAATCGGCATAGATTTGACGCGAAGCACCGAAATCTTTCGGTCGATGTGTGTGAGGAATCTCTCTCTCCCTCTCTCTCTGTCTATGTTTTGTTATATCTGTGTGAAATTGTGGCGTTCTTGGAATGCCCGTAGGAATCGGAGCATTGAACTCTGCGATCTCGCCATATTTGACGGTCATTGTCGTCGCTCTCCCTCCCTCCCTCTCGATAAATCGAGCTCGCTAACAGTACGCCATCCGTTGCCTCTGCATGCAGGCTGTTCTGTTCACTACTGCAGAATTGACCCATCAAAAGAGGTCCCCGCTTTTGGCGGGCGTGGTGTCAATACCCACCGCCAATAACTGTAATTGGTATTCTCAAAACGATCACGGACCGGTCTGTCACGGGTCGAGCGTCTTAGCACAGCAGTTCATCCATGCGGCACCCCAGCCCCTCCAAGGCGGGCGGGGTTCAGCCGTCCAGCTCTTCATATGTGAGGTTCAGTGGTTTCGTCCTACCATGGACTCATCAGGAGAGTGGCCCCAACTCCCAACCAGTGGTGTCAAGGTTGACACGCATCATCCTCCTCTTTATCGGGGTGACTCTCATCTCTTAGATAGGGACTAACCAGATGAACCGCCGCTTTGATGTTCTTGCTGGTGTGGGACAGGACCCCCACAGAAGGTCACGATCCTGCATGCACGAGGGCGTGCATGGAATGGTGGTGGGAGAATGTCACGACCCAATCATGGGGGTCATGTCCCGCACCAGCAAGAACATCAAAGGTGTGGTTCATCTGGTTAGTCCCTATCTAAGAGATGAGAGTCGCCCCGACAAAGAGGAGGATGGTGCGTGTCAACCTTGACACCACTGGTTGGGAGTTGGGGTCACTCTCCTGATTAGTCCATGGCAGGACGAAACTAGTGAACCTCACATATGAAGAGCTGGACGGTTGAACCCCGCCCGCCTTGGAGGGGGCTGGGGTGCCGCACGGGCGAACTGCTGTGCTGAGACGCTCAGCCCGTGACAAGTGGTATCAGAGGGAATGTGCCTCGTGGTGTTGCAGAATGTTGTCGGACGGACCTTGGTGGTGGGAGCGGAGTCCCGGGGTGTCATGTGGAGGTGACACGACACAGAAGGTCGCACTTGCGAGATGTCCGAGGCAGAGACGTCACTATGAAGGGTGGGTCTCATGGAGGTGGTTTTCGACCTTGAGAGAGAGGGTGGACCACGATGGTTTGCGACCTAGAGAGTGGGTGGGTCATTGATGTCAATGACAATGAAGAAGCGTCCCCTGAGGTCATGCTTGGTAGCCGGTTAGTTGGAAGCAGTCGCGGACATACAGAAGACCGCGATCCTGCATACACGAGGGCGTGCATGGAATGGTGGTGGGAGAATGTCACGACCCAATCATGGGTGTCATGTCCCACACCAGCAAGAACATCAAAGCTGCGGTTCATCTGGTTAGTCCCTATCTAAGAGATGAGAGTCGCCCCGACAAAGAGGAGGATGGTGCGTGTCAACCTTGACACCACTGGTTAGGAGTTGAGGCCACTCTCCTGTTGAGTCCATGGCAGGATGAAACCAGTGAACCTCATATATGAAGAGCTGGACGGCTGAACCCCGCCCGCCTTGGAGGGGGCTGGGGTGTCGCACGAGCGAACTGTTGTGCTGAGACGCTCAGCCAGTGACAAGTGGTATCAGAGGGAATGTGCCTCGTGGTGTTGCGGAATGCTGCCGGACAGACCTTGGTGGTGGGAGCGGAGTCCCGGGGTGTTATGTGGAGGTGACATGACACAGAAGGTCGCGCTTGCGAGATGTCCGAGGCAGAGACGCCACTATGAAGGGTGGGTCTCATGGAGGTGGTTTTCGACCCTGAGAGAGAGGGTGGACCATGGTGGTTTGCGACCCAGAGAGTGGGTGGACCATTGATGGCAACGACAAGGAAGAAGCGTCCATGAGGCCATGCTTGGTAGCCGGTTAGTTGGAAGCAGTCACGGACACACAGAAGGCCACGATTCTGCATGCACGAGGGCGTGCATGGAATGGTGGTGGGAGAATGTCACGACCCAATCATGGGGGTCATGTCCCACACCAGCAAGAATATCAAATTTGCGGTTCATTTGGTTAGTTCCTATCTAAGAGATGGGAGTCGCCCCGACAAAGAGGAGGATGGTGCGTGTCAACCTTGACACCACTGGTTGGGAGTTGGGGTCACTCTCCTGATGAGTCCATGGCAGGACGAAACCAGTGAACCTCACACATGAAGAGCTGAACGGCTGAACCTCGTCCGCCTTGGAGGGGGCTGGGGTGCCGCACGGGCGAACTGCTGTGCTGAGACGCTCAGCTCGTGACAGGTCGCTGGGAAGGCTTTATCTGCAGCTAATGATATTTATTATAGCGGCCGTCGTAGAAGGTTGCTAACGATATATATTATAGCGGGTGCACAATTTTTGTTTTTTAATTTTACGTCATAAATGACATCCAGAATAACAAAACAACAAAATAAAAAATCGGTATACCCTTCCAATCTTTTTTCTCAATCAAACTATAAATACAATACAAAAAACAATTAAACAGAACAAATATACACTACCTCAACTCATCAATTTCTTCCCATGATTCCTATCAGTCTCAATGCCGAGATTCATGGAAGCTAAATTTTCAAATGATTCTCTTACAATATCAATGAATACACACTACACTATACTAACATAATTCCAAATAATTTCCTAAACATAGAGGCAGCCAAAGTAGAGATCACTCCACAAAACTTAGAATTCCTAAACCCAACTGACACTTATTTAGTGACACCAACACCTAATTCTTAATCATTTATTATATGTTATCAATCACTTTAAATTCTAGAACTCAACCGCGAACAACATCCCAACAAGAGTATTACCTTAGTTACCAATTCCACTCATAACCACTTTATAATACTTGACTCAGATCTTAGGAGACTATTGATTCTCACACACCGAAAACCACATGACCGCTCACTTTCCAAGCGGACTGATGATGGTCCTTTGGTGTGAAACAGTTGGTCGCCTCCCCGGCGATGCCCGCTTTCCACGCAAAATGGTCATGGTCCATTAGTGCCAATCAATTGTATGTCTACCCAATGTCACCCTCTTTCCACATAGGGATATACCTCTCCGTTATATATGAGTTTTACCATGTATCAATTATGTGCACCACTATGGCCACCCTCACAGCCGGAAGGCTTTCGCCTGACTCCGAGACGACCACCCTCATGATCGTCAACCCAATTGAAGATTCTCACCTGCATGGAAATCGAATGACAATACTCCAGGATCACTCACCGCAAACCCTTGCAACTCTGATATGGTCACCCTTATGACTACCAACACAATTGATGAGACCCTCATGCGCAAAAACCGTGCAACAATACCCCACAGCCGCTCACTACACACCATACGACTCTGAGACGGTCACCCTCATGGTTTCTTGCTCAACCAACAAAACCCTCGCACATGGAAATCGAGTAACAATACACCATGATCGCCCACTGCACATCGCCCGACTACAAAATATGGGAAGTGGTTTCATTAGCCCTCTATTTCTATTCACACTAGTGCATAAAACGATTTTTCTTGTCATTTTTTCCTTTTCACGTCGGTTATTAGGCAATATTATTGAAGGCGACGTTGTAAATACTATTCTAACATCAGTTAATTAAAACTGATGTTGTAATGCTGGGGGTTTTCACGTCGGTTATTTAATAACCATCATAAAAGAACCCATTTTTCACATCCGTTATTGGTTAACCGACGTGAAAAATGCATAGTGCTTTGTTTTTCAGGTCGGTTATTCAATAACCGACGTGAAAACATTTTTTTAAAAAAAATCGTTTTGATTCATCCTCTCCATAGTAGAAAAAATCAAAACACGAGTAGAAAAGATTACAGAAAAACAAGAAAATCATCAAACAAAAGACACTTATAGCTGAACTTTCAAATTTATAATATACATTACAAATAAACTAAAAATCAATCAAACCTATAAAATGATTTGCCCATTAAATTTTTAAATGTCTTAACTCTTGTTCACTATATGAACGTGGGTCATCAAAAAGCTATAAATAACAAATAAAGCATTTAACTTGTATTTTCAATAAAACAAATGAAATATTAAGGAAAACTTTATAAATAAATCTAACTTTCTGGAACTTCATAACTATCCCAGTTGAAATTATTTCATACATAAATCTTAAAACATAATTTCCACATTCTTTGACACCTTCTTGTTGATGACAATGTTGTTCCAAAGAAATTTTAATTCAAAATAACATTTTTAAATAATATATCCAAAATTTAGTAATTATAAATGAAAATTTACCTTAGCTTGTACAAATTTGATTTTGACGCTCTTCTTTCTTGTCATCTCTCTAAAGAAATTCTATGCCCTGTTTAAAAATAATATGAATAAAATAAATTTTAGTCATTATAATAAAAAAAGTATTTAAAAACATTTAAACTTACATGTTCAATACATTCTTAAAATTTGTTATCGCTTCACCATGGATAAAGCATAGTCAGTACAATGTCTTCTCTCTTGAAAAAAAACACTCAACATCCAATAATCACTGATATATAAAAAAATTTAATGTCAGTTGTTATAATGTTAAGAGATATATAACACTTTGTTATAAATATGTTTCATACTCTTAAAGATATGGAAACATCTAGCACTAAATAATTGCATTCTTCTGAAATCTTTCAGCAATATAAACTGTTCTTTCTACATCAGTCATTGTCCTAGATATAGGTGAAATAAACTGTGAGTCCATGAATCCATATACACTTGTCTTGTCATGCTCTGTTCAAATTTTATAAAGATACTGAATACAAAACAAACATAATTATAAATTTTCAATAAATTTAACAAACAGAAAATTTTTGTTAGTTGACTTAAACGGAAAAAATTTCCATCGTGCTGATGCCCAGTTGATCTCCACCTACAAGCTCTGTGATATCACTTTTCAAAATCCCCATAGTCATTGCATGCCCACAAATAATGACTTCAATTGGAATCTCATATACATCCAATACCAAATTTGAATATGTTGACAATATATCAAGATTAGTAGAATATGTAGCGGAAGTAATAACACTTTGTATTTTTTGTTGTTTATAGAGTAATTATTTACCTTTAAAGTATTCCTATTAAAAATTAGATAAATATATATACTTTAAAAATGATAAAGCAAATTTAATAGCAAAATTAAATAAAAGATAAAATATATACATACCTCTATGGTAATATATCGAAAAAGTCTAAATGGTCAAACTAAAAAATGACCGATACTCTGTCCAAATGTACTCACATAATCTGTAAGACATGGTATTTTTGTTGATCTATCTATAATATCTTGTACAATGACCCTATGATTCCCTATCTCTATCTGTTGACAATGAATGGTATCATCGATATAAAAAATCATCCCATATGCAACAATATGTTGGAGATCATCAACATATAACTCACAGTAACTGGGAAGCTGCGGAGGAGGGGATGTAGGGGTAGGATAAGGAGTGAGGTATGCGGGCAGATATGTATGAGTAGGATAAGTGAAAGGAGTGGGATCTGCTGGTAGAGGTGGAGGAGCCGGATCGACAGTCTGAAACTGTCTTTACATGTCTGCAAATATCGACTGTACCGAAACTCTGATCATGTCATCCATCAACACACGAATACCCTAAACTTTGGCTTCAAAAGATTCTATTTTTTTATAAACATCCTCCTTTGAAGAAGCTTATGAATCTAGAAATTCTTTTTTTAACGATACACCTGCCAGGTATCCTCGTACATGACTCAGGTGTTCAGGCTTTCCCAATGTTGTAGCTAAATATCCTTTCTACCCTCAGTAATAAAGAACCCATGTGTGTTATGCTCCTCAAAAGAACCCTGTATGGAATATTTGAAAAAATCTATAATGAATCACAATATAAAAAGAGTTGATTTAACTTAAATAAATAAATAAACATCTTATAATCCTCACAGCTACAACCCTCCACTCTTCTATAAGTTATTGACCTTTTTTCTCTCATATGAGCCCTCTTCCATTTTTTATGTTTAGCGGGGGAGGAGGGGAAACCTCTGTAGACCCTGCAGACTCACTCTCATATTTTGAAGTTTTTCTACTATCATTTATTCTTCCAACAACGTATACCCTCCCCAAGATAACACATGAGGGTATATGTTTCTAGATTGGATCTCCTGATGATATCTCCTCGATTAGTGTAAATTAAGAATTAATAATAAAACTCCATTTAAATAGTCATTAATATAAAAAAACTTATAAAAGGTAACATTGCACTTACCAAAAACTCTTATCGCCGTCTACTTTCAACAAACTGCTTCCATGCATCTTTATCTATAAATGGATATATATCACGTGGATTATGATGTTGTTTATCCCAAAAAATGAACTGTGATGTGAGGGATGATTTAAAATCCCTCTATCTTCTAGCAACCAATGATAAATATTTCTTCCTAACTCCTCCATTGTCAGGTATATCATATATCATCTGATAATAAGAGGGAAAACATATATTACTATAAACATTTCAAGATAAGTAAAATAATAACAAACGATTTTACCAAAATGGTCTCCCACAAGTGTGATAATGTCACTTTGTCAACACTTCTCCAATCATCAAACAAAATAATAACTTTTCTTTTACCCTATAGTGCTACAAAAGTCATGAATTATTTTGAATTTGGACCTATTGGAATATCATTATCATCAAAGTCTACTGGTATCCTCTAGTCCTGGCTATGGGTAACTAATAATTTTGGTAAACACATGGTGCCACTTTTACCAACCATCGAACTCTTTTCCCCCCATGGAAGTAGATGTCTCATGTAAAGAAGGATGAAGAGGCTCATCAATAAAAGTATGTGTACATTCCTCCCCAGAGGTATGAGTACGATCATCACTAGAATTATGCGGTGGATCAGATGACTGATATGTCATTATCTTATAAATCAAAGTAAAAAAATTAGTAC
Organism: Viscum album; assembly: GCA_963277665.1. NCBI lineage: Eukaryota > Viridiplantae > Streptophyta > Magnoliopsida > Santalales > Viscaceae > Viscum > Viscum album. The sequence goes on along the minus strand of CAUJRU010000347.1, from coordinate 255,124 downwards.
AAAAATATACAAATCCAACATGACATAAATGAATGGATACAAATCCAAAAATGGTGTGTGAATAGTAAAAATTCTCTAACATGATAAATCATTTTTACACCAAAAATATTTTTTTATAACATACTCTTATAAAATATATTTTATTTTCATTTAACATATTAAATTTAAAATAATTAGTTTTCAACAAAATAAATTAATAGATAAGTTACATAAGGGTAAACATGGTAAAATAAATAAAACAAAACTAATATAAACAAAAAATTTAACTTATTATTTATAAGATGTGTTTTAATAAATAAAATCAAATTAAAATATCCAAAAATTTATGAAATTTTAAAAAGTAAACCAGAAATAAACATATGTTACCTGTAATATTAGGAATTTATTAAAGGACTGTTTTCCCAAATTCATTTTTCATGATCGTTTCGTATGGAACAAACCATGTCTACGATATGCTCATTAATATTATTTGTTAATCTTTCCATGGAAGTAGGGATCTCACATAAATCAACATCTTCATCAAGTTTATCATCACTAACATACTATTTTTTCCCTTGTAAAAAAATAGACCACTGCATATCAGATTGATCAAGAACATAGAATTGTTTTACTTGTGTTTTCATGATAAAAGGATCAGCTGTATATTCCAATTTATTCAGATTAACTAGCGTCATTCCAAATTCATCGTGTCAGACACTATTGTTACTGATAAACCATTTATAGTTAAATACTGAAACTTGAAATTTAATGTAATCAACCTTTCATATTTCTTTAATGACTACATAATACATAGTTGATGTGAAGATTGGGTTTTTATCTTTGGAACTTGAAAAATGCATTGCTTATATGAACACCAATACACTACTATTTTGAACCGCACTTCTATTTTCCTAATATTTCGTATGTATACACATTAATGTCATACCCAAACCATGTTATCAAATCCAAACTTGGGCCACCCACTAACCATATCAATGTTTCCGATGCATCTGATCTACCAAGAAAGGTCTCTTTACACCATGGAAAAAAAGTTTTGTTATGCTGATTCAAAATCCATATATCTTTATTATTTGAATAACATTATTTCAACACATTAATATGAAATGTTATATATAGTTGTGCATTATATATGTTATTCAAGATGTAAAAATGTACCTTCTTTTTCTGTTCACCTATCAATGATTTGACTTTCAAGCCACATATCCCCTTTCCTCCATAATTAACTCATTCATGGTGAGATATAGACAAACCAATGTTCTTTACTATAGAAAAATAGCTTGTATAAAACTCTACAACCTCCTTGGAAATATACTTCTCAATAATGGATTCTTCAGGTAAATATGGATTTTTAACATACCCCTTCAATATATTTATAGACATTTCAAAAGGATACATCCAACATAGATATACAGGTTTACAAAGATTTATTTCTTGAACCAAGTGAACCATTAAATGCACCATGATATCAAAAAAAGATTCAAGAAAATACATTTCCATTTGAAAAAGTATAAAAATTGCTTTGTTCTCCAAAGTGTTCAAATCATTCGAATCAATCACCTTATTTCAAATTGAATTGAAAAAATAATATACTTTCATTATAGTCATTCTTACATAGATGGATAATATTCCATACAATACAACTAGTAGGAGTTGTTACATCATGACATGATAATCATGATATTTCATACCTGTCAACTTCAAATCCTTTAAAGACACAATTTTTTTTATATTTTAAGAATAAACCTATGATAATTTGATATCATAAAGAAATTGAAAAAAAATAATTTTCTCCCTCTTGGATAATGTATGATAAGTTGGGGTAGAAATTTTCACCTTCCATTAGAGTGGGAGCCAACTCCAAAAATATTCTTATTGAGAGTAATAGAAATCTTGCATTCAACCCGTCTTTAGTCTTTCCTTTAATATCTAATAATGTTTCAATCAAGACGTCGCAAATATTCTTCTCCACATGCATGACATCAAGGATATGTTTGACCTCGTGATATCTCCAATATGGTAGCTCAAAAAATATTGATTGTTTCTTACAAATATTTCTTTCATTACTAGATTTATATGTCTTTTTGAATGTCACATAAATGTTTTGCACCCTCTCAAAATACTGATTAGTGGATAAATGTTTTAGAGAAATATCAATTTAATGTGAGCCATTGAAATCCTTTTTTAATATTCTATAAGAGTGATCCATAGACAAAATTTTTTGATGACCTATGTATATTGTTTTTCTCCAATGATGCATTTGATAATATGAAGTATGTTGTTCACAAATTGGATAATATTTATCCCACTAAACACTATATCCAGAAAAATTTCCATATTTTAGAAAGTCATTTATAGTGAATATAATCATTTCATGAATTTGGAAATATTCCATTATATAAGAATCATACACCATTATAACTTCCTCCCATAAAAGTTTCAAATCATTAATTAATGGTGACAAGAAAATATCAATATCATTTCTAGGTTGTTTTGGTCTAGAGGCCATTAAACTCAATATCACATATTTTCACTTCATATAAAATTCAGGAGATAAGTTGTAAATTACCAATAAAACAGGTCATGAACTGCATGTGATACTAAGCCTTCTATATGGATTAATTCCATCTGTGCATAATCCAAGTCATAGATTTCTATATTTATTTCCAAATATAGGAAACTGGTGATCATTTTTCTTCCACTATGGACAATCAACTAGATGCTGTAATTTTCCACCACATATCTGCTCATCTGCATGCCATATTAACCTTTTTTTCATCATGTAAATTTTCAAATAAACATTTCAAATGAGGAATTATAGGATGATACCAAAATGCCTTGGTAGGGGTCTCTATAAATACTAAATCAACCTATGATTTTATTTTAACTTATACTGTGACGTCCCACGTTTAGGACACCTGAAAGAAATTCACATTCCTTTCTATATAACACACAATCATTCGGGAAGACATGCATTTTTTTGTACCCTAATTCTATTGGTCATAGTATTTCCTTTTCTTTATAATGTGAATCTATAAGATTATTTTCTTTAGGAAAAATATCTTTCAATAATTGTAGCAACTTTATAAAACTCTTGTCACTCCATACATGTTTCACCTTCAAGTTAATCAATCTTAACACCACCGATAAAACCATAAATTCCATACAACCCAGATACAATGGTTTTTCAGCATCGCTATATAGATGCTCAATTGTAAATTCTTTCTCGATTTCCTCTACTTCAATATCACAAATCATTTCTTTAACTTGATCAGACTTATCATCTTGCAAAGCATCATCATCAAGAGATTTGAAATTCTTCCCAGTTTTACCATGCCAAATCCAAGGGCTATAACTCAGATTAAAACCATGAAAAATTAAATGATATTTTATCTGTTTTCTTTTCAACTTCTTCATGTTTAAACATTTCAAGCATGGACAGAAAAACATGTCGTTTTTTGGAATTTTTCGTTTAGAAAATTACAAAAAAATCATCAACACCTTCCTCATATTCATCACTTATTCGAAGTGTCGTAATCCAAATTCGACTCATTATCTATAAAAAATATCAAAAATATATATCTTGTTAATATAAACCAATTTTAAATTTATATCAAAGATTCTATAATTTGAAAGTAGCACAATTTTGAAATATAAAACAAATATACACGTATTTGAAAAGTATAATTATAAATTCTAGACAATAATGGAATATAAGTTTAAATATAAATAGTAAATCATAAAAATATATGCATGAAATTAGTTTAAAAAAGAAAATATAGTTAAAACATTCTCTCATTTGTCATTTTATTCTGAATCAAATTAGATAAAACTTGAAATTTAATATTATTGAACAAAATCCAAATCAAGTGCACATTTTCCATTTTGATTAGTATCATTATCATTGAATTTTCTTAGATTTTTTTGCATAAAATATCCAATAATTATTATTTGAAACATTTATTAATAATATAATATAATTGTATAGTAGAGTTCAAACAACATAATGGTGAATTTATAATGTAGTACACACATATATATACAAAATTAATATTATATATTATTTATTTCTAGTGTATTATGAAAATTGTGAAAAGCATATTATGTACCGTTTATTCTATGACAACATGTTTTATTTGAATGTAACACACTAATATCCCACATTTTAAATATTACAGCCTACTTTATTTGATACTATAAAAATCCAAATTTATGGGGAGAAAAATTCTTTCGGTGTGAATACCATGTGATGCATGTGTAATTTCATGAAAATATATCTATCAGAATATAACATAATATGTAAAGGAACCAATTGGAAGTTCCTATTGTGTATTCACCAATAATGTCAACATTATATTAACAGTAACTCATAATATGCATACCGGATGTTTAATATATGATTTTTCAAGGTAAGAATACGCTCACATCAAAAGAAAAGTGTTGATGTGCATATACACTAGTTATATGATATTGTATATTGAATTGTATGAAAATTTCAATGTATGTATATATTAAATTTTAAGATTACTAAGTCACTAATAAGTTTATAACACTCATTGGAATTTATCCATATACATGGAAGTGTATACATAAATAATGAATGATTCAAAAAAATCATCTAAATAAGCAACATTTTGATATTCAATGTTGAAATTTAAGATGAAATGCTGTATAAAAATATGTGAAACGATTCGGTTAAAATGCCTTTCCATTTAAAAGAAACACCCCAACATTAATATATAATGAAATCCATACACTTTTTCCCTTAAATCAATGCATACTTAAGGTATATGAAGATGGTAATATGAGATTTGAAACTAAAATATCTATATTCGAATGAACAACAATGAGACTGATGGAATATAAAGGTTTAAGAATATGGAAACATGATATTTGAGTACACGAAATAAAAAAATAAAAGTTAGGGCTTCAACACCATTGAATGATCAAAAGATGGGATCAATGTGTAAGGATTACATGAGAGTGGAGTAGATCAAATGTGAAAAAATGAGGATGACAAAACCTGAGGACCTATGAAGATGGAAAACCAAGATTCGAGTCCATCGGATTGAAGAAAGGAGGGTTAGTGTTTCCACATGAGAGAAATGAGTAAACTTTCATGAGAGAGAAAAACATTGAAATGATTCAAACCAACAATTCATAAAATTTTAAATGATATATAACATCAGTTACATAATAACCAATGTGATAAATCCAATTTTTTACATCGTTTATCATATAACCAACATGAAAAAGCAATGAAAATTGCTTTATCACATCGATTAATATCTAACCGACATGATAATGCCACATACCTAGATTTTTCACATCGGTTAAATAATAACCATAAGGAAAAAAACGTAATTCACTTTATCACATAGGTTATATAATAACCAATGTGATAAAGCTAGATAAATGCCTTTTTCACATCGGTAATGAATAACCGACGTGATAAGTCCAATGTGATAAATAATTTTTGTACTAGTGTCAGAATGGCATAGGAGGAAAAGGAAGAAGGGATGGAGAGCTAGAATAATTCTCAAAGAATCCCATAGGTAATCCTATGACCCTCAAAACTCCCATTTCAAAGCCCCTCCAATCACCTAGTGTGTCATTCAGGCTCGATCATCTTCCCACCTAGTGTGTCGACTAAGTTTGACCATCTGCATTCCCAGTGCACCGGATGAGATCGATCCTCTTCCCACCTAGTGTATTGACCATGCCATACCCTATGGCTCACCTACCATGTGACATGGTCCTCATGACCTACCTACCCTGCAATGTGGTCTTCACTGTGCATATACCATGTGTTATGGCCTTCACCATGCATATACCATGTGGTATGGTCCTCATCATGCATATACGCCATATTATAGTCCTTACCATGCATATTCCACATGGTATGTCCCTCACTATATGGAATGAACCTTACCATGTGACATTCCCCTTTTATGTGATTTGATAATTAATTCCAAATTCAAGGAAAAAATGCCACTTTTAATCAGTTTTTTAGTAGATAATTTTATTTTAGGAATCACATTCAACCAAATACTCAACAGTTTTCAATGAGTTTTATTAAAAACAAACCCTGATCCCAAAATAAGTGATGAGGAATTCAACTAACAAACAAACAATAAAGAAAATCCCATGTTACTAGAAACAACATTGTTCCAAATAAAAGAATACATGACTCCCAAATATAATTATCTCTCAAATGTGTCCCTATACAGTGAACCAAAATTAAAGAAATATGGGGAAAATATAAAAAACCATAAGCAGTCATCAAACACATGGAATACAATTATTATTTATAGGTAGGTTGAAAGGTTTACGACTAAGATCTTCTTAAAAATTCAAAACATTACTTTAATCATTGCATGTAACATAATAATAACTAGAAGGTACCTCATATAGTCGAATGATTGAACTTACAAAAATAGTTTCTTGATAATGGAATGTTGCTCGGGCTAGGCGAGTCCCATCTATAATAAAAAATTACTTCCTTCAACATGAAATTTCAGTAACCACCTTCTTCAATACCATTTCACAATGATGAAGTTAACATAAAGGAAAATGACTTAAAAATATACTAATAAACATATCCTTGAAGTGACACTTACTACTTTCTATGTCACTCGTCTTTTCAATGCAGGTGAACTGAATCTCCATAATGGTATGCAATAGCTACCCTCTTTGAGGCCATACCTTGCCACACTGAATCCACCATATTAAAGGCAAGATCATAGAAACAAAATAAACAACATAATTAACAATAGGATTATTAAATACCTATTCCTATATCATTACTCTAATCAATGCAAGGGAGATCACTATGTTATTGCATTATATGATACAAACTAAAACTATAATGATAAAACCCTCTTAACCCACATCATATACAAGTTCATGAAATTTGAATTTTCCAACATACAATTATTTCCTAATGCCATCCATCAGTTCTAACAGCTGAAGCAGAGGCTTTGGATAATATGAAAACAATGAAATAATCGTAAAACAAAATACAATGTCACTAAAAATGCTCTACTAATAGAAAAATAAAATCATAAACATGTTTCAAATATTTTATAATGAAAAACACATCCCCACCATTGATCTCATGGAATAGATATATAGAAACTGATACCGAATAAACACTATAGACCAAACTTAGGGATAATAAAAATATTCAATTTCCATGATAGTTAATTGTGATGGTGCCTTTCCCAGATCTGTAAAGAAAGGTTAATTTCTCCTTTTCCATATAACTGGAATGATACAAAAAATATAATTGTAGGAACATATATTTGATGAAAAAAATAAGTCACTATTTGACCACATTAAAATAAGAAGATGACAATATTTTGTTATTTCCATAAAGAATATTTTTATAAAGAAAAAATCTACTTGTATGGGTGATCGAGTATTAGGTAGATTCAAGTAGATCATGAATATATAATGAACACATATATGATGATAATGCAATATAAAATCACCATAATAGAAATGTGAAAAAACCTGAAGAATTCTATTAAAAAATGAGAAGTGCGTAAACACAATGAAAAATGGATAGAATAAAAAATCAACCAATCATAAAATCATCTATCCGATCACTAATTTGTGAATTTTATGACATTTGAAATAAATGATATACTGGAATCAGTGAATAATATAATTCTTAGATTTTCTGTAACTACTAACTATATAACATAAAATATTTATCAGCATGCTACTATGTAACTTTCAAAGTATATTACCATTACATAATATAACTATAAAATAGTAATGACATAGGCCCAATGAATGAAAGAGAAAAATTAATTAAAAGGGTATTAAATGGAATAAATATAGGGAACAATTCACCACTACGATGCCTTTTAAATGATGAAATGGTCTGAAAAAACCCATATCATTATCAAATTTATACCTTGTTGGTGTATCTACCGTTCAAGTAAAATAAAGAACAACACATGAACCATGAAATGTTTTAATCATATCCCCCCCATTATTATCATCCAACATCCATGTCAAGAAATATTATTTGTTTCCAAAGAAAAAAAACCACATGATTCTAAGATTATATATTGAATTTGATATAAATGAATCAACAAAGGAATAATTTATCAACCACTAACCAAACTCATCTGATATTATTGGTCTCTCGATGTAAAGAAGCTATTCAATCTTGTTATATTCCTCATAATTTCCAAAGTTGGTGTAAAAAATTAAAACATATAGCCCATTACAACAATGATTGTCCAGGATTTTCATTGCAACCCCCAAGTAATGATTTTCATTACATCATCTAGTTTCCATATCACAACATGTATGTTTTCATTGAAACTTCACATGTAACAAAATATATTTTTTAAAATAATTGAATACATGATCTTCACAAAGAAAATAAGTTGTGTTTAGTTAAGAAAAATGTTTTATACATTCAATTATCTAAAATACACTGAAAATTATGTGAATTAAAAACAATTTTTTTCAAATGAATATGAAAATAAGAGAAATATGGAAAATATAAACATTTTTAATAACTATTGAATCCATTATGTTAATGAAAACCCAAGTTATGTTTTATTGATGAAAAAATTTTCTACATTTATTTTTATATATTTTCTATAAACATTGTTGAATTAATATTAATTATTTCTTAATGGGATATAGACTTAGGGTTATGCTAAACTATCAGTATTGGTTACCATAGATGAACCTAGTGCTGACCACTAATTGAACCATTGATGCTGAGAAAAAAACATAAAACAACACATGAATCATAAACTCTAATGAAATTCAAAAATAATGATAGGAATCAAGATTGATAAAAAAATATGGACTATATAGGAATCAAAAGGTACCAGAATTGAATTTAGGCATAAAAATGATGATAGAAATCATGAATAGTAAATACAAACTATCTTAGTGTAAAATCTTTATAAAAAACATAGTAATGGGTATGATTTATATTGAAACATACCTTGATAAAAAATGAATGTTTTATCTTTCCCTTCCCAAAAATCCCAAACAAAATACTTACTATCTAGGAGTCAAAGGTTCCAAAATCCAATTTTCTTAGATCTTTAAGGTCAAAATTATTTATTATATAATAATAATGATGAACTTTTGGTGAAACAATCAAGTTGCAGAAAAATACTACAAAAAACAAAATCATCAAACCAGTATTTGACCAATGACATATAAAGATGAAGATTCAATGTTTGATTTTCCAACCATTTTTTCTTGATAAATTTATTTTATAAAGTAGTACCTTGTGCTTATATATCTCTAATACTTTTAGAAAAACTTGGTATTTTAGTGAGATAAGATGTTGATTAAAGAAAAATGATAGGAAAATCGAATAAAATGTATCTGATCAGAAGAATGCAGTGGTGTAGAATGTACCTAATATAATTTGAAGCATCAAATACACTTGAAAAAATTGTAATGTTGGTTATTCAATATTAAATATAACATATATTTAAAATATATCATTGAAATATAAACAATTAATGAAAAAATAAAGAATTAATATATACATGGTATAATATAAAACCCTTAAAAAATTCTAAAAATTATCATCGATAATAGACATTCTAGAAAATAATAAACTAAAAAGGGTGTAATAAATAAAAAAATATGATGATCAAATTAGTATTTGAAACATATGTAGATACAGTTAAAACAAATAAATAATAGATTTTAAAAAAAAATCCAAAAGAATGCAATTATAATACCTATAAGCTTGAAGGTCACTACTACATGATTATAAAACTATACAATGGTCTTTGGGAAAATGTAGCTAGAAAAAATGTTTTTGAAAAAATAAAAGAGAAAAATTGAACCAAAAAATAACATTAAAGGAAATAATTGCACCATAATATAACTCCAAAAATCATATAGAATACATGAAAAGCATCACCTGCATGCCGCATGAGATTTCATGTTTATAACCTTCCCTAACCACATGTTAATTCAATGACAGACACCATGAGAAGTCCAAATTTAAGAATACATTAATAAATAAATGTTTTTGGAAAAATTATTATAAAATAATAAGTGAACCAAAAATGACACACAAGAAAAGAATTTCACCATCATTTATCTTTGAAAATATGATAACATACATGAAAATCCTCGCCTGCATGCCACAAAAGATGTCAAGCTACAACCCTTCCCTAACCACATGTGAATCCCAAGACAAATATCATGAGAAGTCCAAACCTTTAACCTGCCATGGGATAATGATCTCGTGTTTTGAGAGAGTGAACTACTCACCTATTGAACCATTTAAAGTCGACTTATAATAGTGGTAATCGATTACTAAATATGTCACCCCTACCTACTCCAGAGATCTTATGAATTTTATATTATTTCAAATCATTAAAATAACCCAACATAATATATGTGCATGCACACACTATAATAGTTTCAAATCATGAGAGGGAGATAGAGACACAACCTTATCCAGTGGAATGTTAATTTGTTTCACCAGCTTAAAAAAAATTTAAAACTAACACAAAGTCTTAAACAAAAAAATTTACCATTACAAATAAATGGATGATAGCCAAAAAGTCTTTAAAATGTAAAAAAAATTAATTGTGTTTTCAAATTATAGATAGATGTAATGAAGAAGATAATAAAACTGGATTTGATGATATGTATAATAGAAAATGAATATATATGGGAAAAAATAATTTATTAACAAAACAATTTAAATTTTTATCAATACATAAAATATTAATGTATAAATTTTTAGTAATTAAAAAATATGAATATAAAATTAAAATGTGAAACACGTTTAGATGTAGTAAAAACAAATAAATAAATAATAATAATAATTTCAAAAAAATTAAAAGAATAAAATTAGAATATCTGTAAGCTTTAAGGTTACTACTATATAATTTCATAACTATACATTATTTAGATTTGGGAAATTACAATAATTGTAAGATTGAAGTTCACTACTGTATATTTGTTATTGTATAATGAATAAACAGAATTTTTTATTTATATAAAAACATGCAATATCTTTTACATGCTTATATATTTTCTAATGAATAAAAAATTATTATTATAATGAAACTGCATGACTAAATTGTTGTTGTATAGAGAAACAACATAACTAAGATGAAAAATTGTCATGGGTTCATTACATCCAGAAAAATTTATAAAAAAGTACATGAAATTTAATAATGGTACCTTTAAGAATAAATATAAATCAATGAAAAACATCTAATAAATTCACCATTATTTTAATTTAGGCATGCTTATTTACCTCGATAACAGGTTTTACCATGATATACCCAATCTTAGGATTGTACCTACAACCAAATCTTTGTAGATGAGTTAGGAACTAAAAATATGATTCAAAGGTATGCAAAGATAGAACCAAAACTATCGTGAAATTGAATTAATCTTATGCATCTATAATATGAAAAGGGTGAAGATCCAAGAATATATACCACATGAATTCTCTCTAAGTGATCAAATCTCGCGAATCATTCAAAATTTAAAAATAATCAAACAAAACCTAAAGGTTCAATGGATTGATAACAGACTAATATCTAGAATACTCGATCATCATAGTTTAAAGACCTAAAAATCAAGAAACTCAAAAAAAAATAATTAAAGGAGAGGGTCCAGGGATTAGAGAAATTAAGGAGATACATCATAGAAGGAGGGGGTGTTTAAGGCAGGGAGTAGTGGAAATATCAACATTAGGACTGTATTGAAGGAGAATGAGAGGCATATATGAAGGCAAAGACCAAGGTGAAGAATGAGGAAAAGGAGGAGACATAGGAGGATATTGAGGCAAAGATTGGGGGGGGGGGGTTGTTGGTGGATCTGAAGTGGTGCGATGAGGGGTGAGGTGAGGGGGAAGATGTGGCGAGGGAGGGGATTGACATGGCAATGAAGAGGATGGGCGGCGACGACCGATACAGGTGTAGTGACAACAATTATGGGTAGGGTTTTCATGAGTTAGCAGGGTTTTGAGAGGGAGGGGTATGCGTGGGGGGGCATGATAGGTAGGATTTTTTTAGGGCCAGCGACCACCAATGGAGGTCTCCTATTTTAAGGGGCATAAATGACCTTATTTTTAGTAGTGATTTCATAGAAAATGACATGGTTGAGATGTTACTCCGCCCTAGGACCAAAAAATCTAGATTTGAGTGACTAGGATGACGACATTGAGCATCTCAACATAGTGGGTCATCCATGTGGCACCCCGGACCCCTCCTCAGCGGGCATGGTTCACCCATCTAACTCTTAAAATGATGTGAGCATCACTGGTTTCATCCTATCATTGAATCATCAAGAGAGTGACCCCAACTCCAAACTAGGGTGGTGTTTGGACTGAAACACACCATACTCTACATTTTCATGGAAACTTTTATCTCTCCTATAAGGAAAAACTATATGAATCTCAACTTTGATGTTATTACTAGCATGGGATGAGACCCCCATGATTGAGTCATTACATTCTCCCACCACCATTCCATACATGCCCTAATGAATGCAGGATTGTGACCTTGAGCATGTCTGTGAAATGATCTACTTTGAACTAATCGGCTACCATGTGTGTCAAAGAGGACGCTCACTCCTCATCATTAGTCCAACCTCCCTTGGGGTCACAAACCATAGATATCATCAAAACCCATCCTCCATATTGACATTTATTCCTTTTAAATTCACATGAACATGACCATATATGTCGTGTCACCTCCACCATAACACCTCAAGACTCCTCTCCCACCACCAAGGCCTAATTGGTAGCATTCCACAAAAATCATGAGGCAAACCTGTAAAGACCCCGACCCTGGTAGCCCAAAACCAGAGGTTAATTTATCACATTAGCATAAGATATAAGAAATCACATCCCGAAGGACCTAATAGTTTAGTATTCTTGGTAAACTAGATACATACTTGAAATTCACATTACATTTTAAAATATAAAATACACAAAGAATTTTCTTTTAGAATTATATTATTCCCCTCAGTGTATCCATACATATCAATCAAAATATACTTCTTGATATCCTAAGAAAAATAATCATAAGAAAAAGGGTGAGATCAGATGCTTAGTAAGGGTAGCATACAAAAGAAGCTATGAATACATATGGCATGATAAATATGACAAGGTAAATAACTAAAACACATAATATTTAATCAATAATTCAAGTATAATTTGGTAAGAATAAATGATGACCAAATAATGCCATATAAATAAGCACATGAACATGGTACTTAATCATTGATATTCTAATTAATTGAATAATAATATGGAATATTAATAACTAATCTCATAATGAGGGAATTAATAATTTCGAATATCATAAACATGGTGTTAATTCATTTTCTAATACACCATACATAAATGGGTAAGACCTCAGCCAATACCCAAACTAGTTTGTCTCATGAGACCTACTGATGCATCCAGGGGCTATAGCGAGCCCCAACCATCACATCATAAGTCTAATTCATTTCTCATATGAAAGGGGTGAAACATAATAAACTTAAACATTTTTATTAAAAAACTATCACATGAAATGTTAACAATTACCCCAATCAACAAACATAATCATAAACTATTTAGAGTAATATGAATGGTATCAAAATGGTACACCCCCAATCAAAATGATCATAAAAAATTCAAATAAATATGATGAGTGGTATCATTAGATTAAATCCTCAACATAAGATTCAACAAATGATTTCTACATAGATGAAAATACTTTTAAGTGATTACTGGAATATTTCTTGAGAAAAAATACCCTTTTTACTTTGAAATCACTTGTTTTTTAAAAGCTGTAAAATTTTAAAGGAAAAAATTTTATTTGAAACAAAACTTGTAAAAATGTAAAGTAAGCTTAAAAAAATTAAGGTTTCATAATGGAGTAAAATTTTATTCATTCCGTATAAGTTAAAAAACATTCTTTTCACACTTTTGTAAGAAAAGTCATGAAGTAACATGTTTGGAAAATAATAGGAAGATTCCTTTTAAAACATTTTGTAAAAAGTAAAAAAGGTAAAAAAATGACTTTAAAAAATCATTTTAAAATATTAAAAACATTTTTAGAAAACATGGTCATGGAATAGAAATATACTCAACTGAGATGTAAAAATAAACAATCCTGAATAATGATGAGATTGTGAAATAAGCCCTTTCCACTTGGGTATCTTTTGAATCATAATCCCCGTGAAAGAAATTACTTCAAATGAAACTTTAAATATCATGAATACAAATAAATTAATGATATAATATATCAAAGGGTAAGTATATACACCACACAAAATAAATAAGTGGTGAATATGACATATATCTCATAGAAGTAAAAGTGAGACGAGAAATCCCTTACCCCAGGTTCGATTTCCTTTGTAGATTTTTGAACCTCCTATATAATAAATATAGATTTATTATAAATATATTACATAATAATATTAATATATATAATATCACATATTATTTACTTACAATATTTTATCACCTTTTTATTATCAATTCATTGTTAAAATCACTATTTCAAGTGATAACTGCCTCGTTTTTCACATATGTTTTGATTTAGTGCTTCCGATCCTTATAATTTTATCATAGTTACATAAAATAAAAAATATTATTTATGGTTTAAATATAATATATATTAAATATATATATATATATATTTATTATTATCTATAAAGATAGAGATAGAAAAATGAATTACACCGTTCATGGAGACAGTAGGTCCTGCGTACGCATAAACGTTGTTTTCATTTTTCGATGGATAGAATGAAAGAATGGTAAATAATAATTAAACTTTAAAGAATCATTATTATATAATATATATAATATATATTCACTAGTTATATATTTATAACCATCCAATTAAAGTGGTGATGAAAAACAAATTACACCACTATATGGAGACAATAAGTCATACGTACGCACGAGCAATGTTTTTTCTTTTCATAGGATAAAAATGAGATGGGATATGGTTGTACCATAATAATAAAAACATATAAGTATATTTTTTTATAATTTATTGATTAATTTAGTATGTAAACAAAACATTAATAAGAAGACTAATAAGAAATAAAATTTAAAGAGTTGGTAAAGACGATTACCTCTTCTTCAATGGACTCCCTTTAGATATCCTCTTAAGGGCTCTAGGGTTGGTATTTTGAGAATACCAATATAAGGACCTGGCCTTAAAACATTAATTAATCTTTAATTAAATGAATAATTCACATTGAGAATATTTTTAGGTTTAGATTTTTAGAGAATTAGGACATAACTATTACATCTCAAAAGATTACAAAGTAGACACTACTACTATAACTGATTTTTCACAACAATAAAAAAATACTTAAATAAAGCAAGAGTTATTTTCTTGATATAAATCTTCTTTAATACTTCCTTTCTCTTACCCTTCCTTATAGCCTGTGAAAAATTTTTCAAAAAACTTGGGATGAGCATAAAAATCTCAGTATGGGATATAAAAATACAGAAAGAAAACATTAGTCCATGTATACATAAGAATCCATGAAATAATACCTTACTCTTAAAATATAAGCACTTTAAAATACCTTATGAAATCATAAGATTTATGAATAATTCATAGAAATCATAATACATAAAGGTAACTTGAGGCATTCATAACATTATTACATAGGGAGTAACCCTCATGGTTACGTTTGGAATACCCACTACAGTATATTCCCTAAATCTCTTTGGATAAACCTTAGCATTTAACTCTTTCGCGTTACCCAATGCATTGAAGAGATATCACAGGCTCACCTGCCCTTAGTTTATCATGGAACCACCCATCTTCATAAACAATGCCCAAGAACCATAACATAATCGTATCACATAAAACATGTATAAATGAAACATAACATTTCCACATTTCAATCACAAGGTATCAATACAACACATTGATATAATCAAAACATTATCAAAACCATTTTCAATACCAAAATAAAAGAAAAGTAAAACATGGTATTTATTTTTCATTTTAAAAAATTTATGGCTTGTAGAGGAATCCGAAACTCAAATAATGGTCATGGCGGCGAAGAAGTCGTTGTCGCCGCATACGTAAGACAAAACATTCCTTTTGTCGTTTAGTAAAACGCTTCGTATAAAAATATTCATTTTTAATAAAAGTAAAAGTCAAAGGGGTTTATACACCATATAAAATAAAGTTGTGTATAAAACAAAATATTTCTCAATGAAAGGAGATTGAGACGAAGTCCCTTAAAAAGTCGGTATCCTTAGATTATGGATAATTCAATTACATAATTATGTGTGAAAAATATAAATACACCCAATATAAGAGGATATTAAGTGTACAACAATCAGAGGTCATCCAAATATATTAATAGTACAACATAATCAAGAAATATAGGTTTAACCCAAAGAATTGAAATTGGGTCAAGAAGTTCCCTTACAGAAATTCGACACCCTAATGACGTCACTTTAAAATTAAGAAAATGGGTTGATGAGAGGTAAAAAGGGTATCTCATCACTTGGTCATAACATTTACAAAAATAAGGATATATAATAACATATCCCAACATAAGAATATGTAAATTAAAATACCTAACAAAAATAAGTCTTTTAAAAAGAGGAGGGTGAAAGGTTCCCTTACCGATTTGGGTAACTTTCGAAACGTACACCCCATGAAAGAAAGATGATACAATGAAGATGTAAATACCCATAAATTAAAGTATATTACACAAATAATACAATCATGGGAAGTAAACACACCACAAAAAAAGGAAATAGTGTCAAATGTAGCATAAATCTCATGGGAATAAAAGTGAGATGAAAAATCCATTACGAAAACTCGGCAGCCTAACGGCGCCACTTAAAACTTAAAAAAAATGGATCGATGAGATAAAATAGGGTCTCTCATCATATGAAAATAAAATTTACAGTAAGAGGAATATAAAATAACATCCCCCAACATAAGAAAAATGAGCTTAATGGAAATGACATAAAAGAGAGTACTTAAAAAGAAAGAGAGAGGTAGGATCCCTTAGCTCAAGTCTGACTTGTCTTGTTCATTTCTTTATATTCCTGAATAATAAACTTTGGTCAATTTATAATTTCTTAAGAAAATCCTTTAAAGTTTATTATTCAATTCATATCACATATTATAATGTTATAATAATTAGTTAATTATGTGAGTTTATATTAGACATTTTTGTCGATGTTCGATACATGAGTCAAAAATGAACTTGTTTGAAAAGAATTGTCCATGTAGTTATAAGTACACCATATCCAGAATATTATTAATGATTTAAATATCATATATATCCAGTATATATTCATTTTATACTATTCCATAACATTTGGAGATAAAAAATGAAATGCACCATTCATGGAGACGGTAGGTCGTACGTACGCATGAATGCTACTTTCATTTCTTTGTCATATTAATGGAATTAAAACTAAATGAGATATATATATATATATATTATAATTACAGTATAATATATATGTTATATATGTCACATAAGGTCATTAATTTCATTCTTTATACATTCCATGTATTTCATGATCGAGTCACATCACTTGAGGGGGCGGTAGTCCACACTTCCTCAAATAAAATTATCGCATTTGCACAACATGAAAAGCATAAAGGTATGTTTTAAATGTAAAATACAGAAGAATAGAGAGGAAATAAATATAATATATATAATAAATAAATATATTTCCATCATAATGGCCACCATGAGAGGTGGTAGTAGAAGATAGAACAATCATCGTTTCGTGAGGCAATAATTCACCATCCACAGAAACAATATATTCTTTAACCATTAGATGGAGGTGTGTGTAAGTGTAGCTCGAATAATTCTCATAACAACATCCTATTATATTAAAGATACTGGTTTTGTTACAAAATAAAGGAATAAAAAGAGTTTAAGGAGTTGGAGAAGCAAAATAAAACAAAAGAACATAAGAAAAAACATTACCTTTAAATCGGGTAACTCCCTTTGGTTTGAACCAAAAGGGTTTCTTGAAGATCTTTCTGCCTAAGGTAAGGATTCTAGGATGAATAGAGGGATGTGTATAGATAAAATGATCAGATTTTGGTCGATCCAAAGGCTTGAGAGGTGTGAGTAAGGGGGTAGAGGTGGATGCCTTTTATAAGAGGGAGGATGGGCACTCTTGGAAAGTCTTGAAAAGTTACTTTATTATAAAATGATTTTCAAATATTAAAGGTCCCACAATTATATATTTCTAGGATAAGTTGATAAGGGTTCTAAATGAACCCATATAATAGTTTTTTGATAAGTTTAAGTCTTATATTTTACCTTATCTTCTCATTTTATTTAAATCGTTCATTAATGAGGTAATCACTGCATCATCACGGTGTCATAAATAAATTTATTTATTTAATGTATAAAAATTATAAAAAAATTACCATCATGTAGGAAATATTTTTATCTTTTAAAAGAATGTTTATAGTCAAAGAGATCATTTATGTAAACAAAATTAAAATTGTTTTACGTAGGTGATACATACTTTGGTTACATTTTCCTTTCTTTAAAAAATGATAAAAGGTCACTATCACACTAAAGTGATTACATGGGGTACCAAGGTTGGCACAAGGAATCCCATGGTCATCCATGACACCACTAATAGCATTAGGACACATGTTGGGGTCATTTTATATTTTTATGATATTATTTTATTACCCTTAACTACCTGATTATTAATTAAACACGATAATTAAAGATAATTACCGTCGTTACTATTCATAATGTCAAAAAACAAAAGAGTCTTAATTAAATAATTTGGACCTTCTAATTCCAAATATGGAATCAATTTTATCAAATTCTAAACACAGAAATTTCAGTAATTAATTTAAAATAATTCTTGTTGTCAAAACCAAAGACGGGTTTTTAAGAAGTAAAATCTATCAAACGATTGATTTGTTTTTACATCCAATTTAAAAGTGAAATTACATACAATGACCAAAATTGTATTAAATGATAAAAAAATAATTAAATTACAAATTAAAACCAATTAAAAATATAATCTGACCATATAAATAAATTAGACTAAAAAAAGTTTTTGAATTAAAATACAACATTTTCACTATTCATTAAAAAATGAACTTTATCGGCAAAATAACAAAAATTTACACAAAGTAAATTTTGATGTCTTGATTCTAAAGAAGGATTTTATTTTGTCAAATATAACATATAAAATTGTCAAAAATCGATTTAAAAAGGGTTCGCCATCAAAAGGTGGTTAATCGACCTTTTAAAGAATATTAGAAGATTTATGCTTAAAATTGGATTCATTTGCATTTTAAGCCTCTAACATTTATTTGGATAAATGAAAAAATATTTGACAAGCATATATAATCATTTGGTAGTTAGTTATGTTCATTCCTGCTATTACAATGTCTAGGCATTAACTACCATTTAAAATAATATTATTATATTATTAGTGTGCAACGTAAGATTTCAAAGAAACTCATTATTGCGTATTGGGTACGCCATTGAACAAAGCATTAAATTTAAATTAATATTAATATTTTATTCACAAATATTAATAAATATGAAAATGTCATATTCTTTATTTACCTGGGATGTTACATCCTTCCCCCCTTTTGGGAATTGCATCCTCGTAATTTTAAAATTGGGCTTGGAAATTTCATTGAAAGCCTCACATCGGAAAAGGAGTCAATTAAACTGTCACTTTAAAAGAAAGAAAGAGAAGTACAAAGGTCACCCGAGTTAACCCATACTAGGATTCCATGAAAACATGGATATGGAGGAGAAAACAAAGGGTCATGTTCTGATGGAGAGTGATAGAAAACATGATTAGGAGAAAGTCAACCCCAAGAAAATCACAAACTTATGATGGGTTAAACAGTATTTGATTCCCCCGTAGAAAAAGTTAACAGAAAACATTTTTATTTTAAGTTACTTTTCATAGAGGAATTTATTTATGATATTAACTAAATCATAAGGAAACATACTCACTTGTCATGTAGACTTTCATCTTTTACCAGATTTCTAACACAAACTCAAATTTTCTCCAAACGATGAGTATTTTAGGATGACTTGTTCATATTAAGAGTGCCATAATCAACTTATAGAGAATCACCTAACCCAAAAAATATGAACTATATATTTCTCATGTATTTATACCTTAACCAAAAACAAAAATTGTTAGTACAAGATCATATAATACCCAAAAAGGATAATCCTTTATAAAAATAAATACTACTCTTAATCTCTAAAATTTGTCCAACAAAACCCAAAGATCATCAAAGACCATTCAATAAATAGCTATCTATAAAATTATTCAAAGTAATCCAAACTAAGAATTAAACCCAAATCTCTGAAGTATTTAATCACATAGTCTTCCAAGATAAATCTTAACATTTATCTCCAAATAACACCAGTTACTCTTAAAGTCTCATACTGAAAAGTAACTAACCTAATCACATATCCTCCATGATAGGCTAATCATTTCCATAGATAACCCAAAATCAACTTATTCCTGATTCATAAGATCATTTAACTAAAAAGAATTTGTCATACTAACTTGGGACTTCACGTAGTCCAATGGTAGGTGATAAATACCAGTCACACTTTGGTTGTGGGTTTGATTCCCACAGCTTTATCTGACGTGACGGGTTGTCACACGTTCTATGTGTTGTCCTTTTTCCAAAACTATATAATTCTTAAAACATTCCCCAAAAAGAGATAAAATCATTAAAAATAACCATAACATAATTTAACCTCAATTTTATCTCATGCCTTTCATTTTCCATCATAACATATAGTAACCCATAATTACCTCAAAAGTAAGGATCATATAAACCCTAATGGTTACCTTTATAATTATTACCTGAACTTCCACATCGGGTTGCTTATCTCGTACATGATGCATTAGAGAACTCACCAAGGTTAAAGTGGTTAATCATGACTCCTGATATTTGGTTGAGAAAAACCACAAGAGTTCTCATTGCAGCTCCCATATCATTCAGTTGTTCTTTCAGAAAACCGTCACAGTTTTCTTCACATCCACTGTTACTTTGGTGCCTGCTAGATCGAGCCATTTACTAAAACTAAAAAGGTCGGTGTGAGTATATCATTAGAATCATCATATAATAATGAGGCAGATAAACACTAAGATATACTTATCCAAGTTATCTCAAACTCATTCCAACTTAAAAAAAAACAATGACTCCATCCAATATACTAACCATTGTGGTTATCTATAACTTGTCACTTATTCTTAAATAACACTCTAAACTCTAAAGTTATCTAATCCTCCCTCTAATACCAACTATAAGGACCCGACATTAAAAAACTACTTAATCTTTAATTAAATGAATAATTCACATTGAGGATCTTTTCAGGTTTAGAGTTTTAGAGAATTAGGACATAACTATTACATTTCAAAAGATTAGAAAGTAGAAACTACTACTATAACCATTTTTCACAACAATAAAAAAAATCCTTAAATAAAACAAGAGTTCTTTTCTTGATATAAATCTTCTTGAATACTTTCTTTCTCTTACCCTTCCTTATAACCTGTGAAAAACATTTCAAAAAACTTGGGATGATCATAAAAAGCTCAGTATGGGATATAAAAATATGGAAAGAAAACATTAGTCCATGTATACATAAGAATCAATGAAATCATACTTTACTCTTAAAACATAAGCACTTTAACATACCTTATGAAATCATAAGATTTATGAATAACTCATAGAAATCATATGACGTAAAGGTAACTTGAGGCATTCATAACATTCTTACGTAGGGAGTAACCCTCATGGTTATGTTTGAAATACCCGCCACAATATATTCCCTAAATCTCTTCGGATAAACCTTAGCGTTTAACTCCTTCACCTAACCCAATGAATTGGAGAGCTATCACGGGCTCACCCGCCCTTAGTTTATCACGGAACCACCCATCTTCATAAACAATGCCCAAGAACCATAACATAATCGTATCACATAAAACATTTATAAAGGAAACAAAATATTTCCACATTTCAATCACAAGGTATCAATACAACACATTGATATAATTAAAACATTATCAAAACCATTTTCAATACCAAAATAAAATAAAAGTAAAACATGGTATTTATTTTTCATTTAAAAAAAGTTATTGCTTGTAGAGGAATCCGAAACTCAAATAATGGTCGCAGCGGCGAAGAAGTCGTTGTCGCCGCATACGTAAGACAAAACATTCCTTTTGTTGTTTAGTAAAACGTTTCGTATAAAAATATTCATTTTGAATAAAAGTAAAAGTCAAAGGGGTTTATACACCATATAAAATAAATTTGTGTATAAAACAAAATATGCCTCAATGAAAGGAGATTGAGACGAAGTCCCTTACAAAGTCGGTATCCTTAGATTAAGGATAATTCAATTAAATAATTATGTGTGACAAATATAAATACACCAAATATAAGAGGATATTAAGTATAAAACAATCATAGGTCATCCAAACATATTCATCTTATGACATAATCAATAAATAGAGGTTTAACCCAAAGAATTGAAATTGGGTTAAGAAGTTCCCTTACAGAAATTTGACAGCTTAACGACGTCACTTTAAAATTAAGAAAATGAGTTTATGAGAGGTAAAAAGGGTATATAATCACTTGGTCATAAAATTTACAGAAATAAGGATATATAATAACATATCCCAACATAATAATATGTAAATTAAAAGACCTAACAAAAAGAAGTCTTTTTAAAAGAGGAGGGTGAAAGGTTCCCTTACCGATTTGGGTAACTTTCGAAACGTACACCCCATGAAAGAAGGATCATACAATGAAGATGTAAATACCCATAAATTAAATTATATTACACAAAGAATACAATAATGGGAAGTACACATACCACAAAAAAAGAAAATAGTGGCAAATGTAGCATGAATCTCACGGGAATAAAAGTGAGATGAAAAATCCATTACAAAAACTCGGCAGCCTAACGACGCTACTTAAAACTTCAAAAAAATGGATTAATGAGATAAAATAGGATCTATCATCATATTAACATAAAATTTACATTAAGAGGAATATAAAAGAATATCCCCCAACATAATAAAGGGGTCTTAAAGGAAATGACATAAAATAGAGTACTTAAAAAGAAAGAGAGAGGTAGGATCCCTTACCTCAAGTCCGACTTGTCATGTTCGTTTCTTTATATTACTGAATAATAAAATTTGGTCAATTTATAATTTATTAAGGAAATTATTTAAAGTTTGTTATTAAATTAATATCACATATTATAATTTTATAATAATTAGTTAATTATGTGAGTTCATATTAGACGTTTTTGTCGATGTTCAGTACATGAGTCAAAAATGAACTTGTTTGAAAAAAATTGTCCTTGTAGTTATAAGTACACCATCTCCAGAATAGTATTAATGATTCAAATATCATATATATACAGTATATATTCATTTTATACCATTCCATAACATTTGTAGATAAAAAATGAAATGCACCATTCATGAAGACGGTAGGTCGTACGTACGCATGAACGCTACTTTCATTTCTTTGTCATATTAATGGAATTAAAACTAAATGAGATATATATATATATATATATATTATAATTATGGTATAATATATATGTTATATAGGTCACATAAGTTCATTAATTTAATTCTTTATACATTCCATGTATTGCATGATCGAGTCACATCACTTGAGGGGGCGGTAGTCTACACTTCCTCAAATGAAATTATCGCATTTGCACAACATGAAAAGCATAAAGGTATGTTTTAAATATAAAATACAGAAGCATAGAGAGAAAATAAATATAATATATATCATAAATAAATATAGTTCCATTATAATGGCCACCATGAGAGGTGGTAGGAGAAGATAGAACAATCATCGTTTCATGAGGCAGTAATTCGCCATCCACGGAAACAGTATGTTATTTAACCATTAGATAGAGGTGTGTGTAAGTGTATCTCGAATCCTTCTCATAAAAACATTCTAGTATATTGAAGATACTGGTGTTGTTACAAAATAAAGGAATAAAAAGATTTTAAGGAGTTGGAGAAGCAAAATAAAACAAAAGAACATAAGAAAAGACATTACCTTTAAATCGGGTAACTCCCTTTGTTTTGAACCAAAAGGGTTTCTTGAAGAGCTTTCTGCCTAAGGTAAGGCTTCTAGGATGAAGATAGGGATTTTTAGAGATAAAATTAGCAGAGTTTGGTCGATCCAAAGAATTGAGAGGTGTGGGTAAGGGGGTAGAGGTGGGGGCCTTTTATAAGAGGGAGGAGGGGCACTCTTGGAAAGTCTTGAAAAGTTACTTTATTATAAAATGATTTTTGGATATTAAAGGTTCCACAATTATAAATTTCTAGGATAAGGTGATAAGGTTTATAAATACACCCATCCAATAGGTTTTTTACAAGTTTAAGTCTTATATTTTACCTTATCTTCTCATTTTATTTAAATCGTTCATTAATGAGTTAATCACTACATCATCACAGTGTCATAAATAAATTTATTTATTTAATGTATAAAAATTATAAAAAAATTACCATCATATAGGAAATATTTTTATCTTTACAAATAATGTTTATAGTCAAAGATATCATTTATGTAAACAAAATTAAATTGTTTTACTTAGGTGATACATACTTTGGTTACATTTTCCTTTCTTTAAAAAAATGATAAAAGGTCACTATCACACTAAAGTGATTTCAGGGGGTCCCAAGGTTGGAACAAGGCATCCCATGGTCGGACATGACACCAAAAATAGCATTAGAACACATTTTGGGGTCATTTTATATTTTTATGATATTATTTTATTACCCTTAACTACTTGATTACTAATTAAACATGATAGTTAAAGATAATTACCGGCATTACTATTCATAATGTCTAAAAACAAAAGAGTCTTAATTAAATAATTTGAACCTTATATTCCAAATATAGAATCCATTTTATCAAATTCCAAACACAAAAATTTCAGTAATTAATTTAAAATAATTCCCGTTGTCAAAACCAAAGACAGGTTTTCAAGAAGTAAAATCTATCAAAAGATTGATTTGTTTTTACATCCAATTTAAAAGTGAAATTACATACAATGACCAAAATTGTATTGAATGATAAAAACATAATTAAATTATACATTAAAACCAATTAAAAAGATAATCTGACCATATAAATAAATTAGACTAAAAGGAGGTTTTGAATTAAAATACAACATTTTCATTATTCATTAAAAAAATGAACTTTATCGGCAAAATAACAAAAATTTACACAAAGTAAATTTTGATGTCTTGATTCTAAAGAAGGATTTTATTTTGTCAAATATAACATATAAAATTGTCAAAAATATATTTAAAAAGGGTTCTCCATCAAAAGGCGGTTAATCGACCTTTTAAAGAATATTAGAAGATTTATTCTTAAAATTGGATTCATTTGCATTTTAAGCCTCTAACATTTATTTGGATAAATGAAAAAATATTTGAAAAGCATATATAATCATTTGGTAGTTATTTCTGTTCATTCCTGCCATTACAATGACTAGGCATTAACTACCATTTAAAATAATATTATTTTATTATTAGTGTGCAACGTAAGATTTCAAAGAAACTCATTGTTGTGTATTGGGTACGCCATTGAACATAGAATTCCCTTTAAAGTAATATTAATATTTTATTCACAAATATTAATAAATATGAAAATGTCATATTCTTTATTTACCTAGGATGTTACAACCAAAACCTTAATAATATGGATAATAAAGTTTATGAGAGAATTTGGTAGGTTATGGTCGAGATATAAGGCTAAAATTAGTGTAAATAAGTGATATAGGAGGTTCCCTTTTATAATTTAGGTGATGGGAACTTTATGAATTTCTCAAAAGATTAACATATAGTAAGAATTTTCTAGAGATAAATGCTTAAAAATGGTCTATAAATGCATAGGGCATGACCTTATAGAACATAAATCATCTATTTTGTTCTAATATAAGTTTTTTATTATTTTTAAATAATTTAATAAAATATTATATTCATAAAATATCATTATTGTCAATTTTGACACTATTCATTACTTTGACTTTAAGAATATAAATATAATAATATATCATTGAGAAAAATATTTTAATACATACCTAATATGTCATATTCATATATAAAATTCTTGAATCACTTTAATCATCTCAAATTATATATATTTTAATATTTTTAAGATCATTTATTTTATTTTCTCATTAATTGAATAATTACCGCATCATCGTTGTGTAAGCATTTAAGTTAATTATTTCTCCACTAAAAATTTGAAATATATTACCATGATGTAGATAAATATTTTATATTTTAAAATAATATTTATATTTTAACACATCTTTTAGACAAAACCATATTAAAAATACTACACTTATTAAAAACAAGAGTGTGATATGTTCGACTTTTCATTCAATAAAATACTATAAAAGCAATAATCTCATCTAAATGGATCCAAAAGGTCATAAATTAGACCATTGGATGATTATGGAAAATATATACTCATATAATAAGTTTTAGTAAGTTTTTTTATTTAATAGTTCTTATCTTTTTAATTTTTGAGTTTTTAAAATCATTTTATTGATTTTTCTTCTATTTTCACAATCACTGCATCATGAAAATGCATTTTACCACTTAATTATTACCTACAAGACACTGAATTTGACTTTTTCAGTGCTGTGCAAAATCTACATCAACACTAAAAGTGATTTTCATATTTATCATGAAAAAAGTATAATTTATATGTTATGAGTTATTTTTTTTATGATATTTATATTATAATATCATACATGATTCATTACATAAATTCAAATAAATTTTCTAAAACTTCAATAATGTTTTTTATAATATTCACTCATAAAAAGAAGAAAAACCCATTTTTGAAGAAAACGTTTTTCGATGAATAAAATGACTTTACTAAAATTATGTTATTATTTTATAATAATTTACCAATACATTTATATTGAGTAGGAACTATATATCTATTTCATAAATTATTTATTCCTATTCATACCCACTAAATTAATGACTTGGTTATTATAGTCATATTTAAATAATAATATTTTGGGGTTCGTTTAGGCTTGGTGTTGTGTGCAACGTAATCTTTCAAACATAGTGTTATTTTTAAAATATAGTGGTGTTAAAAAAACTCCCGTTGATACCACTCATCGCGGGTAGAGTGTCTTAGTACAACGAGTTTCCCATGTGGCATACCATCCCCCTCCTTCGCAGGCAAAGTCCAGCTGTCCACGTCTTCAAATGATGTGAGGTTTACTGATTTCATCCTTCCATGGACTCATCAAGAGAGTGGCCCTAACTCCCAACCAGGGAGGTGTCAGGACTGATGCACACCATACTTCATATTATCAGGTCAATTTCATCTCTTTTATAAGGGAAAACCACATGAATCATAGACTTGATGTTCTTGGTGGTGTGGGACTAGACCCCCATTATTGGGTCATGATAGTACACTAACTCTACTTGCATGGGACTCATATATATTTTTCAAAATATTTAAATTTATATATAATGAAAAATAAATATAAAAATATTCTAGAATAATATGCATTTTTATGAAATCCTCCTCTCACTCCTAAAATTGAACCAACTTGTTTTTATGTAAAGGGAATAAGAAATTGAAGGAGAAAGGGAAGAAAAAAAAATGGAATTCAATAAGTGTGTTTGGTATAAGTAAGATAAGGAAGATTATATATTATTTTAATATGAAAAATATAAATGGAAAAAATCACCCATTTATGGATTTCTTCAACCTCAATTCAACACTCTTTGAGGCCCTACAATGATGTTATCCTTGGTCTTTCCTCTGCCCACCTCGCCCTTTCGATCTTCATTGTGGATTGGAAGATGCTTCAGGTTATGGAGTTGAGAAAAGATGGGCATCTTGGAGCAGCGTAGGGGATCGTGTAGTAACCTAGACCCCAATAGCCCAGAGCCAGTGTCTACATTATTATACTGACATAAAATAAAAGGAATCACATCCTAAATAACCAAATAGTTTAATAGTTATGGTAAACTAGATACATACTTGAGTCTTGCATTACTTTTAAATACACAAATTAAAATATATTTTTTTCGATAATAACATTATTTACTCTAGTATATCCTTGCATATCATTAATAGCACACCCCATGGATTCTTGATAAAGGAAACAAAATAATGTTGATCTAAAATTCTTAGTAAGTGTTAAGTACAAGGAAATCTATCATGAATCAATAAATAATAATCAATACGACAAGGTAAATATCCAAACACACATGTCATGTAATAAATAAATTAAGAAGGAAGTGAATCCATATATAATATCAATGCAAAATTCTCATGAATAATAATCAATTTGGAAAGGTAAGTAGCTAGAGACACATTCTATTTAATCAATACATGACTATCATATCTGGATAAGGAGTAATCAAAATGGAAAGGTAAACAACAAAATGCACATTCAATTTAATCAATAAACTGAGAATGAAATGCATAAAAAGATAATATCATTGTGAAAATATCATGGATAATAATAATTGAATTCTTAATGAAGTAAATTATTAATTATTGGATGCCATGACCTTAGACATCATAAAACCTATAGTGTCAAGACCTTTCATAAGACAGTTTAAACTAGAGGTAAAAACTAATTTAATACTAGCTTATATATTCTCTTCATGAGACTACTGATGCATCTAGGGGCTATATGATGTAGGGACCCACCCATCACTGTAGGTCCAAATTATTCCTTATATATCGAATAATCTATTTAATTCATGAATCAATATTCCTTATCAAATATCTGTATCGAGTAAAGGGTACAGATTTATCAATATTTCCCCAGTTAATCAAATAACTTTCAATGTAAAACAGCATATATAGAAATGAGATACGATTTAAGAAATAAGAATATTCATGATAAATAACATTGATATTTATGAGAAATTTAATGTATAATAATCATAGAAAAGTGAATATTTTAAGGGTAAGTGAATGAATACAAAAATGAAATATAGAAGTGAATGTCAATACCATTCTTGGTCAAAATAATCGTAAACCATCCAGAGGGAGAATAAGGATGGTATAAACATATACACAATGAAGTTAGAATAAAGGGTTGTTCTCATTTATGAATATAAATACCATAAAAATATATTTAAAATATTCTTTATGAACATATCCTTTTCATTTTAAAAATCACTTTTCAAAACATAAAACATTCTAAAAACAATTTTATTCAAAAATAAATTTTAAAAACTAATAATTTGAATAATATTATGAAAAATATTTTCATTAAAAATAACCTTGAAAAATTTCAAAGGAACCTTCAAACAAATGATGGTATTGATGGCAGGTAATTCCATACATGTTGTACAAGTTAAAAAGAACATTCCTTTTGCATTGTAAAAAGGTTAGAAAAGTGCCTTGTTTAGAAAACGATAAGAATATTTATTTAAAAAAAAAATTTAAAATGTAATTTTTTTTTAAAAATTTATTTAATAAATCATTTTTAATATGTTAAAAAACTTTTTTAAAACCTTTTTAGAAAACATGGTTTTGGAATAAAAAACAATTTCAACCGAAGAGAGAAATGAAGTCAGATTTTATTATAAATATTTTCTCGATTATTTTAAGTACCAAAGAGTTTAAAAATGGTAATATTACTTGAAAATATCATAAATAAATAGAGTATAATAAAATTACATGGGTTTATTATACAATTATCAAATAATTTCCTTCAACTTAATTTCAAGAATAAACATTCTCGATGTGAATAAAATTATGGAATAAACCATTACAATGATCATAACATTGAAGTGAGAATTAGTAAATGAATTGATTATGTATATCAAATATAAATCCACATAAAACAAGTGAAAATAAAACATAAGATAATTATAATTCATTACACACATAATCTTAGAATATCAAATACAACGAAGGAGTAATATAACCTAATGAAAAGAAATTGAGTTATGAAATTATTTACCACTTGGTAACTTTTAATTCAAACCCCCTTAGATAAAATAATTCAAATTAAAAATTAAAATAACATTAATGATTAATTATTCATTATATTACATGTCAAAGGGGTAGTATATACACCATATAAAAGAAATTAGGTGCATAACATTACAATATACCTCAATGAAGAGAAATTGAGATGAAGTCCCTAACCTCACACTTAATTTTGATTAATCACATTTTAACCTCCATTATAGTGGTTTTAAACATGTTATTAACTTATTATAAAATGATATTAATATTTATAATATCACATGTGATTCTTTTATAACATCTAATCACCTGTTATTTAATAATATTTCATTATTTTAATTGTTTTGGGTGTTAATTGCCTTGTTTTTTCTCATGCGTGTTTTGTTATGAAAGATCCAGTTTTTGCACATATTATATAGTCTCATAATCTATGTAATAATAATAATGACATAATTATAATATTTTTACATCAATTATACTTTTAATACCAATCATGGAAGATAGTTTTGAAAAATTAATTACGTTACGATCATGGAGATGGTGGGCCGTAAGTACACATAAGTAACATTTTCATTTTTCAATGATTATTATGGAAAGGAGTTATATAATATATTATCATTAAATAATTATCATAATATCATAAATATCATATTATTTCATTAAATATAATTATATTTATCATCAATGTGGTGTGGTGATAAAAAGAGTGTCACATCATTTCGTGAAGGCGACAATACACATACACGAATGACGTTATCATATTTCATTGAGTGAAAAGGTAAGAAATAAAATTATATTTTCAAAATGATAAATATATAATTAATATAATAATTATGTAATGTATATCACTTATAATCATTAAATTTATCTTTATTACATTCCATGTAAAGTATTAGTGGAAAAAATCATATCACTTCGCGAGGCGGTAGTCCGCCGTACACATGAGCGACGTTATCATATCCACTACAGAATATAAGATAAATATATATATGATATAATGACTCTATAGGTATAATTATGTTATAAATATCATATATATACTTTATATGGATCATCATACCCAACCGTTAAAGGTGGTAATAGAAAAATGAATGACATCGGTTCGCGAGGCGGCAATTTGCTATACACACAAACAATGATTTCATAACACATTTTATGGAAGTGGAGATGGTTTTAGGTCATGAAATTATTATAAAAACATCCCAATATATGAAAGATACTTATTTAATTATATAATCATAGATTAATACTAATTTAAGTAGGTGGATAATGAAATAAAATAAAAACACTCATTGAATAATGTTACCTCTTCTTTGGGTATCCTGTTAAGGTTTACAAGAAAGGCTTTCCTAGGTTGGATTTATGCACAAACTAATGCATCTATGATGATAGGAGGGAATTTGAAAATTTATTTTGGGTAGTTATTGGTTGAAAAAAATTGGTATTAAGGTGTGAATAAGAGAGGATAGGGGTGGCTTTTTATAAGTGAGGTGAGTGACACACTTGTAATTTTTTTTGAAAAGATTCAATCATAACCACATTTTTATCATGAAAAAAATCCTAAAAAATGGGAAATTATCTAAAATAGAAGATATAATGTATAAATATTTCCATAAAATGTGTGTTTTTAATGTTGGTAGGTCATTTTTAATCCTTATCTTCTTAGTTTAACCCCCGGTAAATTAGTTTTTATGTTAACCGCAATAATTAATTTTTACTATTTTCACTATTATTTTTGGTATAAAATTAATATGACCATATTATACATTATAAATTATACTAATTAAGAATATATAATCCATTTTTCTAAATTAAATTCATAAAATTGAAAAAATTTAATTTAAAATTAATCCCGCAGACACGATGAGAAAGAGAGTTTTTAAAGAGAACATGTTCAAAGGTTTACAACATTTTTATATTAAAATTTAGTATTAAAATGATTCTAATGACCTAAATTGGTTTAATTGATATAAAATTTAACTAATGTTACTTTAAAACCAATTTAAAATATAATTTAACAATTTAAATTTTTTTAACGAAAAGGCAATTTTCAATTAAAATTCAGCATTTTTCATTATTCATTAAAAAATGAAACTTTTCAGAAAAATCCTAAAAATTCACCCTAAGATAATTTTGATATTATTATTTAAAAAATTATTTTTATTTTATCAAATAAATTTTCTTAAAGTGGAAAAAATTAATTTTAAATTATGTTTGTGAAGCGTGACTAAGTCAACTTTTAGAAAAAAATACATTTTATCAGAAAAAAATTTCTTTTTTTCTTTTAAATGATGATTATTTTATTTCTTATCAATATAGAATAATAATTTTCATAATTTAGTTATTAATATTTATACCTTCCAATTTAACAACTAGGTATACTATATTACGATTCACTTTGACTCGGGGTTGCGTGTTCTTCAAGCTATCGAAGATATTAAATTTAAAGAAATATATTTCATGGGTTGTCCAAGATCAATGTTACATGTCACATATGATCTATAATACAATGTTATTATTTTATAATTTTAGCGTGTTACAATCTACCCAACTTAAATAAATTTCATCCTCACAATTTATACTTAATCTCGATAATCTAGGGTTTGATATTTGAAAATTCTTTTATTAAAAAAACCCACATTATAGAAGGGTTAATAAAATATCCTCTTGCTAAAAGATAAAGGGAAGTAAAATGATCATATATAATAAAAAATAACTAGTTTTCTAAGTACGAGAACATTAGTGGAAAGTGAAGATATATACATAGGAGAAAAGCGTAAATAATTATAGAGAGTGATTGAGGTAATTTATCACAAGAAAGTGAATGATCAATGAAAATTTAAGGGAAGAAATACTGTAAATATATGATGATTTAAAAGACCATATGATTTATTAGATATGAATTTAATAGGATAATTTTTTTTGTTTCAAGATCTTTTTTCTAAAGTTGATGAATTCTTTTACTATCTAAGAATATAAAGAAACATACTTACTTGATACATTTCTATTTCATAAGAATGATTTAATCCTTTGGTTGTGATTCAATAAATTTCCAATTCATCCCTTAATATATTAAATGAATATTCAAAAATGAATTTTTTATGCCTGAATCACTAGAATTTACTTTTAACAGATTGTAAGATCTATAAAATAGTGAAAAGTTTTTCCATTTGTCTCTAACTATTTTCCAAAACCAATATGGTTAGCATAAGTTATACAATATAATAAATTAATATATAAACCTCAAAAGTAACGCCGCTATTTAATCATTAATATATAGATATATATATATTTCAAATTATTTAACTAAAAATAATAACATATTAACCAGGACATCACATAGGCTAGTGGTAGGCTCTAAACCCTTATCGTCCTTCGGTCACGGGTTCAAAACCCATGACCTTGCTAGACGTGATGGGTTTTCACCCAACATGTAGGTTGTCCTTTTATAAACTATATTAATACAATTCCTGTAACATTATCAAAAAAATATGATGGATATCATTGAAATAAAATTAACCATGAAATAATATTTTTACTAAGGTTTTCAATATAACCTTTTTTTAACAAAGTCTAATAATCTTATTCAACTATTATTATAATTTCATTAATGATCATATTAACCCTAATGGTTATCAATTCATTTACACTTATGTGTATAAAATTTAAAGGCATTATTCCTCAAATAACTTTTCCACTAAAACATATACTAAACCAATGGGTTGTATTTCCATAAATTTCTCCCAAAATATTCTTAATCTTGGTAGAATCCCATAAAAAAAACTAAAAAGGGGTGTTTAAGAATTTGAAATTATGATTGATATTAAAATCATAAACTCATGATGGTATCAATAATTCTTATGTTAATGAATATATATATGATTATAAAATTTAACACAATACTTAGATATTTCATAATTATTATCACAAAAATACCATTTGTAAAAATACTTCTATAATATAAGTTTGGAATCCCAATAAATACTTTAACCATTTTGTTTTAACATAGGTTTTTCCTTAGTCTAGGATTTAACCTTTAGATGAGGGAATTGACTCAGATAATTCCTAGGTTGTCCAAATTTAAGATAATGAACTATAAATAGATCCTTAGGATGAGATTTATTTCCTTCCATCATATTATCCAATTTTACTTAGCAATTCATTACTTTATGACCTTCTTTTACACACTTAATTTTTTTTACCATTCCTTTGAGACATCTTCTTTTCAATATAATACACCTTAGGTTAAACCTAGTTAATACATTATCATCATCTATTCAAATAATTTATAATAGATTGTAAATAAAATGAAAATTATCCTAGGCATATCCCCTAGGAGTATCAAACTAGGTGCACAATAAGGCTCATTTTCATGTACAAGGTGATGATTGGGTCAAGCCCAATGTGACCTTTTTGGAGTTATTACCCCTAGGTACATATATGACCGAACCATGTACACTTGTAGTATCCAGTTAGGGATGTGTTTTCTTAAAAAAACCACATAATATCTTTATTTCCAAAACTTTATTATGTTACTATATACTTATACTTAAAGAATATGATAGGGTTATGATCCCTAATCAATGTTTTCCCTAAATCTAATTCCCAAGGTTTCTACTAAACTTCCTCTGATGCCAACTATAGTGAGCCAAACCCCAGTAGTCTGAATCAAGTGTCTGATTTATTAAATTGGAATAAGATATAAAGAATCACATCTTGAAGGACCGTATAATTTAGTAGTCTTGGTAAACTAGACACATACTTGAGCCTTGCATTACATTTAAATGCCCAAATTGCAACATAATTTTTTTGATAATAACATTATTCCTGCTAAAATATCCTATTATATTATTCATAGTACACCTCATTGATTTTTGAGAAAGGAAAAAATAAGGGTGAGCTCAAATGCTCCGTAAGAGTTAGGTACAATGGAAGCTATCATGAATCAATAAAGAATAATCAATATGATAAGGAAAATAACTAAACACACATGCCATATAATCTATAAACTCAGAAATAAGTGAATCCAAATATAATATCAATGCAAAAAATATCATGGATAATAATCAATGTGGAAAGGTAAGTAACTAAATACACATTCCATTTAATCAATACATGACTATCATAACTGGATAAGACATAATTAATATGGAAAGATAAATAACTGAAAACACATGTCATTTAATCAATAAACTGATAATGAAATGCATATTGAGATAATATCATTATGAAATTATCATGGGTAATAATAAATGAATTATTAATGAAGTAAATGCATAATTATTAGACACTATGATCTCAGGCATCATGATACCTCTACCATCAAGACCTTTCACAAGATGGTTTAAACTACAGGTAAAAACTTGTTTAATGCTAGCTTACGTATTCAACTCATGAGACTATAGATGAATTGGGGGTATATATAATGTCACACCTCACCCATCACCATAGGTCTAAATCATTCCTAATATATAAAATAATAGTTTTAATTCATAAATTAGCATGCCGTATCAAATATTCCTATTGAGTAAAGGATACTGATTTATCAATATTTTCACAGTTAATCAAATGACCTTCAAAGTAAAACACCATATATAGAAATGAGATATGGTTTAATAAATAAGCATATCCATGATAATTAATATGGATATTTAGGGGAAAATTAATGTCTAATGATCACAAGAAAGTGAATATTTCAAGGGTATGTTAATGACTGCAAAAATAAAATAAGGAAGTGAATATCAATACTATCCTTATTCAAAATAATAATGAACCATCCAAAAGAAGAATACAGATGGTATCAACATATACCCATTGGAGTAATGATAAAGGGTTGTTTTCATTGATGAATATAAATACCATAAAAATATATTTAAAACATTATTGAGGAAAATATCCTTTTTATTTTGAAAATGAATTTTTAAAACATAATTTTTTTTGAAAATAATCTTCATTGAAAATAATTTTAAAATCTAATAATTTACACAATATTAGGAAAAAATTTACCTTAAAAAAACCTAATAAACTTGAAAAGTAAGTTTCAAATAAATTATGGTCATTATGGTGGGTAATTTTATACATGTCGTACTAGTTAAAGAGAACATTCCTTTTACACTATAAAAAGGTGAGAAAAGTGCCTTATTTGGAAAAAAATAAGAATATTCCTTTAATTTTTTTTATAAAATGTAAAAATTGGTAATTTTTTTAAAAATCATTTTGAATTGGTTAAAAAAAATTTGAAAACATTTTTAGAAAACATGGTTTTGGAAGAAAATGAATTTTTGATCGAAGAGAGAATGAAGTCAGATTTTCTTAAACACATTTTCTAAATTATTTTAAGTAAAAAAGAGTAGAAAAATATTAATATTACTTTAAAATATCATGAATAACCAGATGAGTATAAAATTATATGGCTTTATTAGACAATGATCAAATAATTTTCTTCAACCGAATTTCAAGAATAAACAATCTCGATGGGAATGAGATTGTGAAATAAACCCTTAAAATGGTCATACCATTGAAGTGAGAATTATTCAATGAATTGATTATGTGTATTAACTATAAATCCACATAAAAAATGGTAATACAATATAATATAATTAAAATTCATTACACACATAATATTAGAATATCAAGGACAAAGAAGGAGTAATATAACCAATGAAAAGAAATTGATTTATGAAATTCATTACCACTTGGTAACTTTTAATTCAAATACAAATAGAATAAATAATTCAAATTGAAACCTAAAATACCATTAATAATGAATTATTCATGATATTACATGTAAAAGGGAAAGTATATACACCATATAAAAGAAATTAGGTGCATAACATTACAATATTCCCCAATGAAGAGAAATTGAGATGAAGTCCCTCATATCACACTTCCTTTTGGTTGAACATGATTTAACCTCATGTATAATGGTTTTAAACATGTTATTAACTTATTTTAGAACTATATTAATATTTATAATATCATATATTATCCTTTTAAAACATCTTATCACATGTTCTTTAATAATCATTCATTATTTTAATTGTTTCGGGTGTTAATTGCCTTGATTTCTCATGCGTGTTTTGTTATAAAAGATCCATTTATTGCACATATTATATAGTTAAATCATATCAATAATAATTATATTGAAACAATTATAATATTTATACATCAATTATACTTTTAAGAACAATAATGAATTATGGTTTTGATAAATGAATTATGTTACGATCATGGAGATGGTGGGTCATATGTACGCATGAGTAACATTTTCATTTTTAAATGATCATTATGGAAAGGTGGTATGTAATATTTTATCCTTAAATAATGATCATAATATCATAAATACCATATTATTTCCTTAAATATTCTTTTATATATCATCCATATGGTGTGGTGATAAAAATAACATCATATTGTTTCGTGAAGGCGACAGTCCACACGTACATGGACGACGATACCATATTTTATTGAATGAAAAGGTAAGAAAGAAAATTATCTTTTCAGAATTATAAATATTTAATTTATATAATAATTATATAATTTATATCACATATAATTATTGAATTTATTTTTACTACATTCCATGTAAAGCGTTAGTAAAAAACCAATCACATCGCTTCATAAGGCGGTAGTCCGCCATACGCACGAGCGACACTATCATATCCCATAAAGAATGGAAAGTTATATGATATGTATTATATAATGACTAAATAGGTATAATTTTGTTATAAATATCATATATATACTTTATATCTAACCATGAAAGGTGGTAAAGGAAAAATGAATGACATTGGTTCGCGAGGTGGTAGTCCACCGTACTCACAAATGATGATTTCATAACCCATTTAATGGAAGTGGAGATGGTTTTAGGTAATTAAATTATTATGAAAACAACATATTATATTTAATATACTTATTTTATTATATAATCATGGTTTAATAAGTATTTAAGTTGGTGGATAAAGAAATAAAAATTCTTATTGAAGAATATTACCTTTTATTCTGCTATTCTCATTAGGTTTATACCAAAATCCTTCCTAGGCCAGCTTTATGAAAAAAATAGGGCCTCTAAAATGAGATTAGAGAATTTAGAAAGTGATTTTGGTAGGCATTTTATGAAATAAAGTGATGTTAATGTGTGAAGAAGAGAGAAGAGGGGGTGATCTATTATAAATGAGGTGAGTGACACACTTATAATTTTTTGAAAAGATCCATTCATGCCCATGTTTTTATCATGGAAAAAGCTTAAAAAATGATAAATTATCGAACATAGAAGATATAAGGTCAAAATATGGCCACAAAATGGGTGTTGTAAAAGTTTTTAGTACATTTTTAATCCTTATCTCCCGAGTTTAACCCCTGGTAAATAAGTTTTTACCTTAATCGTGATAATTAATTTTTACCGTTTTCACTATTAATTTTGGTAAAAAGTTAAGTTGAACTTATTATAAATTATAAATTATGATGATTATAAATATTTAATGTATTTTTATAAATTCAATTCATATAATTGAAATAATTTAATGTAGATTTATCCAACAGATGTGACGAGAAAGCAAGTTTTTGAAGAAACAATTTTCAAAAGTTTACAATGTTTTTATATGAAAATTTAATATAAAAATTATTAAAATAAACTAAATTGGTTTAATTTATATAAAATTTTACTAATTTTACTTTAAAACCAATTCAAAATATAATTTAACATTATAAATTATTTAAATGAAAAAGTTGTTTTTAATTAAAATTCAGTATTTTCACTATTCATAAAAAATGAAACTTTTTAGAAAAATACAAAGAATTATACCTAAGATAATTTTGATATTATCATTTAAAAAATTAAGTTAATTTTATAAAATAAATTTTATAAAATTGTTATAAATTAATTTTAAATTATGGGTTCAAAGCATGACTAAACCGACTTTTAGAAAAAATACCGTTTTTTAGAAAACATTTTTTTAAATGATTCTTATTTTATTTGTAATCAATAGATAACCATAATTTTCATAATTTAGTGATTAATATTTATACCCTAAAATTTAATGACTAGTTATAATATATTATAGTTCACTTTGACTCGGGGTTGCATGTTCCACATGCTATTGAAGAGATTAAATTTAAAGAAATATATTTTGTGGACTGTTTAAGCTCGGTGTTCTGTGTCACATACGCTATCGAATACAATGTTCTTATTTTAGATTTTTGGGGTGTTAAAATTCTTTGGACATGATTTTCAGTTTCTGGGTGTATAGAAACATCAAATTTAAATAGAAATAATTAAGGCGGGGGCATGAGATAGTGAGAAAGGGGTAAAGGGGTTTAAAAAAACGATTCCCTTAGAACGTTCATTTACACCCAATATTGGGAATCATAATTCCACAATTCAATGGAATTTTGTATTTCATAGAATCCTTATTACATTATACCAAACATGAAAAAACTATAATTCATTCTCCCTTCCCCTTTACTTCCCTCTAATTTAATCATATCAAATATAGTCAAAGAGTATTTGAAGTATCTCCCCTATATGTGACATTTTTTAAAGAACACACGCCCCAAAATTTTCAAATTAAACAATATACATGTTATCATAATGGTAGATTGATATAGTCACACTTGGGGGGGTGTTATGACATGAAGTCCCATAGGAAACACTAGAGAACCTTTAAGAGGACCCGAAGGTATGTGAAGTGTTTTAAATCCATATAGTCTATAGGTGTCAAAGTAGATAATATGCTTGTGGGAGGAGTGTCATGTTCATGATATATATTAAATTTAAAACAAATAATTTTATATAAATTGTTTAATTATAGTAAAAAAATACCACATACACATGTATATAATAAAGTACATATTAAATAAATGCATTATATCATAAATAAAAGAGGATGCACTGCTATAAAAATAACCTTTACTAACATGTATTGATCATTATTTCTATTAAATAATATAATATAACATGTGAAGATATATATTTTATTATTTAAATAAAAGTTATAGTGAATGTATAATATTTATTTAATGTTTTTTGAGGGTGGAAACTTTGTCTAGACATAGTAAAAACAATCAACCAAAATTCATTTTTTTCATAAGATCAATTCATTCATTTGGAATGAATAGATATAAATGAAAAAGTATCTTTTTCTATGATGAAATTGTTTATTTAAGATATTTTAAATGAGTTTGATAGAGATATATAATAAGTAACTAATGGAATCCTTCCTCTTAGTAAATCACAATGACTCCGAGGAGTCCCATAATGATCAAATCACAATCTCACATACACCTAATTCACAAACCATGAGGATGCTTACAAATCCTTCCAAGGACACTACTTATATTCCAATTTTTTTTTTTAAATTTTTGATCATTGAATAAAACATTTAATAAATTATAAATCTCTACATGTAGTGACTCATGTATTGGTTATATTAACCAAAGTATCAATTCTTAACTTAATTTGGAAATTTTGTGGTGAAAACTAGGACTTTTTTTTATTTAGACCGAGTGATTTATCATTCCCGGTGTCTTTAGACAGATTTGTATGAGTGTTTAATGATTATAATGTGGGTAAAATAGATATATGTTGAAATTTAAGGACTTGATATAAGTGGATTCTAGGTAGATGGTTGCAGGAGACCAATAGGTACCCATTGACCAATCAAGTGGGGCTGTCACCACTAGGCTACTACTGGGTAGCTGGTGGGACCCCACTGGGTACCCAGTGGGGTATAGATTGTCTTTTTAATGTGGTGGGTAAATATTTATTTTCCATTTCATTTATTTTAACACATGATTAGGTTTCCTTTATCTAAACTTCCCTATAATTGTCTGAATATATAAGGATTTCCTTCTTTTGGATCTCCATTTTCCTCCCTCAATTCCTTCTTAATCCATGGGTTATGGGATGGTTTTAACTCTACATATAAAGGAAAAACCTCTCTTTATATTCACTTATTCCCTCCCCCTCATCTCATACAATCTATCATGATTTGGCCAAGGATTTAATATTAGATTACACCACGGAATGGTGAATTCCATATTAAATGATGATGGTTTCATATATACTGGATATAAAAGATCAAGAGGGTTTATTTGAATTCTTATAGTTATTGTTTTGATGGTAGGATGATAAGGTGTGATTCATATTAGGGATTCATGGTACTAGGATGAAATTTGAGGTTATTTATGTTGGATAAATTAGGGATTTTGGTTGTTTTGATATTGATAGTTCTCTTTGTGTTGTTCGCACGAGCTTTCTTTGAATTTTAATAGTTTATTTTCATGATAGTTTATTAATTTTGTTTCTTTGGATATGTTATTTGATTTATAAATTCTAGGAGATTACTTTGGTGGCTGTTAAACGAGAATGAGATCATTAATGGTTGTAATGGTAGGTGGTCTCAATTATAGGTCCTAATGTGAGGATGGTCGAACGGTCAAGAGGGGGGATGAATCAGCCTATTTAAAAAATTTTAATGAATTATTATCAAAGTTCATAATTAATTCAACATAAATATAAGTAATATCAATACAATTATTTTTATAGCGGTTCAGATATAAATGATCACACATCTACTCTTCACCCATCTCAAACATAGAGATAGATGACACCCACTAACTATGAAATCTATGACTTTTTAAGGGAGTCAAAACCCTTTAAAACTTTCTTTTTAAACCCTAGAGGAATAATCCAAGACTAAATTTTTCTCACATGGATTCATATCCCACTAACTCCCTTTTAAGGTGGTGGAAGAAACCAAACTGCCTTTGGACTAAGGAATAACCAAAACCCCCACTTTTTAAAGCTTAT
Organism: Viscum album; assembly: GCA_963277665.1. NCBI lineage: Eukaryota > Viridiplantae > Streptophyta > Magnoliopsida > Santalales > Viscaceae > Viscum > Viscum album. The sequence continues at coordinate 213,307 of CAUJRU010000347.1, read as the reverse complement.
ACACAACCTACATGTACCTTTTGTATGGGGTAGTATAGACCAACTCGTACCTTTTATGGGTAGTATAGTCCAAACATGATTAAGCACATAGAAAATATAAATAATTAATAACTACATAACTAGATGATTAATAAATATCCAAGTGTTTAAGTAACAATGTTTTCTTTAGCAGCAAATGATCAAATAGATAATGTTCATTCGAGAGTATTGGATGATCATAAAGATGTTTTTAAAAATAAGGCCTAAAAGTTTCCTCAACCTTATTATTGAACTGGTTATTATAAAATCAATATATAGAATCCCTTGATGTTCAAGAGAATCAAAATATGAATATCATTTCATTTCATCCTTCCCAAAGCAACATGTGATTTCTTTATTAAACTGCACATGAAAAATATTCCCACATGGTTCACTTAGATAATCTGTAAAATTAAAATAGTTGTAAAATAGAGCATGTTATAATAATTAATACAACACTAACAATCTAAAATAAACAACATTAAATTCCTTTGGAACTCCCCCATAAATCATGTGAGGCAGACTATTCAAATTCCAAAAAATTTAAATTCAAAATCCATGTTTTCAAGGAAAATAGACGATTAGTCACTAAAAGTGGATAATTTTAATTGTTTATATTTTAATATTAATGTGATTCAATTTTCATGATCACCATTATTAATGAATCTAATAATTTGGACTTCATTTCTCATCATATATGCAATTCATATTTAAAGTGTATGAATTTAGGCCCAATTAATCATTAGATTTTGGAATACATTATTTTAGTTATTTTAATTTAATATTTTATGATATTATTGATCAATTTTTTTAATAAAATTTTTTCTTTTATGTTCAATGTAATAATTATAAGGCTATATGAACATTTTTGTCCATGGATGCATAAATTTCCGGACAAAGCAGATTGGGCCTTAGACACATAAAATAGAGCAGAGCCCTCAATTAAATCCCAATGAAGATAAATTTGGAATGTAGATAGAGGATGTTATGGGGAAAATTTCATTAAAATCTAGAAAAATCTAATTCATATGTTTTCAAGGGGATCCAGGTGGCCTAAGTTAAAGTTTAAATTGTGGTCCATATTTAAAGGCCCAAAAAGTAATCCCACCATTTTGATCATAACATTCTAATGGACATTACAATTATGTTGAAATTTTTACAGTTATTATAGGATTTAAAAAAAAATCACTTATAAAACCTTTCTAAAATCAATCATCTTCAAAGACTATTTTTCACATCAATTTGGGGAATTAGTCTGGTTCGATTTTTGTGGTTAAAGTTGAAAAGTCTACTTTCTATTTTTCCCACCCAAATTTGACTATACTAATTAATTGGGATGATATTGACTAATAGGGGATCGAACCAAGGCTCATAAAATTTCTATTTAATTTGGTGGTGGTGAAGGAATTAGGGAGTTCAAGTTTTTCTTCTAATTATAATGTTAAAGTGTCATTTTGTAGTCACAAGTTCGTGTTTCTCAAGTATGTTTTTTGAATCACACTATCTTATTAATAAAATTTATTTTTATTCTTCGAATTTTTTATCATTTTTCATAACACATTGATACTATTTCTTCAAGATGCGAAATTATTCACACAAAAAAGTATGGATTTTTTTCACAATAGTGGAGTGTTAGTTATTTCATTGTTTTCAGTTCTTCAGTCTTGCTTCTTTAAGTTGAATCTCATATTTAATTGAGAGATTTGAATCAATGAAAGGATAACCATTTTATGGGTTTATCCTAGGGAGTTGAGTAGGGATGGATTGGATGTTATTTAATGTGCTTTAAATATATAATTGGCTTATTAATTTTGGAGATATATTTAAGGATTTATTGTCTTTATTGTCTTCACTGATTTTAAAGAATACACATTTTCAGTGCTAGTCCAATCCAATTCCTTTGAGTGCTAAAAAAGTGATACTCTAAGTACATTGGTTATTATCCTTGAAATTGTGTAGGAATTAAATCATTGAATGCTATGAGAGAAATTTTCCCATTGATCGGATGCTTCTTGAATTAACGACTTAAAATTTTCTAAGAAAACAAATGTCTAATCTAACCCTAGAGACAAACTAGGATTGACTCATCTTCCTTGATTGTTTTAATGTAAATATTTTTTTTATCATTTTTAATTTATTTAAATCAATTATATTGTTCTTAAAATCAACTAAATCCAAATATTTTTCCACTTTATAGCCAAAACCCCCAAAAACTTTGAGTGTCTTGAGGTTCCTTATTAGGTCTCTATTGATTTGTCCCCTATAGGTACTATAATGACCTCTCTACCAAGATGACCACTTCAGGACACACTAAACACTAAGAGAGGGGATGAATCAGTGTTGGGAACTTTTTCACCAATTATAACTTTTATCCCTTTTAACTCTTAGACCAGTTAGGATCTTGATTCTCCTATTATATTTTTCCTTATCATATGCAAGAATATGAAAGCAGGTAAAGATGGAACATGATATTTTTACAAGGTTCACTGCTCAGTAAGAGTAGTTAGTCCTTGGAATGCTCTGGAAATAATCAAATATCAAATAACCACTATAAAATAATCTTTTGATGTAGTTTCAATAAGCAGGGAATATCCTTTCCCTTATATTGCACTATAGTCAAATGAAAATTCTAGTTTTATAGCTCCTACCTGTTTCTTTATAATGCTTATAAAGATAATATTCACCTTATTTGTAAGGTAATTTATTAAAAAAATAATGTCTTCTACCATATTATACTACTATTAGATGTCATAATTGTCACGACCCGTCCCCCGGGGCCCGTATCGTGACTACCCCAAGCCCGTCTTCCATAGGCCAGGGGCTGGCGACTAGCACCAAAGGCATATTTCCCTAAAACTGGGAAGGCATTGCCTTTATAAAACGTGAACACACAACCAAAGAACAAGAGAAAGAAAACACTAAGAAAAACTGTATATAGAAGAAGTGTTGGAAAGTAAAAGGGGTCAGAATACAAGCCCAAAAGGAAAGTACAACTGAAAGCAAGTACAACTGAAAGAAAGGGACAACAACTAAAACATAGAAGCAGCTCCAGGATCATCGTCCGGGATTCCTAAATGAAGGGTAGGTACGGATGTCCACCTCAACACTCCATGTCCGTCAGACTCCACCGTGTACCGATACGTCGTAAGTTCCTCCTCCGGTTACCGTCCAGTCCTGGTGCTCTCGGCCTCCGTCACTGCTGTCCGTCGTCTGCATCCAACACAATGAGGTGCGGGCATAGCCCGTGTAGGGGTGAGTATAACGATACTTAGTAGGAACCCCGAGACCCTCAAGGTCTCACAAAATTCAACAAGGAAAAACCAAAAAGTATGACTTCAAAAGATAACCATTACTTAGGTATACGCCCATACATATACCTAAGTTATCAAGTAACCCATCTCAATCACGAGGAAAACACAAAGGTCATTGACTCAGCTCAAACCAAGATTTTTATTCACGAAGCCATGACTGCTGGAGAATTCCTCCTCTGTCAAGAACAGTAGTCCTATCGCGACTCCGAGGTGCTACTCACTAACCTTAGACTGCTGAGGTACTCCTCCTGTCGAGTACCGCAGGTATGCCGGCTCACACAGTAGCGCTCCCCACCATTGGTTTGCTACCTCACACAGTAGAGCTCCCCCTAATAGCCTACAGAGGTACTCCTCCTGTCGAGTACCACGGGTCTGTCACCTCACACAGTAGCGCTCCTCCACCATGGGTCTGCCACCTCACACAGTAGCGCTCCCCACTAGGCTAGTCAAGTCACTCCGAAACGAATCAGACAAGCAGTCATCAGGTCTCAGCCAGCTACTAGGTCTCCGTAGTCTGCTCGCTCGTCTCCGGGAGGGTCCGCTCCACAAGCTACAAGCTGATACTCCAAGTGTCATGAAGTCCCACGTAGAAGTATCACAAGGACCGCCACGTCATAGGGGTCTCAACGCAACAGATGACGCGTCAATCAGACGCCCGGTCTGTGAGTTATTAGCCTTTTAGTCCCGGGGCCCTGGTTGGTTTCGTGTACGAACCAACCCGACTGTATCTCAACTATACCCCGAACTCCTATGGGGTATTTTTGAAGGGACCGTTTCTCAAATAGATTACCAGCGCCGCTGACGGTTCGTCAAACGAATGCCCGATGCCAAAGATATGGCCAAAGTAAGCAATGGGTCACTAGTGGGCTTGGTTCCGGTCCGACCCGGTCGGATCGAATCGGCCCAACCCAGTCTGGGTCGACCCGGTCAGACCCGCTGGGTCTGACCCGACCCATTGGGTGGGTTAGCCCACTAAGTTTTGACCCGGTCCACTGGGCCCTGGCCAACGCACCGCGAGGGCGGTTCGGCCCGATAGTCTCCACGTAGGTGGCTCGGTAACTAGGCCCGGAAGACCGGTTCGGTTCGACCAGAGACACCGCGGGGGCGCCGCGGGTCAGCTCAGCAGGTCGGTGGCTGGGAGGCCAGCGGGCAGGCCGCGCGGGGCACGAGCACTGGGTGCGTGCCGACAGGGGGCACGGGGCGCCGGTGAGTGCACCGGCAGGGGCGCGGGACGCCGAGGAGCGCACCGGCAGGTGCGCGGGGCACTGGGTGCGCGCCGGAAGGGTCGCGGGGCACCGGGAGCATGCCGGCAGGGGCGCGGGGCACCGGGAGCACGCCGGTAGGGGCATCGGGCAGCGCGCCGGTAGGGGCATGGGGGTGCGGGTAGCGCACCGGGGCGACGCGGGGTCGACGCAGTTCACGGAGGCCGCAGGTAGCGCGACCTTTGTTTGCCGCCTTCATCGTCGTCACTTCTTCGCTATGCCGTAGGGTGTCACAAGAAAGTAGAACAATGGAGGATGTCAGACCATGTTAGGTTGGCTCGCATCCTCCCCGTTTAGAGGGGAAAACAAAAGGCCCAACGAGATAAGCAGTTGATTAAAACATGCCCAAAACCCTTTATATCCAACAATGGGGATAAGAAAAGTATAACAACTTCATGAAATAAAACCCCTACCTCACTTTTTGTTCGTCGTTGACGAAGTCGCGGAAAGCGGGCATCGTTCTGTTGACGGAGTCGCGGAAGAAGATGTAGAGGATCGTCGTTCGTCGTGTCCACTAAGCACTTCCAAACCCGAGTTTCTTCAGCTCATTGACGATGCTCCACGTCGGTAGGTGTCCGAGGAAGAAGTCTAAGAAGTTCAGCATTCTTCGTTCTTCATTGGAGAAGGCATAATCTTCCAAGTGTTGGGCGTCGCGTCACTTTGCCAGCGTTTCGTCGCTTGGTGAAGCCATCCCAAAACCTCCTCCCAAGCTCCCTATATATAGGAGAGGGGGGAGAGGTATGTAACCATCATGGAATTTATGACAGTTCATTTATTAGAAACCTTCCTAAATTCCAATGATATAGTTAATTAATTTTAAAAGGGGGGTCAAGCGAATTAAAAAGCATTGGCGCAATTTAATAGGTGTGTTGCCTTAATTATTGGGAGGATTCCAAGTGGCTTCCCCCACATAGCCTGTATCAAAACAAAAGATAGGATTTAATTTTATATTGACACATAAAATTAATTTGACAGTAATTAATTTTAAGTTAACACATAAAATTAATTGGAAGCATTAAATTTTATGTTGACACTCAAAATTAACTTGGAAGCAATTAATTTTACGTCGACACATAAAATTAATTGAGGGGGTTGAGAGGTTTCTTTTCCCTCCCCATTAAAAGGGGGGTTAAGTGTCGTGTGGTCCCCACATCATAACCTCTCACAGGAGGTTATGATTGAGTGGGCCCCACCACCACAACCTCTCATGGGAGGTTAGGGTGTGGCGGTCCCACCTCCAACTCCTAAGTGGAGGTTCTAACCAACAAACACTCCACATGACGGCTGGAATAAAATAAAGTGTGGCTACATTTTATTTTATTATTTCTTATAAAAATCCAAAAACTAACTTTTATTCCCGACTAACCGCCGTCGAGGTGAAAGTCTTCTTAAGAGAAAACCGGTGCTACGAGTTCAATGGTGCCCTCAGATTTCAATTCCGAGCACCGGTTCAAAAGATATGAAATGCCGCTTGCACGTTTACTGAACGTACCCAAAAAAAAGTTCAGAAAATTATTATCAGTCACCCTCGACCTACTGCAGTCAAGGTTAGGCTCTGCCTAGGTGAAACACGCCCCAATGAACCAAACGGTACTCTCAGATTTTTAATCTGACTCACCGTTTATAAGTTATGAATTTTACAATAAAATAATTGTCACTTAATTATTTTATTTGCGGCCAAAAACTAACTTTCTTTTGGTAGCTCGTGCCGACCAAAGTTAGTATCTGCTTAAATAAAGAAAGCTTTCACAAGTTTAATGATGGTCTCATATTTTTAATCCGAGCTACCATTTTTCAGTTATAAGCATTTGAAAAATAAAATAATTTTATTTAATTATTTTATTTACGGTTATGCCATTTTCGGGATTTCTCACAAGAGCCCCGTGCCGACTAAACTTAAGTCACGCCTAGGGTAAACCCGCCATACTGAGCACAACGGTGCCCTTAGATTTTTGATCCGAGTAACCATTTAATAGTTATTACACTTTTTCAGGAAAACAGCTTACGATCGTTAATTTAAGCCTAACAAAACTTCAGAAATTGATTCTGGGCACACCGGGCCTCGGAATCAAGTGCCGTTAGAAACTGCGAACTCGTAAAATTCCCATGATTTAAAAAAAAAATTCCATGGGAATTCCGGGTCTTTACAATAATGATAATTTATTCTTCCACTTACTTCTTTTTCACTTTGTTACTTACATAATACCAGGAAAGAAACACTCCTTCTTCTTCTTCATAGTAGCAAACTTAAAGCTGCACTATCTTCTTATTCTTTCTCTATAAACAGATATCCACAATAATTTCTTTTATTCTTCTCTTATTATCTCTTTATTATTTAATGAAAAATAGACTACACTGGTTCTCCTTCCTTGTATCTTGAATCACAAACATCCTTTATGATGATTGAAACAATGACAATTCAGCTCACCATCATCATAATTACTTCTTCTTTTTCGATATAATATCAATAGTGAATGTAATATTAGTTCACCTATGTTCCTCTTGGTTCATAAAATATTTATTCATTTTAATCACACCAAACTTTTAATATTAATTCATGAAAGAATGATCTTGCATAAACTTAATACACCGACAACCTGGATACGAAGTCTTATGATATTCTACCCGACTTCAGTCTTTATTTTATTCTTCTTGATATTTTCAACACACAATGATATACAATAGTGTATCAGTGTTTTATTCTCTTTTATTTGATACGAAATATCAATAATTAAGTATGGTATTGATTTCCTAATAGTGCAATTTATTGTTTGTAAACACTACTTACACTGTACCGAATATATAACATCATCTTATGCATGTATAAAAAATTTCACGAGTCGTCTAAAACTTATAAACCATAGCACACAATAATCCATGGTCAAGAACTTATGAATTTATGTTATCATGTGCATATGGGTTCACGTATTCGTGCATGTAATCTTTTATATTTGTTTCTGTTCACACAATGATATATGCACGGGTGTCATACATGCATGAGTTTATTTTCTTGTACTATATTATTGTTTATTATTGAAATTTATTTCACACAAACCAGAATGGGTGTCTATTTTTCTATGTGAAATGAATACATGTGAATCCTAAAGTTTCCCATAATTACCTTATCGTAAGGATAGAAAATATATCAATCCTTCAAACAAACCATTGAGGTTTTATGAAACACATTCTTTGTGAAGCACAATGAGAGTAAGTAACTCACGGACTGGCTCGCTATATCAGTCCTTCACGAAGACAAGTCGAGTGTGTGTTAACACAATTCTAGTGTTAGTGGGTCTTCTTCTTTATGAGATCAATGCAAAAAAATCCCCTCTTTACATATCCTAAGAGGATCATAGATCTTATTCCATTAATGTAAGATAAAATGTGGTGATACTCTATTTTTTATGAAAAATGAGAGATCATGTATGAAATGAGAGAGACAATAACTATTTCAGCCTTGGGTGATTCAGTATTTATAGACGAGTTTATACTACCTTTTTACTACCTCAAATCCTGCTTTTTATACTATGTAAATAAAATATTTTAATATCACCAAAGATCTTAGTGTTTAAATATTATTCACACGATGCAACATCCTTCGATCCAACACTCTCTCACATGGCCAAAACAAGTTGGTTATAAGACCTCAAACATGCCTCCCCATACACCAGTGGCTACCGACTGGTAGTAGGGGTGTGATATTTATAGAGGGGAGAATATAACCCCTGATATAGAGTTAAAATATATCATAAATAAACTGGTATCAATAAATATTAGAGTAACAAAAATTAGTGGAAATAGTGCAACATACAACTTGGAAGAAAAAAGAGGAATAAATAAACCAATAATAATGAATCATGTATTGACAAGATGAAATGTATCTAAATGTCAAACTAAAAACAATACAAATAAAAGAATCATTTGACACAAATAATCTCAAAATACCCTAATCTTGAACCCCATATCGGCCCCATCTCCAAACTCTATCCTATATATAAAACAAAAATCTAGAACAAGGTCCCTTGACCTTGTCCAAACCTACATCTATGTAATCTACTCGGTTACCAAATGGAGGCCTAAATAGGGTGTGAGTAAAAATTAATAGGCTAACACCACCGTGTCTAAACAAAACCAGTCTGAAAATAAGTGTATGAAATAAAGTGATAAATAAGTGTATTAATTAATCAATTAATACAATACATAAATCAACCTACTTTGGCACTATATCGGAATGTCTCTGAGCATGTAGCACAACATTCCAACCATAACCATAAACCATGGAATAATCATATAACAAGGAAAATTCTTTTGTATAATCATTTCAACCTATGGGAAAATCCCTATATATAAGCATTTCAACATCGACTAGGACAAGCCCGCTATATAAACATTTCAACATCACTAGGAATAACCTTATATATAGCCATTTCAAAATCAAAATAGGCCAAGCACACTATATAAGCATTAAAAAATCACTAGTCATAACCCTATATATAAGCATTTCAACATCAAATTAGGCCAAGACCGCTATATAAGCACTACAACATCATACTGGGCCAAGCTCGCTATAAAATCAATTTAGAAACACCATAAGTCACAACAAAAAGGATATCAAAATATCACATCATAAGCCTCAATGGTTAATTATGAAAATTACCATTTGTATTTCAATTACACTTTCATTTATATATCAAATTATCAATAGCCCTTAAGCTATTACTGGAGTGATTCTATATCAAAAAATCACCTGAAATCTCATGTCATGCTAAGCATGCTTTAAACCATTATCTAATTCATTATTTATTATGGGTTCACTCACCCAATTAGTAGCCACAAGCTGGGTCACAAATCAATTGAATCCAAAGGGATCCAAGTAATAATCCAAGTCCTTGATTCATCATTATTCATCATTTAATTTATCAATGCACACATTGTGTCAGCACAATTCACAATATTGCACATACATTACAATTAAAAAGACTATAGGGTTAGGTTTTAGACCACCTACCATTATCTGGTGATTAAGAAACACTTCCAACCAGAATCGCTAGTAATAATGGAGGTGAGGGAGAACATAAGAAGAAACCTAGACCTCATAATAATTAGATCAAAACCTAAAACAACTATGTTCATGATATTTGTTGGGAAAAATCCCTCGATGTGACCTATCAGTATGTTTTGGGTGTGATTTTGTTTGTTAACAAAGCCAGATGATCAAAAATGATAATGATTGTTGTTTGCTGAAGACATGTTTTTAAGGTGGCGCAGTTTCCCAATGTTTTCCAAATTTTTGGGCATCAAAATAGGGAGTTTGATGTTGTTAAAGGAAGGATTTATTCATAGGAGTGAATGATATGAAGAAAGCTGAAGAAAATTAGCAAAAGATGAGAACCACGTACCATAATTCATGGGCCGCATACCATGTTCTGGGAATGGTACGTGGAGTGGTGGGAACGATATGCCAGAGTGGTTCACGAAACCAAAAATAGTTTGCAGTGGAAGGTGATGTAGTACGCTGATGTCATTTAATTGAAAAAGGAGATCGACCATGTAGGAGCAAAGGTAGTACGCATACCACGTATGAAAAATGGTTTGTGGGTGGCTTGCGGTTAGCATCTGCAGAAGGATCGGTATGCGGTAGAGGATAGATCGAAGATTTGGAAAATCTTGGGTTAGTGGATTTTGCGGATATCTTTGCCTATATAAGAATATCTAATCCCATCGATTTCTATTGAGATCAAATATCATTAGAGAATATATTTTTGATCTGGGATTTTGGAAAAGACCGAAGGAAGTTCGCGAAGGGAGGTTCGCAAAGGATGAAGTGGTTCACGCAGAAGGGATTCTTCCGAAAGTTTTTGTGGAGAACTATAACCCGAAAAGGATGAGGTACGTGGAATAAGAAGGCGTTGTACGTGATAGCGGTTCACGAAGGAATTCTGTAAACAAATAATAGTTCGCGGAAAGAGGGTAGTTCTCCGAGGTGTTTCTTGGAGTCAGTATATGGAGGTGGTGCGCGACAGCGAAGGCAGAGGCATTCCACGGAAAGAGGAGGTTCGCAGAAGAGGAAGCAGTATGCGGAGCAGGTGGTTTGCGTACCATACCTGATACACAGTACACGGAGGAGTAGGTGGTTTTCAATTTACACAAGTAATATTGAGAAAGCTTCAAATTAGTTTGTGCAAAGTAATTTCTGGTACCTAGAAGTACTTGGGAAGGTGGATTTCATCTTCGGGTGAAAACATGACTTCAACAGAGCATCTACCTATAGTTGAGGATGCAAAAATTTATGAAAATGAAGGGACCTACATGTCCATAAACTGTGTTTGACCTACAATTTGATAAAATGTGTGTGGATTCCTTTACAAGAGCAGTGAGCGAAGGAAGAGGAAGAAGGTGACCCTTTCCATCGGCAGTGAGACAATGAAAGAGGCATAGGGAGTGACCCTTGGGAATGCAGTGAGAATACCCTAAACTTTGTAAAGGTAGTGAGTTTGGACATAGAAGATCTAGCCCAAAAATTGTACTCATTATTGGCTGTGAGCCTTAGTGAATTTGGTACATCAGGACATATTCGTTGCATGCTCCTTGGACGTAGCCCAATGAGGGTGAACCAAGTAAAAAAATGTTGTGTCCTGTGCATGATTTCATATCTGTTCATATATTGCTATGGGAGGAATATAGAATTGAGTTTTTTATAACAATGAAACAAGATCCAAAGGGAAGAAAGTTTTAATCTATCATACCCTGATTCACCCCCCTCTTAGGGTATTCGGCCTAGTGGACCCAATAATTGGTATCAGAGTGAAAGTTTGAAAGTAAGTGTTTCTCTCTCAAAAGAAGAAATGTAGGTGGTCAATCATAAAGGAATTCCAATAATTGAAGGAAATAATTTTCAACTATGGAAGAATCGAATGCAGCACTACTTCTGATCAGTAGGGATGGATGTCTTCACAATAGCTATGCATGGAATATCAGATGACATTAATAGTGGTGCTTTATCAGAAGCTGAAAGAATAGAATTGGATGATTATGCTAAAGGGATGAATTCATTAGGGGAGACCTATAAAATGAAATTTATATGAAGGTGATGTCTTGTAAAACATCACATTCAATGTTGGAAAAACTATTGAACATTTATGAGGGCGACACAAAAGTCTGAGAAGCAAAGCTGCGGTTTTTATGAAACAAGTATGAGGATCTCAGAATGAATCCCAATGAGACTTTTGATGCATTCTTCAACATGATAAATATCATTGTAGAAGACATGTGGGGTCTTGGAGAAGTCATTGAAGATTTAAATATTGTGAAACGTATCTTGAAGAAACTTCCACTGCGGTTCAATCTGAAAGTTTCCGTGTTAGAAGACAAAGACCCAAAAGAGATGACACTAGATAACCTACACAATACCCTTGTAGCATATGAATTGAGAAACGATGATAACGATATAGAGGAAAAGGGGAGTTCTAAGGAAGTGGAATTCAAGGACATAAAGAAAATCTCTGTTGAAGACAGTCCTGAGGAGGACAATATGGATGATGTCATGTCATTTCTCTCTGCCAATCTGCAAAGGAGAAAAGGGAAGTTCAAAGGTAAACTTACATTTGCATGCTTTCAATGTGGAAAGGTTGGGGATTTTTTAGAAAAGTGTCCTAAGAAGTTTGATGATTAAAATGAAGAAAATGATGAAATTATACAAAATAAGTATTCATCAAAAAAGAAAGGTAGGAGATGTATTAGGAGAAAGTTATTCAAAAAAGAGGAATATTCTTTCAAAAGAGGATGAAAGTTCATAAGAATATGAGGCTGAAGAGTTAGAGGACTGCAAGGATCATAAAATAGATGCTTGGTCAGAAAATCTGGACGATTCGAATAGATAATGGAACAGAGTTTACAAATAGACAAGTAGAGTATTATCTCTAAAAACATGGGATAAGGCATCAAGTTTCAGCAGTAATAACTCCACAGCAGAATGGAGTAGTTGAGATAAGAAATCAGATTGTCAACAATATGGCCAGAACAATGCTCATTGAAAAAGACCTTCTGGATAAATTTTGGAAAGAAGCAGTAATGACAACAGTATACAATTCAAACAGAACTTTACTTTGTCCAAAATAGGAGAATACTCCATACGAGTTATGGTATGGAAAGAAGTCGTCATTGAAGTACTTTCAAATATTCGGAAGTAAATGTTTCATTCTCAATAAGGAGAAACATATAAAATTTGAATCTTGTGGGGATGAAGGGATATTTATTGGCTACTCAAAGAAAAGAAAATCATATAAATACTTCAATAAGTGGATGGGAAAGATAATTTAAAGTCATGATGTGACTATAGTAGAAAATGAACAAAATCTTCAGAAAATACATGATCAGACTCAGGAGGATAGTGATGACGAGATAAGTAGATCAGGAGACACTCTAGCTCAAGAGGATGATTTAGAAGAAGAATTATACATTGAGAATGAATCAGTTTCTATCCAGACACAAGAAAGAATAGCTAAAATTGATAGACAAAACATAACTGGTGATTAGACAACACTAGTACAGACAAAGAGGACAAATACTTCACAACAAGAATCATACTTATCATAGGCAGAACCTAAATGTTTTGATGAAGCAATTGGAGACGAGAACTAAGTTCAAGCCATGAATGAATAACTTGACCAAATTAAGAAGAATCAAACATGGTAGATTGTTTCAAGACTAGTAGAAAAGAATTTCATAGGAAAAAAATGGGTCTTTCATAATAAAATGAATGAAGTTGGTGTTGTGATTCGAAAAAAAGCATGCCTGGTGTGAAAAGGGTACTCTCAAATAGAGGGTATTAATGTTGATGAGAAGTTTTCACCTGTTGCAAGGCTAGATACAATCAGATTATTCCTAGCCATAGAAGTACAAAGAAAGTTTAAAATTTTCCATATGGATTTCAAGTCAGAATTTATGAATGGAGTTCTGGAAGATGAAGTCTACATCAAGAAACCAGATGGTTTTCTCATTCATGAAGATGAGAACAAATTCTGTCGGTAGAATAAGGCTTTATATGGTTTGAAGTAAGCACCAAGATCATGGTATTCGAGGCTTGATCAGTTTCTAAAGAAGCTTAGTTTTCAATGTGGTGGAGTTGATTACAATTTGTATTTCAATAACGACAATAGTAAAAGGATGATGGTGCTAGTTTATGTCGATGGCATAATCATTGGTGGATCAGATGAAGCACAATGCTGATAGTTTTCTGAATTCATGAAAAGAGAGTTTTAAATGTCGATGATTAGTGAGATGACATTTTTCCTTGGCATAAAGGTGACGTAAGGAAGTAATGTTACTTTTATTTATCAATCTAAATATGTCACTACTGGAAAATGTACCTATCCCCACGGTTTTCACCAAAACCATGGGGATAGACCCCCCCTATACCCACGGTTTTGGAAAACCGTGGGTATAGGTGACTTTTCATGACCTATACCCACGGTTTGCCAAAACCGTAGGTATAGGGGGGGGTTTATCCCCACGGTTTTACCGTGGGGATAGGTCCTGAAAAGTCACCTATACCCACGGTTTCCCAAAACCGTGGGTATAGGGGTCCCTATCCCCACGGTTTTCCCCAAAACCGTGGGGATAGGTCTGGGATAAAATACCTATACCCACGGTTATGAAAAACCGTGGGTATAGGTCAATTTTGTGTGCGCGGGAATTTTTTTTCTGCAGGAAGGAATTTTTTTTTGGCAGGAACCCTATACCCACGGTTCTTCCCTCTATACCCACGGTTTTTATAACTATATTTAACTAAATATATATATATACATATATGTGAAGTTAGGGTAGTGGTTAGACGTGGTGTTTGCAGCGAAGAGGTTGCGGGATCGAAACTCGGCGGCTGCATTATTTTAGGACCTATACCCACGGTTTTGAAACCGTGGGTAAAAGCCATTGACACCGTGGAAATTGTCTATGTTTCGGTGACACGATGGCAGGACACCTATACCCACGGTTTTCCAAAACCGTGGGTATAGGCTGGGGACCTATACCGACGCCGTTCCAGCCCACGGTTCCCAAAACCGTGGGTATAGGCTATCCCCACGGTTTTGGGGGCTATACCCACGGTTTTGAACCGTGGGTATAGGCTGTTTTTCCAGTAGTGTGTCAAGAAATATTTGAGAAGGTTTGGAATGGATAATTCCAAAGAAATGAAGACTCGGGTTGCTACCCGATTGAATCTATCACGAGATAATGAAGGCAAGACAGTTAATATCACATAATACAAGCAAATCATTGGAAGCCTATTGTACTTGACAGCGAAAAGGACTGATATAGTATTTTCCACATGCGAAGTAGCGAGGTATCAAAGCAATCCCAAGGAGATCCACATGATTGTAGTAAAAATAATTCTTTATTATATCAAGGGCATAGTGGATTTTGGCCTAATGTATAATGACAAATATCAACCATAGTTAGTGGGATAAATAGATATGGATTGGGCTGGTTCAACAGATGATAGAAAATCAACATCAAGAGGTGCCTTTTATCTTTTAGGGTTGTGTATTTCTTGGTTGATCAAGAAACAAGATTTCATTTCATTGAGCACCGCAGAAGATGAATATATTGTAGCTACTCAAGCTTGCACGCAACTATTGTGGATGAAGCATCAACTTGAAGATACAAGATTTGAAGTGAAATCTCCTATTAGAATCCATTATGATAATTCAAGTGTTATAAATCTTAGAAAAAGTCTAGTCCACCACTCAAGGAAAAATCACATTGAAATAAAATATCATTTTATCAAGGAGAAGGTGGAGCAAGAGCTTGTGAAGTTGGAGTATGTGCCTACAGAACAACAAGTTGCAGATATTGTTACGAATACCCTACCTAAAGAATCTTTTTTAAAGGCATTGGATGGATCTGGGATTCTAGTCGAATCATAACACTTGAAAAAGTGTAGATGTGGGTTCCCCTCTCCCCGAGGTGCGATGTGTTTTTTCCAAATATACTAATATGTGTTCTTTACCCTATTATAGACAATATTTAAGTTCTCTTTGGGTTCTTTGACAAAGGGGGAGAAAGTGTGACTATTCATGGGGAGAAAAGACATAGAGAGAAGCTGTTAAGTGAAGCAATGAGATAGGGGGATTTAAAGCTGAGATGAAATTGTTTGGAGGAGCTATCATATAGTGGGATCATTAAACCTGACGATGATAGAAGTGATCAATCAATGATTAGATATCATGATGGATGAGGTTTGTGATAAAAGCAGTTTATTGGTATCAGTATGGTATCAAAAATTGGTGATAATAAATGAAGTGATTCATTGATAAAATTTGAATTATACTCTTGTTTCTCACACTGATCGTGGCTCATGTGGGCTTAAAGTATGTGTTGAGTAAATCCTTGATTTCTATTTTAATCACGCAAAGTGAATGATGGTTGAAGTTGGAAGGATTTGTAATGAGGTATCAAAATGATCAGAATTGTTATGAGAAAAGTTATCAACAAACCCAAAAGGGGAGATTGTTGGGAAAAAAAATCCCTCGATGTGCCCTCTTGGTATGTTTTGGGTGTGATTGTGTTTGTTGAAAAAGACAAATGACCATGAATGAGAATGATTGGTGTTTTCTGAAGACATGTTTTTAAGGTGGTGTAGTTTCCCAGTGTTTTCCAATTTTTTGGGCCTTAAAATCAGGAGATTGATGTTGGAAAAGGATGGATTTATTTATAGGAGTGAACGGTTTGAAGAATGCTAAAGAAAATTGGAAAAGGATGAGAACTGCGTATCATAATTCATGGGTCGCATACCATGTTCTGGGAACGGTACACAGAGCGGTAGGAGAGGTACGCCAGAGCGGTTCGTGAAACCAAAAACGGTTCATGGAGGAAGGTGATGCGGTACATGGATGGAATGTCATTGACAGAGGAGATCAATCATGTAGGAGAAAAGTTAGTATGCAGTCTGTGTATGAAAAATGGTTCACAGGTGGTTTTTGGTTCATGGAGGCAGAAGGATTGGTATGCGGTAGAGGCTGGATCGAAGATTTAGAAAATCTTGGGTTAACAGATTTTGCAGATATCTTTACCTATATAAGAATTTTTAATACCACCGATTACTGTTGAGATAAAATATCATTAGAGAACATATTTTTGATCTAGGATTTCAGAAAAGACCAAAGGAAGTTCACGAAGGTAGGTTCGCGAAGGTTGAAGCGGTTCACGTAGAAGAGATTCTACCAAAAGTTTTTACAGAGAACCGTAACTCGCAAAGGACATGGTACACGAAAGAAGAAGGCATGGTACATGATAGTAGTTCTCAAATACAGTCCGCGAACAAAGAAAAGTTCACAGACAAAGGTTAGTTCGCTGAGGAGGTTCGTGGAGTTGGTACATGGAGGTGGTATACGACAGCAAAGGCAAAGGCAGTCCGCATACAGAGGAGATTCACAGAAGAGGCAGCAATACGTGGAGTAGGCGGTTTGCATACCATACTTGGTACACAGTACGTGGAGGATCAGGTGGTTCACGATTTACACAAGGAAGCTTACGAAAGCCTCAAATTAGTTTGAAAAAAGTAATTTCTGGCACCTAGCAGTACTTGAGAAGGTGGACTTTATCTACGGGTGAAAATGAGGCTTCAACAGAGCATCTACCTATAGTTGAGGATGTAGGAATTCATGAAAATGAAGGGAACTACATGTCCATAAACTATGTTTGACCTACAATTCGACAAACTATGTGCGGATTCCTTTCCAATAGTAGTGAGCGAAGGAATAGGAATAAGGTGACCCTTTCCACTAATAATGATCTAAATAAAGAGGCATAAGGAGTGACCCTTGGGAATGCGGTGAGCAGAACCTAAACTTTATAAAGTTAGTGAGCATGGGAATAGAAGATATAGCCTGAACATTGTACTTATTCTTGGTTTTGAGCCTTATTGAATTTGGTATATTAGTACATCTTCATTGTATGCTCCTTAGACGTACCCCAATGAGGGTGAACCAAATAAAAAATTGATGTGTCCTATGCATGATTTCATATTTGTTCATATATTTCTACGAGAGGAAGAGAGAATTTATTTTTTTCTAACAACAAAATAAGATCCAAAGGGAAGAAAGTTTTAATCTGTCATACCCTGATTCACCCCCCCTCTCAGGGTATTCGACCTAGTGGACCCAATAAGATTTACACCACAATGATAGAGAACAAAGTAAGAGGGGAGAAAACCAAATCAAAACAATTCATTGAAGATTGATTGCTTGAACGGAATGTTTAAAAGGGATATAAGGGATCTAAAATCACATGGAGTGCCTTAGGTTTCAAGATAGTAGTGGATAAATTTGAAATAGATGAATAATCATATGTAATACCCTCTTAAAACTGTTGGATCCATGAAATAAATGATGTATAACACTCTTTCATGTCATTTATTTCTTATTTAAGAGTTATGTTGAAATTCATGTCTCCTCAGGCGAATTAACCCCAACCCAAATATTATATGTCATTTAATGTTGATTCATGACATGTAACTAGTTCATGCCTTGAACTAGTTTATGACCTGTAACCCTTTCACGACTTCTACATGGCGGCAGTTACACAGCTTGTAAGGAATTTACATGGAGTTTAAATGTCCTATAGATATCTTTAAGCCCCCAAAATCCTTAGAAGATCCCAAATAACCTCTAGAGCCTTCCAAACTCATGGGAAACCCTCATAACCCATTTAACATGTTTATACCCAAACTCCATTAATTCAAAAAAACATAGATCACCAAAATTTTGGCCACTTCCCCCCCAAAAATCTATTCATCTCTGAATGAGACTCGAAAAACAAGGTTTAAGGCAATGGAAAACCCAATGAAAGACGTTTAACAAAAAGCTCAAAGAGGGGTATACCTGAAAAACATGGGATCTAACAACCTCCCCACCATATAATAGTTCATCCCTGAGCTACTCAAAGCATCATTATGGGGTCACAGTGAACAAGAATGGCCACTTTACTAGCATATCAGACCCCCTCTCCCAGATATCCTCCTAAAAACGCCCATTCTTCCATTACAATTCAACCATAGGTATATTATTATCCTAAAGATACTTCTCATCATAGTCCAAAATTTGTATCAGATGCTCCTTAAAGGATGAATCTACACCAAACATGACATCCTTGATGTCTACCACATGATAAGGGTTAGTATGATATCTCTAAATATGAAACGCATGAAAAATGTTTTGAATGGAACTATAATACCGTTGAAGGGTTAATCAGTATGTTACTGGACCAACCCTTTTCACTATCTCAAACAGATCAAAAAATTTGGGCACTATATTTCCCTATTTTCTAATATGGTGTTGCCCCAACCTAGGAAACACCTGAAGGAAAACACGATGACCAACCTCAAACTCCAAAGGTTGTCTACAATGGTCAATATATGATTTCTACCTACTATGCATGGTCACCAACCACCTCCCGATCAACTGAACCTACTTAGACATATCCTATATAAAAATAAGTCCAAAAATAATTGAATCACCTACCTATAACCAAAAAAGAGGTGAAAGAAATGAATTATCATACAAAGCCTCAAAAGGTGCCATCTAGATCAATGCCTTGAGGCTGTTATTATATGAAAACTCCATGAGTTCCATATAATACTCCCATAAACTACCGAAATCCAAAACATAGGCTTTTAACATATCCTACAGAATCTGAATAGTCCACTCATATTGACCGTTAGTCCGGGGATGATAAGCTATACTCAAAAGAACTTGTGATCCCAAATCCTTATGAAGGCCCTACCAGGACTGCAATGTGAAACTAGGGTCTCCATATAAAATGTTACTCCTTAGAACATTATGAAACTAAACTATCTCACACACATATAGACTACCCTAATCATAAATAGCAAAGTTCTCCCTTATTGGAGATAAGTGGGATACCTTCATTATCTAATCCATGATCACCCATATTGCATCGTTCTTATGGGTTTTCCTAGATAATCCCATCATAAAATCTATAGCGACATTATCACATTTCCACTCCATAATAGGTAGAGGCTACAACAGACCAGTAAAACTCTATTACTCAGCTTTAACTTGCTGATATGTGAAACATATCACCATAAATCCTACTAAATCATTCTTTAATCCTGACCACCAGTACATTCTATAAAGATCATGATACATCTGTGTCAAACTAGGATGTACCTCCCATCTAAAAGTATGAAAATCTCTCATCAAATCTTCTCTCAAGCCTATATGAACCCATACTGAGCCTTGGAAAATAATATAATTATCGCTACCAAGAGACCGAGTTGATGGTGGCTACCCACCATATAAGATGTCTCTCAGAACTAAACCCTTCAGATCAGATAACTACTCTATCTTCATCTGGTCAAGAAGCACTAGTATAATAGATGTCAAAGTCATAGGTACTCATCCCTAGGACTCTTTATCATCTATATGCATGTCATCAAAGAGTTCCATCATCCAACACTCATTGAAAGACTCCCACACTAACTCAGTCTGTATCTTATGGCTCAATTCGTCAGTAACAACGTTTCCATTTCCCAGTGTATAATCCAACTAAAAGTTGAATGGCTTCAGATACTTGACCCACCTCCTTTACTAAAGGTTTATATCCCACTGAGAAAATATGTATATGAGGTTCTTGTGGCCTATGCACACCAAAAACCTCTCACCCATAATATAATATCACCAACATCCCAAGACATATACCACCGTAGCTAAAACCAAATCATGAGTAATGTAATTTATCTCATGCAATCTTAGCTGTCTGGAGCCATAAGCAACCACTCTATCCTATTTAATCAGAACCACTTTGAGTCTAACTTCAAATACATCACAATATATAGTATAAGATTTTATTAGAACAAGTAAAGCACATATAGTTGTTGAGGTTAACATGATCTTCAGCTTCTAAAAATATCCCTCCCAAGCATCCGACCAAATAAACTTCACCCCTTTCCTGGTCATCCCAGATAGTGGTGCTTCTAGATGGGATAAGTCCTGGATAAAGAATTGATAATAATATACTAAACCCATGAAGCTCTGAATCTCAAAGATATTCATGGGTTGCTCCTAAAATACCATGACTTGAATTTTCTCTGGGTCTACTGACACTTCAACTTATAGATGACATATCCTAAGAAGTGAAATTTATCAATACAAAAATTGAATTTGGTTATCTTAGAATAAATCCAATGCTCTATCAATGTAATCAAGACGATGTCAAGATGTTGGGAATGATCATCCATTGATTGGGAGTACACTAAGATGTCATCGACAAAAACCACCAAAAAATAATCCAAAAAAGGATGAAAGATTTAATTCATCAAGGCCATGAATACCAATGTTTCATTTTTCAAACCAAACGATATAACTACAGACTCATACAATCCATACCTAATCTTAAAAGTAGTCTGAGGATGGTCCCACCCTAAACTAGTGGTATCCTAATCTCAAATCAGTCTTGTATAAGATCTTAGAAGCTCTCAACTAATCAAAGAGATTATCGATACATGGAAGGGGATATCGGTTCTTAACTGCCATCTCGTTTAATATCCAATAATCTACAAATAATGACAAAGTCCCATCAACCTTCTTGGTGAAAAGAACCGGAGAACCCCATGGAGATGTATTAGGCCATATGAAACCTTTATCTTCCAGATATTCCAACTGTACTTTCAACTCCCAAAGCTCTGTTGGTTCCATTCTATAATGTGGAATAAAAATTGGATCTACTATTAGCACCAACTTGATCATGAAACTAATCTTCTGCTCGGGTGTTAAGCTATAAAACTCATCAGTAAAGACATCTAAAAAATGGTTTGTGATAGAAGGAAAATAATTCCACTATATTCCACCGTCATCTAGAACAAGACTTGTTATTTGAGCCACGATACAATCAAATCTTCACTAAATTGGTCCTATAATACAATCCTGAAGATCCCACTCTCCCTGGTGAAAATAACTGCCTCATTCTTGAGATAAAAAGGTATCTCTAATATAATAATAGTTGACATGACAATGGTATAAAACCATCTAATACATACCAATAATTAAATAGAAACCTATCATTCATAGTATAAATGTTTCCCAAAAGAAACAATAACCACAAATTTCTAGGGAATATACCTTACAACATTTGATATTACCCGAATGCACTCCCAAAAGTGTATCATTGGTCAAAACTCCATCTAATATTTCCACAACCAAGCCCAAACCATTTACAAAAAGAGTAGATAAAAATTAATGCGATGATCCTATATCAAACAAAATGAAAGCAGGGGCAGATGATATAAGAATTGTACCCCTAATGGTAGAAGGTACAACATCCATAATATATGGAGTAGTCTACATAGTTTACAACTGACTAGACCCTCTTCCCTGGGCTCCTATCTAACTCCCCTAAGCTATTACCTCTGACCGGTACTGTCATTCATACACTGGGGAACCATATCCCCTTCCACAACCATAATGTCCAGTGGAACTCCAACCACCTATCTACTAAGGGGTAGTTGTGTCCTTCCTAGAATCTGGTACCTGTACTGATCCCCGCCACTTCTCTACTAAGATAAGTTCCTACAAAACTTCTAAAGACGACCTAGCCAACTGTAGGCATGATGCTCCAAATAGGGGTACAAAAATTGAGGCCTCTTTTGTCCCAACTTGATACACTTATATAACATCGATAGAAAATGGTCCTGAGATGGATTCCCACTACCCCGAATACTCTTCCTACTATTTCCATGGAGATAACTATCATATAGGTTCTCATTACCAACAAAAGAAGAGCTCCTAGTTCACCCTGATGAAATATCATAACTGCTACTCGAGGCCTATCTCATATTCCCTTTCACGATGATTTCCCAATTCTTCACATATGAAAATCTACTCAAGAGAAAGAAATTCACCTATGACCTGATCTCATAGAAAATCTCTTCCTAAAAATGCCTTACCCTGTAGATATCTTCAGTAGCTAAAGATGGTGCAAAACACTGTAGGTTGGTGTAATGTCCCATATAGTCCATCACTGACATGACCTCCTATATTAGGTGCATGAACTTGTGATACTTATCATCCCTAAACATCTCTAGATAGAAGTATCTTATAAAATTTTCCTCTAATTCCTTTTAAGATGACTCCTTTTTCTACCAAGATTGATCTAGAATATCCCACCAATGCTTGGAAGGTCCACAGAGCATGTATAAAAAAAGATTCACCCTTCTATCTGCTGGTGTCTCTAGGTACTTAAAGATAATCTGGACTGATTCAATCTAGAATTAGCAACCTAGGGTTCTCCCTCCCTAGTGAACGTTGGTGGATGCTGTAGTTGAAACTCTATTTCCATATCAGATATAGAATGCATGGTGCGAATAGTCTACCTTTCTATGGATCTCATGGCCCTCAAAAATATATCATGAATATTCACAACCATATAATCCTCTAGATCTATAGGAATCTTCAAATTAGCTACATTAAGAGAATGCTGATTTCCACTCTCCTGATGCTCATCTTGAAGATGATGAAGAGGATTTTTCTCTAAAAGATAAACACACTCCTTAGAACACTAAATAAAATACTAAGGTCAACCTAAACATGTGAAAACAAAAGAGAACTGCTACTATTTATATCTCTAAACATGGATTAACAAATGTTTTATCATTAAATAATATTTCTTTTCATTCCATTTATCAGATATAACATGTATATCATATCATAGTTCATCAAGAAAATTACATCACATGAAGTAAATATATCCATATGATGAAAAATACATGTCAAGATATATCATTATGTGTCTATCATGATGCATTAATACTCATCTCACACCATACTAGGCCAAAATTATAAATCTTTAGAAATAATAACATCACATAACATGTGAATCATCCATGGTAAAATAATATCAACTATAACAAGTGAACATCATGAAAAGCAATCCCATCTCAGGAAACTCATATTTTCCCCCATAAATGGGTTAGATAATCCCATGAACAATCTCATTACCAAGTCCCAACACATCCTAGTCTCCTTTCTACCTTTCCCAAATAGTAAAGCAATAGAAAAGAAAAAAAACCTTGCTCCTATAACACCACTTTATAACATCCCCAATCCTTCACTCTCTCACATAACTAAAATGGGTTGGTTTCATGACCTCAAATGTGCCTCCTCATTGATAGTCAGTAGCCTCTAGCATATGGGGAGTCACGCTTGATGTCTCATGGCCTACTCATTTTGGATACATGAGAGAGTTCCAGATTGGGGGACATTACACATGGGTTTCGTGATGTTTATATTCATGGTGTTCTTTCATACGTGAGTTTTCATAGGAACCCCTCACATACATATGATAGATATATCATTATTAATCATTTATAATCTTGAACTTGTGCCTATTAGAATATCACATTATAATCATCTTATCTTCCTTGGAAGAGGCATGTTCTTTAAATTATGCATGCATATAAGACATTGATTGAATGAATGGACTTAGATCGATCTCTAATAAGTCATTACTTCAGCATGATCATGGAAGATGACTAAATATGTGATCACCGAAGACTAGAGTTGGTCAGTGCAACAAAGCCTTATAGAGAGGTTGAAGACGATGAACTCAATAGATCCAGTGGCCATGATCTATTTGATTGGGAGACCATAGTTCTTTATGTATCATTAAATATAGATCTATAGTGTCCTGATCAACTTAATTCCATATTTATATTCACTTATGTCGAGTTCTACCTTTTATATCTCAGTGTTTCATCAGTTTCTCGAGCCATGGAACTGGGGTTAGTACCCAGATACACTTTCACATCACACCCACATGGGCCATGCCATCCCATTGCAGGGTCTACGAGCACCCTGTGTGCACTATGAATGCTCCCTCTAGGTGATTTTCAAGACTAATATCTCATCTGTCTCCATGGATTCCCATGAATGGGATTTCTACCACATGGTTAAGCCCTTTCTCCCATATGTGGTCAAGCTGGCCCTCTTGGGTGCTTCGGTTGGCCAATTTTTTTCCAACACTTAGAAAAAATATAAGTGAATTATTCCAAACCAATCTATTAACAAAACATTATGAAACATATGATATCTCATGCATTTAAAATGCATGGTCACATAGATACACTTTAACCTCATGCCCACATGGGCCACGCCACCCCATTGCATGGTCCATGGGAACCCTGTGCACGCTATGCGCACTCCCTCCAGGAACTTTGTAAGCCCAATATATCCTATATTGTAATGTCTACCCATGAATGAGATGGATCCCATATGTTTGACCCCTTACTCACATATGTGGTTGAGCTAACCCTATTAGGTTCTTTGGTTGGATATTTTTTTCCAATATTTAGAAAAAATCTAAGTGGAATTTGTGAAACAAAGATCTCAAAAAAATATCACGAAACATATGATATCTTATGAATTTACAATGCACGGTCACATTATTATTCCCTCAAGAAAGATATTATTTTTTATATACTTCAATAAAAACCCTCATTTACTTTTAGAATATCAATTCCAAAGAGATCTTAATTGTTGTAAACAATGTTTCACTATTGACACAAGTCTTTTTGACATGAATATCAGTTCAAAAATCATCAAATTTAAACTCAAAGTATTAAAATATGTTTCTTTAAAAATTAATACTTGGGTAATTTATTCTTCATCCATTCATACAAGCTATATTTAATTTTATATCAAGCTTGGATATCTTGAATACTTCACTTATAATAGCTTCTTTCTTTCTAACTTCTTCAACATATTCACATAAATTAAATATTGAAATTTCATTTACCATAATTGAAAACCAATAAAAATCATTGAAAAAAATACAACTTATACACAAAGTGGGCTCTTCAATCCCCCCCTTTTTATTTTTTGTCAATACTTTGAAAGTTCTTTCCAAATGAATATGTAAATATGTGAATATATCCCCTTTAATTTTCCAAACTTTAATTTCAATTTCTTTCCCCCTTATTGAAAAGAAATAAAAAGTTCATTGGAAAAGGGTATTAAACCACACTTAAGTAATGTTCCATCCATAATTTCACTCTAAGGCTTTGTGATCCATGCTCACTATATAAAACAAGAGGATTTGATTTACACAACAAATCTATCCTTTACCAACCGATCTTAATACCTCATTAATTGAGAACTCATATACTTTTATTTAATTTTTACCCATGTTTATTTATGGATGAAGATAAGAAAATGAGTTATGAAACTTTTTTGAGAATAATCAACCTAAAACTCCTACACTCACTTCAACAAACAAATCAAAACATTCAAGCACAACAAGCATGATAAGGGGCCATAGAGAACTTCTATACTTCCACTTTTTTATTTCATTGATTAATTCAATTAACCCCTTTTTATTAAGTTTATTATTTTTTATAACCAATGATGATATATTATAAAAAAACATAACTTTTCCAATTACATGATCTTTAAGAAATTTCCAGAATTGTTAGATTTGACACCAATTGAAATAATGATTCTAGAAGCACTTTATCTTTATTCATTTTTATCCCCATAAAAGGTAACAATCCTAAACATATTAATAATGGTAGATCTCTTTAATAATGGAATTAAATATGTTCCAATATGGATAATATAATATAATGTATCTTAAACTTCTGATTGTCCAGATTTGACAACTTTTACAACTTCACCAAGGATGATCTTCTTCAATACTTGTTTTTCAGGATAATGAATATAACATCAAACCAGAATGTTATATTATTTATCCTTATTATGTCGGATATGAAAACATAGTCTTAAAATTCATCAAATATGATCCTCTATAATATTTTTATTTGAATATCAATTGAGGAATCATTCAAAGATGATGAATTCTTCAGTTTTGCTATCAAGAATTGACAACACTCACTACTTATCAAGTTCTCCCCATAAGAACTTAATTCGCCTTCAATTACTTAAATTATAATAACAAATATAATACAAAAATATTAATGGAATAAGTTGGTTATTCCTTGCTTCATCAATGTGAACAATAGGTTTGAGATGGTTTTCTCAACCAAGTTGCTGAATTTCTTCTAGTTTTCATGATTTCACATCTAAACTTCTGTTATGATTTTATATTAGGGAGAAATTTATATTTTCACATTCTCTTAAAATTTATGTGGAGAGATTTTATTCTTGATATCCTTCATGGATGATACATTCTTACTCCTCTTAAGGACTGCTTCTTATTATAGAAGAATAGTTAAACAACCTTTTTCACAATGTCCAGCTTTGTCCTATCTCTCACATAGAACTTCTTTAACACAAGAGTTGTATTTTATTAAAAACCAATCATGTAATTTGTCTTAATTACATAGAATATTTTCTTTTTTCACTAACATTATCTTGTTTATATTCCATTTTTTTCATTCTTTTCAAATCTTCTGGCTAGATAGCTAACATATCATTATGAACATTGGTAGTAAGTTTGGATGTTGCACATGGATTCTTCTGAGTGTCATCAATCTTAGTAGTTATTTTGGATGCATAAATTTTCTTAAACCTATTAGATTTAGAATAAAAGGTATTATCACCATTATTATTTGATACCTTATTGATATAATTTTTTTCCAACAATTTTCTAGTTACTTCCCAAGGTTGCTTCCTTTATCTTCACCAAATTATATGGTATTATTTTCTCATCACCTTTTGATACATGTTGAGATGATAATGTACCAGACTTGTGACCACTATCATTACGTACATCGTAGACATTTTTAATCTTTACAAATATGTTTGAAGTATATATATCTTTCTTAACCTGTGGATGTTTCTTTTTTATCTTTGCCCTGCTCCCCCTTGACACGAGATTCTTATGTTTGTTTTCATTTGAAGGATTATACCAATAATATAATGATCAATGCCCAAATATATTGTAGTACCAACATTGACCCAAAAACCCTGTTCTTCTTATTTCTTCTATAATAATTTTTTGGGAATTCTTCATAGCTTGTTGGGATCTTCATGGGGAACCAGCTTCCAAAATCATTTTATTATCCACCCTAGTAATAGTGGTATGCTTCTCATCACCTTTATTAATACATACATGTATATATTTTGTTTTAAACTCATAATATTCATTATAAAAAATCTAGAAACATTATTACAAGATGATTTGGATGGTATCTATTTCTTTACAGTTGCTTGAGATTTATCATTGAATAATGTCACGATCTTCTTATCACATGTTGGAGCTATTACAAAATTAGATTCATCTAGTGATCATTGAGTACTAGTAGCAACTATATCCTTCTTTTCTAAAGTCTCAATACATGTATTTTCAAAATTAGACAACTAAACTTCAAATTCTAGACATCTCATATTGAGGGTATTTTTCTAATATTCAATTATAACAACCTTTTCTTCACAGGCCTTATTTATTCTATCAACTTCCTCTACATATATCTTAGCTTTGTTTTGTAACACAGAGTCAAGTTACTTTATATTTTTATATTTTACTTCCAATTGTAAATCCTTGACATCAATACTGTTTTTTAATTTCTCTTCAAGTTCATGGATATTTTATTCCATAGTCTTCTTGAATCTATCATTCTCTTCTACTTTATTTGGACAATTTGAGGATCTTATTTTAAGATCCATATTAATTGCTTAAAAGGCTCTAACCTATTTAGATATATTTAAACATTCTAAATTTTTCTTTGGAAATCCTTCTCCATGTTATATTCTTCTTCTTCCAACTGGGTGATTTCTTCCTATATACTTTGAAAAACTCCACAAAAAATAGAGACAATTTATGTGGGAACAAAATATAGAATATCTCTTAATATATCAACTGATACATATTGAGAAGTTATAGATCAATCATCATCACCACTTATTCTAGGATATTATTCTTGATGAAATCTTGTACAATAATTGTCAGATACCTCATCATCACTTGATTTGGGAGTGTTATCCTTCTCTTTGGTGGAAACTTGAGCCACATGCTCTTAACTTTCCAAGCCTAATATAACTTCATTGTTGGAAAGGTGTGGAGAAATCGATACTTCCTCTTCTTTAGAAAATAGGGTCTTCTCTTTCATATTAATTTTCTCTTTATTTCTCCTATTAATAATTTATTTGGTGGAAATAGAATTATTCTAAAAGATAACATAATCTTCACTAAAAGTTCCCTTCATTGTTAACACAAGAAAGAAAATCAGATCTTAAAAATAGAATAAATAAAATATAAAGAATCCAATAGAGGTTAACCTATTCTCTAATACTAATTGAGAGGACCATTTTGAGATACACTCAAGACTAAGAGGGGGGGTGAATCAGTGTTGGGAACTTTTTCATAAATTATAACTTTGATCCCTTTTACCTCTTATACCTATTAGGATCTTGATTCTACTATTATATTTTTCCTCTTGTATGAAAGTATATGAAAGAAAGAAAATATTACACATGATATTTTTACAAGGTTCACTACTAAATATGAGTAGCTAGTCCTTGTAATTGTTTGGAAATAATCCAATACTTCTATTGGATGTCACAATGCTACTTTTTTCTTCCATTTACTTCTTCTTTGATTTATTACTTGTATAGAAACAAAAAAGCAAATCTTCTTCTTCTTTATGGTAGCAAACTAAAAGATACACTATATTATTATTTTTCTTGTGTAAAAAATATTCATAGTACTTTCGTCTATTCTTCTCTTCTCCTCTCTTTCTTCTTCAGTGAAGAACAGATTTCACTGGTTCTCCATATTTCTATCTTGAATCAAAAACTTCCTTTTTGATTATTGAAAAAATGACAGTTCAACTCAGCATCATCACAATTACTTCTTCTTATTAGATAAAATGTCAACAATGAATGTAGTATTAGTTCACCTATGTTCTTCTTGGTGCATCAAATGTTTATTAAACTAATTCACACCACACTTTCAATATCAATTCATAAAATAATAATCTTGTATAAAATTAATACATTGACAGATCAAATATAAGTTATCCTAATATTCTACCCAAGTTTAATATTTTTTTTCTTTTTCTTGTGATCTTCGTCACAAAATGATATGAAATAGTGTAGCAATGCCATATTATCTTTTATTCGATACAAAATATCAATAATTGTGTGTAGTAACAATTTCCAATTAGTGTAATTTATTGTATGTAAACACTGCCTACACTTCACTGAACATATCACATCATCTTATGCATTTATAACAATTTTCATGGGTCTTCTAAAACTTGTAAACCTTAGCACACAATAATCCTTGGTCAAGATCTTATGAATTTATTTTCTTATGTACATATGGGTTTATGTATATATACATGTACTCTTTATTCTTTTTTTTATTCACACAAAAATATATGAATGGGTATCACACATGTATAAGTTTATTTTTATACATTGTATTATTGATTCTTATTGAAGATTATTTCACACAAACCCAAATGGGTGTCTATTCTTTTGTGTTCAATGAATATGTATGAATCCTAAAGTTTCATATCTACCGCCTTAGCTTAAGGATAGAAAGTATCTCAATACTTCATGAAAATAAGTGAGGCTTTGTGGAACCAGTTCTTTACAAATCAAGGTGAGAGTAAGAAACTTAATCATTGGCTTGTTGTATCAACTCTTCATGAAAACACATCGAGTGTGTGTTAACACAAGTCGAGTGTCTGTGAGTCTTATTATTCACACAAATTAGTACGTGGAAATCCCCTCTTCACATATCCTAAGAGGCTTGTGGATGTTCTATCATTTTCATAAGATAAAACGTGGTGATACTCTATTTTTTTTATGAAAAAAGAGATATAATGTATGAAATGGGAGAGAAAAAAAACTATATCAGCCTTGGGTTATTCAATATTTAAAGATGAGTTCATACCACCTTTTCAAAGCCTGAAATCCCACTTTTTATATCATGTAAATAAAAGATTTTAATATTTATAAATATCTTATTGATAAAATATTCTTCATGTGGGTTTCGTGTCATTGATATTCATGTTGTTATTGCTTACACGAGTTCACATAGAAACTCCACATGTGAACATGATAGAGATATTGTGCCTAATCATTTATAGGATTGAACTCATTTCTATTAGAAAAACATGTTTTAATCATCATATAATCCTTGGAAGAGGCATGTTCTTCAAATGATGCATTCATAAAAGTCACTGATTGCATGAATGGACTTGGGATCAATCTCTACTAACTCATTCCTTTGACGTGATTGTGGAAGATGACCATAGATGTGACTACTGAAGGCTGGAGTCAGTCGGTGTAGTAAAACCTCATCGAGAGGTTGAAGATGACAAGCTCAATAGATCCAATGACCATGATTAATTTGATCGGGAAACCAAAGTTCTTTACATATCACTAAATATGGAGTTAACATTGTCATGCACCACTTTGTCCCATATTGATCTCCTCTTATATCGAGCACTAAATTTTATATCTTAGTGTGTCATCAGCTAATCGAGCCATGACACTGGGTTCAACACCTGGACACATTGACACCTCACACCCACATGGGCTGCACCACCCCATTTCGTGGTCCACAGGCACCCTTCCCATGCTATGGGTGCTCCCTCCAGGAAATTTTAAATCCCACTATCTCTTCCACTACCATGGATTCCCATGCATGGTCTAGGTCCCACGTGATTGAGCCCTTTCTCATATATGTGGTTGAGCTATCCCTCTTGGGTTCTTTGGTTGGACAATTTTTTTCCAATACTTATAAAAAATCTACGTGATATATGCCAAAACAAGCTCTAAAAAAACATCATGCAACATATGACATGTCATGCATTTACAATGCATGGTCACCTAGACACACTTGCACCTCATGACCACATGGGAAACACCATCCCATTTTTCGGTCCATAGGCACCCTGCACATGCTATGCATTCTCACTCCAGGATCTTTAAAAGCACACTATCTCCTCTTCCACCATGGATTCCCATGCATGGGCTGGCTCCCACATGGTTGAGCCCTTTCTCCCATATGTGGTTGAGATGATCCTCTTGGGTGATCTGGTTGTCCAATTTTTTACCAACACTTAGAAAAATTCTAAGTGAAATATGAAAAACCAAGATCTCAACAAAACATCATGAAACATATGATAACTCATGCATCTAAAATTCACATCCACCTTCTTCTTCCCTCGTAGAAAATAAAAATTTTCAAGGCCTTAAATAAAACACCTCATTTCATTTTGGAATATCAAATCAAAAGATCTCTCTTCATTGTTGTAAACAATGTGTCACTATCGACACAAGTATTTTGACTTCAAGATCAGCTCAATAATAATCAGAGTTAAACTCAAAGTATTTAAAGATATTTCTTGAAATATTAATACTTGAAAAATTTATTCTTCATCCATTCATCAAATATATATTTCCTTTGATATCAAGATTGGATATCTTGGATACTTTACTTTCAACAACTTTTTTCTTTCTAAATTCTTTAATATATTGAAATAAATTAAATATTTCTATTTCATTGACCACCATTGACAAATAATAAATATAATTGAAAATAAATATACACAAAGGGTACTCTTTATCTACTTGTAGGGTAAATTTGGGATAGACCAACAATGTGAGTCTTTATCCTATGAAATGAGAATCTATGCAATCCATTTTTTTATATTTTCAAAAGACACTTTTGGTTTAGTGGGAACTTTACTAAAACAACATAGTACCACATACCCCCATAACAACAAAATTCACATTTCAAATTTCAAATTTCAACATTCAAAATTCAAAAATTAAACATATCCATCATCATAAATTCAAGCCACAAACCTCCTCGCATCACGCACCCTGACATAAAAAGAAACCATCATCACCGCCAGTTTGCTGATGAGAACCACACATCAGAATCCATCATTACTATTGAAGATATACCATGAAAGAATACAAAGACAACCAACCAGTCGAAGATGCACCACATTACTGCGAAGGGAGATCCCATCAGGGACCCAAAGTTAGAGACCATACCACCATGAGTGACGCCTCCTAGAACGTTGTTGGTCACTCAAAATACATATCCCAAAACACCATGAAAACCACTGCTCAAGTCTGAATGGGGGAAGAGTGTTAGGATCCTGGTGCCAAATCAAAGAAAAAGCATCGACCGTGAGCCACAAACATCACCATGACCAGCAAACTCTACCATCAGAACCACCATCAATCGAAGAAATCTAGGAAACCATTATCATTATTTTGGAAGAATCACCAATAAAATCCATCTATTAGACAATATGAAAAAGCGATAGCCATAGAATAGAACTAAAATAGAAAAAAAACAAAGGGACACACCAAACAATGAATAAAAGGAGACGATGAAGAAAATAGAGAGGGAATGGAAAAAAATCCACCACCAACACTATAAAAAATATCCATAACACTACTAAAAAACAAGTGTTTAACATCACTGATATTTATCAGTGCTAGAAAAAAGAGCTGATAAATGACATATTTATCAGCGTTAAAGAAAGTGCTCATAAATTTAACCCTTTATCAACACTTTGTTTTTAGCGCTGATAAAAGAATCATTTATCAGCACTTTTTTAGCACTGATAAAGTTCCGAATAAATAAAATGAAATAATTAAATAAATAAAAAATAAAAAATGAGCTTATTAA
The DNA here is from genome assembly GCA_963277665.1 of Viscum album. Lineage (NCBI taxonomy): Eukaryota > Viridiplantae > Streptophyta > Magnoliopsida > Santalales > Viscaceae > Viscum > Viscum album. Next base: position 180,084 of record CAUJRU010000347.1, on the reverse strand, counting down.
AAAAAATATTACAAATTTTATTAATTAAATAATTATTAATAAAAATGAATAAATTGATTATACTATATATAAATTAAAAATACTAATAAATAGTATGTATTAAATATATAGATAAATAAAAAATGAAAATTAATCAAATCAAAATTAAAAATAAGAAAATTAAGAAAAATATTAAACATTTTATTAATTAAATGATTATTGATAATGTTAATAAATAATTTAATATATATATATTAATGTATATAAATATGATTTATATAATACAAAATATTATTTATTATTTACATTAAATAGTAATATATATAGTGAATAATGGATTATAATTAAAAATTATTATGAATTAAAAATACTAACTAATTGCATTGATTAATGGATATAATTGAATGTCATTTGATTTTTTCAATTTATAACATAGATCAAACATATTATATTGATTTCACATATATGTAATTAATGAATTTTTATATGCATAAGCACACACACAAATATATTTTTTAGAATTTAATCAATTTATATTATTTATTTTATATATATTTATTCATTATTTTTTAATATTTTAAATATGTATTCATCTTTATTTCAATATATATCCATTTTTAATGGTTTATATTAATCAAAGTTATCCAAATTTTCAATATTGTACTCATTTTTAATTAATCATTTTTAATCATTTTTAACATGCATGAACTTAAGATTAAATATTCATTAATAATGTAAAAAATACATTTGTAAAAAAATATTTATAAATAAATATATTTATAAATGTATATTTACTATTTTTATACATTTATAATTATAAATAAATAAATTATATTTGTTTAAAAAGTATTTATATGATTATAAATAAATAATTATAAAATTATAATAACTTTATTTAAATAATGAATATATTTACCACGTTTATATATATATATAATTATATAAATATATATAATTAAATAAATATTATTTTTAAAAAAAGTATTTATATAATTATAAACAAATAATTATATATTCAAATAATTATAAAATTATTATTTTATAAAAGTATTATTATAAGTTTTATAATTATATATAATAATTATACTTTTTTTAAAAAGTATTATTTGTTTTAAAAATATTATAAGTATTTATCAGTTCTTTTTTAGTGCTAATAAAAATATAGATTTATTAGCGCTAAAACATTAGCGTTGATAAAGATTCATTTTATCAGCACTTATTAACTTAACACTAATAAAAGTGTAATGATCTATTTTAAGAACTCTAACCATCATGAACCAGTTCGCGATATCTGAAGCTCTTCGCGGAAGTGACCTACTGCCAAAGCTTCTCATTGTCGAATCCAAGATTGAATCTATACTATAATCAAGGCCCCAACTATTCCAAGGATCTAATCTAAGACTCAAGTGATTCAAGGGTTGAACGCAACCACGACTTAAACAAAATCTAGGTTTTTTAATATCTCTAATTTCACTCGGTTATCCATTGAACCTTCTCATCTCACATCCGTGTATTAAAAAAAGTCTAGTTGCACTATCCTATAATAAAACAACCTAAAATTCATTATTTTTTAGATATATTAAAGTATCTTCTTCCTCGATATCATGTGGGTCTCCTTGGGACAACATTGGTACTGTGCAACTTGAAATATATCAAACCCAATGTTGGGTCATGTTGTTGTGAGGTATAATAGGCTCCCAATACCTATATTTGATGACATATACCTCTTTTCAATCGCCATATTTTGAAAAATTCATCCATATAGTGGTCAGTGTTGTTATTGGTTTGGAATATTACATTACAAATCACTTGGATGATGAAATATTTGGCATCATTAGGGTCTTATTTTATGTCATGCAACAATTGTAATTGAGTGGGTTGAGTGAGGAGGGACTGAAATATATATTTATCCCCTTCTATTTGAAAGGTAATTCTATATTTTTTTCCAAAAAATTGATGATGAAATATGTGACACACGAGAACAACTATATAATGAGTTTTTATGAAATTTTTTCCTAGGATAATGAGGACTTAAATATGGTGTAAAATTAATGGATTTATTTAGGATGACTATAAACTATTTTTTAAATGATGATGATGAATACAAACTATTTCATGAGGGTTGGGATAGATTTAAGGGTCAATTATGAAATGTAAAAATCAAACGATTCTGATGAATCTATAAAATCGGATGAGAAAAAATATTATATATGTTTAATTTGTTGTATTATTTATTTAACTACTTCTTGAAAAAATACAATGTTTTTAGTTTTTATTTTTGAAATATTTCAATTTGAATTTAAATAATATGACTTAAATGATATAAAAAGAAAAATCAAAGAGGTTTAAGTTTCTATAATCCTTGGACTATATTATATAGGGAAAACTATTTTTGAGATAAAATGTAATTGATATTTTGATTTTGGTTGTTGAAATTTAGTCAGAAAATAAATAATTGGAATTAGTCGTTTTCTAGGAAAAACCTTAGCAATACAGTGTTTTAAGAAACAAAATATTGTTTCATTACTTGGTGTAGAATAAGAGTACATTGTTGATAGAATTTATTGTTCTCAATACTTTAGGATTGATCAAAATTTTTCTAAATTTGATATTTTATTTTAAAAGTAACTTATTTAATGAGAAAAGTTTTTTATTATTTAAATTTTAAAAAATATTTTAAATCATTCAAGAATAAATATTGCACCACTAGATTTAACTAATTTTGATAAAATGAAATATTAACATTGATTGATGTAAATTTAATAAATAAGTTTTAATAGAATCTATTTTGTTGAAATAAAAATTATTTTTCATGGATAAAATCATTACACCTTTAGAATACCATTTCAAGTCAACTTTATTTCTTTGGATTTAATAATTTAATGAAATTATATGATCATTGTGGATTCTTAATTCTATTGAATTTTATAGTTTACTAACATAAACTTAAATCCATTTTTATGTCATTTTAGTGGTAATATGATTCCCCACAGATGTGACCATCTCAATTACATGACATAAAACATGTTTCATTATGATACATTACCATGACCTTTTATGTTAAGAGTTTTACAGAATTAGGAAAAAAAATTAACTAAAAAACTCATATATTTTTAAACTAATGTATATTTTTTGGGACAATATATGAAAAAACTTGATCCATAATAATTATTCATTGTTATTATTCGGATCAAGAACCTCATGTCACATTGTTCTTATTTGAATAAAGCTCCTCATGCATAGATTTGATCCAATTATTATCCTTGTCAGACTCTCCAAATTATTTAGGCTCTAGTTAAGAAAAAACAAGTTTTTTTTGTAGAGTCTTACTCCTTCAAGTTTTCACTGAAACTTTCCAATCACTAGTGACAATTTATTTATTGATTTTAGCCTTAATTGCATTTCTTACAGTTGATAAAAATATATCCACATTTGAAATGATAACCCACTCATTAATACTTCTTAAAAATCACTTCATTTATTTCATCACACATCTAATAAACACTATGTATGTTTTAATTTAATTCATCTAATAACAAATCATTTTTTAACATTGACTTTTGGTTCAACCCTTAGGAATCTCTAATTACCATCCATGAAATTTTCACAAATGGGAGGCATTAACCTTTGATAATGAATATCTTATGTGTATTTATTTATTAAATATATAAAATGAATATTTTATGAACCAAATAGGATATCTTTACTTTATCTTGGTTGATTCAAAGATTCAATCCGATGTATCTTATTTTCTCCTCCGCCTCCTCACTCATTGATTTATTGTTTAATGATATCTATTTGTGTTTTTTTATCATCATTATTGCTTTACCATTGACATATCCATATGGTCAAAAATGTTTTCATAGTAAAATCATTATCTATAGAATTAATTCTTTGTTTCGTATTTATTTTTAATTTATTTCTTTTCAGTATTACTCATATAATAATTGTTTTTTGTACAAGTGGATTCTTTTATTCGAGTGGTGGTTTGTTCAAAGATGCTCATGCTCATGAGGGATTGGACTTAGAGCCTATAATTAAGATAATGAAAATAAATAAATGTGTCAAGAATGAATAAAACCACTAGTAAAAGTTGAATTCCTACTACTTATTTAATTAATTTTGTCATAATTTATCTACTATTTGTAAGTTAACTTCCTTATCGTTTATATATAATACTTATTTAGTTTTTTCATAGATCTTTTGGGAAGCCATATTTTGCTTTCAACTATCTACAATAAGACAAAAAAGTGATAAATGATTATTTTTTCCAATGTAATCGCATTTTCCATATTCATTGCCTTTCTTTGTCGAACTTCCAACACTGTACATTGATTCGATTTTATTAGCTGAAAAACATTTCTCACTGTTTAAAGACTCTGCTCTTATGAATTTCAACAATGAGAAAGGTTTTTTGGATAAGAATATCAATTCAATATGCAATGTTGGTAGTTTGATATAGAAATACAATAGAAACATGGTAAAAATGGTATTTAGGATTTTTTTTTGAGAATTTGGGAAATGTAGGAATCAGACACACCACAATCCGACACATGGTGTGACTGGTATGACTCAAAGTGCTTCTTTTTTATTTAAAATTAACATTAATTTTAGTAAAAAGGATAACTGACATACTCAAAATTCAGAAAACATATTCTGATTATTTTGATATTTTAGGAAACAATCCATAAGTCAGCTGAGACATGATAAATTATATGTACCTCAATTTAATGCACGGTGTGACAGCTATGACTCAATGTATCCATTATCAGTTTAAAATCAATAGTTTAGTTCAAAAAAGTTCACTCACTGAAAACAAATAAAATGTGCTTGGATTTTATTGATAAGTTAGGAAATTGATTGATAAGGCATTTTTGACAAGTAGAAATAGGTCTCATGTTAAACTGATATACGATGTGATCATTATAGGTCAGAGTGTGTGTTTCCAGTTTAAAATTACATTTTAGTAAAAAAAAACAAGTGACATACTCAAAACTGAGAAAAAAACATTCATATTATTTTTATACTTTAATACAATGATCCATAAGTCATTTTAGACGTGTATGAATCATCTATACCTCAATCTGATGCATGTTGTGACCTGTATGACTCCCAGTGTGCCTTCTTATTAAAAAATGACATCAATTTTAATAAACATGAAAAGTGATGTACTCAAAACCAAAAAAACATATTCATATTTATTTTATACTTTAATAAAATAATACATAAGTCATTTGATATGTGTAGGAACCAACCGTACCTCAATCCAACACACAATGTGATTGATATGACTCAAAGTGCGTCTTTTTATTTAAAAATGACATCAATTTTAATAAAAAGGAAAAATAACCTACTCAAAACTAATAAAACAAATTCATATTGTTTTTATACATTAGAAAAAATATCCATAAGTCATTTTCGATGTGTAGGAATCGGCCTCACCTCAATCTGATACATGATGTGATTGATATGACTCAATGTGTTCGTTATCAGTTTAAAATTGACAATTTAGTTCAAAAAATTCCACTCACTAAAAACTAAGAAAACGTTCTTGAATTTTCTTGATAATTTAGGACATTTATTCATAAGTTATTTGTGAATTGTATGAATTGTTCTCACATCAAACCAATACACAATGTGAGCAGTATGAGTCAAAGTGTGCATTTCCAGTTTAAAATGAAATTTTAGTAAAAAAGAAATGCGTCATACTCAAAACTGATTAAATGAATTCATATTATTTTGATACTTTAGGAAAATGATACATAAGTCATTTGATATGTGTATGAATTAGCTGCACCTCAATTCGACTCACGGTACGACCGATATAACTCAAAGTGCATCTTTTTATTTAAAATTGACAACAATTTTAGTAAAACTGACAACCCAACTACTCAAAACTATAAAAAAATATTTGTATTGTTTTCATACTTTAGGAAAACAATCCATAATTTATTTGTTACATGTAGGAATCAGCTGCACCTCAATTTGATACATGATGTGTTTGGTATGACTCAATTTGTCTGTTATCATTTTAAAATCAACATTTTAATTCAAAAAGTTACACTCATTAAAACCCAAGAAAACATAATTATATTGTATTTATAATTTAGGAAAATGATTCATAAGTTATTTTCAATGTGTAGGAATCAGTATCATATCAAACTGACACACGATGTGACCAGTATGAGTCAAAGTGCATGTTTCTAGTTTAAAATGACATTTTAGTAAAAAAGAAAAGAGACGTACTCAAAACCAATAAAACACACACATATTGTTTTAATACATTAGGAAAATGATCCATAAGTCATTTGATATGTGTAAGAATCATTTGAACCTCAATCAAATACACGATGTGACTGGTATGACTCTAAGTTCATTTTTTCAATACATAAGTATCATTTTAGTTTAAAACATGCATCACATCACCAAAACCGAGAAAATGATCATAAATTGTTTTCTATTAATTTAAATTCTCTATTCATACTTGATTTTACTAATTTCATGTAATTTTTGGTGCTACGGTGTGTTATTATAACACACAAAACTGGTGCTATAGTGTGTTGTTACAACACACTACAGTATGCCTCTTTATCAGTGCTTTTACAAGAGCTGATAAATGGTCCCTTATAAGTTCTTTTTAAGCATTGATAAAGGAATCCTTTATCAGTGATTTTTTAGTGATGATAAAAGACTTGAAATTTTAATCTTTATCCAATTGTCAGTGCTTATCTAGCATTGATAAAGAACATTTTTAGAGCTATTAAAGGCCCATTTTTTAGTAGTGTAAACACCATCATGCTTGACCAAATACGGGGTCTTGCACAATGGGTAAGGATGTAAGGGTAGATGAGGAGCATTGATGAGAGAAAAGAAAGGGGAAATAAATGATCTCATCGGATTCCACCACTAAATCTCCAAATCACTGAAGTTCCATCGAGTTTATCCAAAGTGGGGTTTGTTCATGATGGATCCCACAACAAGATAAATAGTCGCATTAGATGAATCCCATGAAGAAGAAATGAACCCCAACATCTCTAGATAAAGAATAAGATGGGGAAGGAGATGAAAACGTTTCAGGAGGAAGAAAAGGGAAGAAATAGGGAGAAGGATTAGTTTTCTGGAGATAAACCACTCACCACAATGGGGATAGGGAGGGAGCATTGGTGCTAGGAAGGAACCCTAGCACAAGAGGAGAAATAGAGGACCTAAAGAGTGGGGATCCATGGTCGTTATCCGAAATGAGAATTTAATATTACATTTAATTCTTCTAAATAAAATTCCTTAGTATCAAAATAAATAATAAATATTTAATAAATCATTATATCAATGAAAATAATTTATAAAAAACTTACAGTAAATCAAATGTATGAATATATGAAAAATATGAAAAATAGAGTAGTGTAGAAAGGATTATCTTTTAGGTATTGTTTTTTTCTCATGGTAGTTAAATACTTCGTGGTAGGTTCATCCTCATGGTAGGACAAGTCTTATGGTAGGTCAAAACTTATAGTAGGTTCATCCTCACAATAGTTCAGACTCAACTTGTGGTCGATTGACTTGAACATGTGGTTGATTAATTAGTCTTATGGTTAATCCCATATATACTCGGTTTTTAACTCATTCAGTCGATCAGTGACTTTGTTTAATTTTTAGTCATGCAGTTAGTCAAAATTTCTCCATGTGTTTGATTAAAATTTCTTCATGCGGTCGATCAAAACTTGTTCATATGGTTGATTGAAATTTTTGTATGCAGCTGATCAAAATTTATTTGTGCATTTCATTCAACTATTAGAAAAATCTAGACTATCTTCCTTACGGTTGATCCATAGTCATGTGGCAAATCCTTTTTTTCATGCAGTCTATTCATTTGGGAATGTGATCACTTTCTGCATAGTTACTTGATAGTTATGACTGATCAAAGACTTAGCCATATTTTTTAAAAGATATTGACTCCACATTATTAGCATACATAGAACATATATCACATTAACTCATATAGAGATAATTATTTCTTTGAAATCAGTTCATGAAACTCATAACAAACAATATCATTAAAAGAGTAAAAAAAAAATTATATTTTAAATTAAATACTAATTATGTTATAGGGAATAAAGGATTGAAATAAAATCTATGATAAATTATAATAAAATAAGTATTTGTAATTATTAAAACATAACTAAACAAAGTGGATCAAGGATCCACTTCAACATTCTCCCTCTTTTTGATAGTCACAAAACAAATGTAGATTCCAAAAATTTATCCCCATTTTTGGAATTAATAAAAAATGTTAAACAAATGTCTCCCTCTTAAATGTACTAATAGTTTAAGTTTTAATATTCTACCCCTAATATAGACAATCATTATTAGGAAAGAAACTAACCCTTCTAATATTAACATCAAACACAAATAGCTCCCCCCTAAATGATTACTAGGAAAGAAACTAACCTAAAAGTTTCATCAAACACCTAATAATAATATTAAGGATACATGAAAACATTTCAATATATTTAATGAATAATTTATAATTATATTCAATGAATTAAGTTAGTACCAACTATTTAATCACATGTTATAGAACTAAATAGCATATTATCATGCAGGATAAATAGAAAACAAATATAATTAAATAATCATCTCTAAAAAATAATTTAACCACTTAATTTTTTTTATAAAACAAAATTTCTATCATACACAGTTAAAATTTAATTTTATCAGAATTATATAGATCTAGGATCTTATTAAATATATGAATAAAATTATTTTCTGGGGAAATAATTTCTAGAATTATATTCTCTTTTTGAATAGGATTTCTAAGAAAGTGATATCTAACATTAATATTTTTAGTTTTAGAATGATGCAAAGGTTTTTTAGTGATATAAATTGTAAAATTATTATAATAATAAATTTAATTATTTTCCAAATTAAAATAAAAATAAGAAATAGTTTTCTTAACCTATAAATATGGTGAACAATAATATGTAACAACAATATATTCACTATCAACAATTTATAAAGATGCTGAATTTTGTTTCTTATAACTCCATGAAACCAAATATTTTACAAGAAGATGATACATACCTATTGTGCCTTTTATTTATATTTTTAAACCACCAAAATAAGAATATGAAAAGCTAATTAGTTCAAATGAAGTATATATAAGATTAAATAATCTAAGATTCAGAGAACCTTTAAAATACTTAATTAATTATTTGACTTATTTTAAATTAATTTCTTTAAGATTGGATTTAAATCTAGAACATATACATACTAAAAACATCGAATTTGGTCTTGATGTTGTTAAATAAATAAATAAACCAATCATATCTCTAAAAATCTTATTATCAATAGGTTTTCTAGTTTCATTATAATCTAGCTTACAAGAAGTAATAATTGGAATATTTGAGCTTTTACACCAATCAAGACTAAACCTTTTAAGAAATTATTTAACACATTTTAATTTATTAAGATATATACCATATTTCATTTTAAATATTTGAAATCTCAAAAAGAATTTATGTTCACCCATAATACTCATGTTAAATTATGAAGACATTAAATTTGAAAAATCGTTGTACAATACATCATTTAAAGATCAAAATATAATATCATCAACATATATTTGAGAAATTTAACTATCTTTAAAATTCATTTTTAAAAAGGTTTGATTAACTTTTATCTTTTCAAAACTATTATTTAAAATAAACAATGATAACCAATCATACAAAGATACAAGATCTTGTTTCAAACCATATTTTTTTAAACATTTCAAAATATGATTAGGTTTAGATTCATTCTCAAAATATGAGGGTCTATTTTAAAAAACCCATTTTCAAGAATATATCTATTTATTCCTTCTTATTGATTGTAACATTAATCCACTAATATAGATTTGTTTCTAATTTTTTTTTTCAGATTCATCTAACTTATTTCTAAAGATCCATTTGGTGCTAATAATATTTTGATGCTTTGGGGGATTTACTAGGCTCTATAATTTATTCATATCAAATTAATTTAATTCTTTATTCATTTCTATTATATAGTTTGAATCAGATAAATATTCATCTATATTTTTTGGTATAAACTTAGAAATAAAATCTTGGTAAACATAAACATTTCTTAAATAAGTTAAATTACCAATTACATTGAAAACCGTATGATGTTTATAGACTTTTAAATTTTGTTTAGGAGAGGTATACTCCCCCTTAATTGATCCATCCAATTATGAATTTTCTAGTTTTCCAAAGTTAAAATCTCTAATATCTTCCTCAACCTGGTATAAATATAATTTTCTTTCTTTTAAGTGATTTTCATCAAATTTGACATGAATTGATTCTTCAATAGATAAAGTTAGTTTTTTGTAAACTATATGTGCCTTACTATAATTAGAATATCCTATAAAAATACCTTCATTAGATTTTGGATAAAATTCTTCCTATGAATCCTTGGTAATAAGAATGAAAACTTTTCAACGAAATAATCTAAAATAAAAAATTTCAAGATTTATTCCCTTATAGATTTAATAAGGTGTTTTATTTAATAATTTTCTAAGTATAATTCTATTAGGAACAAGAAAATATTAGTTTACAACTTCTACCTAGAAATATTTTGGAAAAGAATACTCATTTAACATTGTTCTAGCCATTTCTTATAAGGTATTATTTATTCTTTCAACTACAACATATTATTTTGATGTTCTTAAGGATGAAGAATTATGATTATATCCTTTAACTTCACATAATTTATCAAATTACATATTTGAAAACTCACCACCTCTATCACTTTTAATTGATAAAATTAGATGCCCCTTTTCATTTTGAATCAATTTACAATGAACAATAAATTTAGACAAATCCTCAAATTTATGTATAAGAAAATAAGTCCATGTGAGTATGTTATGGTAATCTATAATAAAAAATATATACCTTTCACATCGTAAACTAACAGTTTTCATGGGGACAAATGAATCCAAATGTAAAAGATGAAGTGGTTTAGATGTTCTTACCTCATAAAATGATTTAAAAGATTCCTTATGCTTTTTACATTTCAAACATGAATCACATTTATAGGTGTTATCCAAATATAATCTGGGTAGATCCAGTACTTTTTGGTTTTTAGAGATCTTATGAAGTAACCTAAAATTTTCATGAACCAAACTTCTATAAAATAAAACATTTTTAGATTGTACAACATTTAAAAATTTGACATTTTTATTAGTTAATTAGGAAAAATAAATTAAATGAATGTTATTTTTTCTATTTTCATAAAATAATACATATTCATCTTTAAAAATATTTTTTTTTTAAATTTCACATTCATATAATAATAAAATATATATTAATTTTTTTTTAGATTATGATTTAAACCTTAAATAAATAAAACCTTTATAATGATAGAAAAATTTGAAATTGAAAACATTACAAAAACCTTTTTATTTACCATTTGAGTTATCAAAAAATGTAACAATACCTACATAAAACTTATAAAAAGATATAAATTTTGAGATATCACCAACCATATATCGTGAATATCCACTTTCCATAAACCATGTGTCATTTTTCATACTTCTAAGACACACTTTCTACAAAAACAAATTTAAGAATATGTTGGCACCCATGAAAATTTGTGTCTTATGGGATTATTATATCAATTTTTGGGAACCCATGTGGATTTCAACCATGTATTTACATGAAATATATATGAAAATTATTTATTATATACCTAGTGGATTGTGAAAGTTCACTGTGAAGGGGGGGGGGGGGTGAATTAGTGTACACAATTTTTATAGAATTTTTTTCTTTTTAAATTTTACCCTTTTTATATTCAAACATCTGCATATTTTAGGATGAATGGATATTTCTTGTTCAAACATGATCAAAAAACATGAAATATATAAAGTAAAAAAATCACAACACACAATATTTTTATAAGGGTCTCCCCTAAGATGGGTGACTATATCCTTGCTGCTTTCGGGTTAAGTCTAAGACACAGATTATCCATTAATAATATTTTAATCAATTACAATGGGTTTGTAAGGTTCTATATCTACTTATTAGATTATACTTTCATCCCACTAGTTTTATTTATACCATAACCCTAGCAATTTTATTTATACTAACATCCCACCATTGTATACATACGCAACACCAACACAATGAGAAATATCCCACAAACTTCAATATTTCACTACAACACAAAATTGATCTTCCTATTTCATCCACTACGATAAGATAATTATAAACTTAATCACTTACACCAATAGTCTTAAACTACCACTGGATTTATTAAATAACACCACATGAAAGTTGACCCAGTACTCTTGTTGAATAAGTGGAAGATTAAGCTTCTACTTTAACTCACTGTATAATCAAAATGATCAAATGAAAGATCTATATGTTACTGTATATTGTATTCTTCCTTGATTTTATAAATGATATAACTTCCAAATTAAATCACTTGATTTAATGAGAAAATATTATTTTTTATTTCCTTTTCTCAAACTATCAAAAAATGCACAATAACACTTATATTTCCGGTTTAGCTAGTGTAAATACTGCTCATAGTATTTTTGTTATTTTCATTCATGAATAATGAAAGGCATTCATAAATATAACATTTTATGCATGGTTTTATAAAAAATTCTTCAATATTATTGTAAATCCTCAATCATTCACAAATAACTTGCACTGATAATTCTTCTTTTGGTTTTCCATGATTCAACTAAGATTTCAGTCAGCTTCATGTATCTAAATTCTTGCAAGTATAAACATGTGGTTTTATATATATTCTTATTAACATATTCTAACTTCTTCCATCATGATTAGTGTATTATTATAATTCCATATCAACATTATTATCATTAAATAAAAATACTACTTCCTTTGGTATGCTACAACACTACTTTGGGTTTTTTACAATACGTAGATTCAACTTCTTCCTTGTGATAATCATTGTATGTGGAAACCTTATTCTTCACACAACTCCAACAATCCATAGTACTCCTCCTTCATGAAACTCTACCACTATAAACACATATATTACACATAATGCATGATCTTCAGAATATGAAAACTATATAAAGATCACATAACCAACAATATGCCATATCCCTTACTTATTCTTATTTGTGTAGCTAATCACTACACACAAATCCTTCCTTCTCCTTCGAACAGGTTAAAAATCATGAAATAGTTCCATCTTCATGCTAGTGAATAAGAAAAAATACAGTTTCTTCTTTTCAAAATTCATTGGATACGAAAATCTCTACTTTATTCATGTGTAGAACACATCATATGGATATCTCATTTCTCTATTTTTAATACAAGGGGAAGTTTCAGAAAATATCTCTATGTTAAGTTAAATAGATCTCTCCATCGATGAATTATCACTCTTAATCTCTCAATTTATATGTTTTATGATACACCTATAAATGGTAGTGTCTAGGGGTATTTATAGAAAAATACCGCCACCTATGTCCCTCTAAAAATCATAGCGAACCACTCATTTCCATTACTATGGGAAGATAATAGCACCACCTTTATTCCCTTGAGTTTGAATTTAGACTATGCAATCAATTATAAATCTTTATCACATTATCAAAAAATATAACTTGATCAACCAAGTAATACTCTATGTGGTTCAAACCTCATCGCATCTTGGACTACATCTTTGATAATTCAATATGTAAGATATCTTAACATCAGGAAGTCATGCATTATTTCTTCACCATGGATCTACTCAAAGTTATTTTTAATAAAAGAACTCTTTATAGATATAGAATAATTATTTTTATCACCTCACTATTATATATGATTGATCTTAGTGACTTCATGTTCTTGGCACGATCTTTGGATGGTCGCAATATGATCCTTAAATGTATGATGAAACTTTAATTGAGAGGTTGAGGATGACTCCAAGAAGTGAATGTTGTAACTCTTTTAAATCAGCTCGAAACTCTTATCGGACAACATTAATTGATCATATCGAATGATTCTGGTTCTATACATAAATTTTTAATATGAAATTACAATATTTATGCATCACATAACTCCACATCGAAAATATTTCCAACTTCTCAACACTTAATAATATACCACAAACCTTTATTAACAATTATAAGTTTCCATGCCCACTCTGGGATACTAACGACACTGCCTCATGTTAGTAGTGTCCTTCTCATGATTTTCCTAACCCATGAATGCACATATTCTTTCCCTTACTTATGAATGTTTGGACTCTAGTATGCATCTATTACATGGATAATATTTTTCTTATGGCTAGTTAGCTATAAGGACACATTTTTAATAAACTACACAAATAGCATACTTATAAAAATCTATGTATAATTTCATTTAATAATTCCTAACTAAACCTTAAAAAACTAAATATAATTATCCATTTACCCTTGTTTATTCTTAAAGATTCTTATCATGATCTAAACTCCTCAAGATATCATCCAACTGATGAAATCATTCAAAATCATCTAATGATTTATCTTCACTTCTTTATTTGTAAAAAAATTCACAGAATCCAAATATCATTTGCACATGACTTAGAAATTATGAAAAAAACTTCAATCACCACATGTTAATGTTTCTTTGTTTAAAGAAACAACTATTTTTCTCTAAACTTCTTTTCCCACTTAAAAAAATAATTCTAAAAGAATATTTAATTGGAAGCAATTCCAAATATGAATCTCACCCTTTCTGTGATTCTTTTCATAATCCATGGGAAACTACATTGCACTTCATTCATTGGGTTATTCCACTTCACCCAACACATATTAAATTTTTTATTGAAAACAAATATAACAAAAAAAATCCACTGGGTTCTTTAATCCCCACCTTTGTATTTGTTTGTCAATACCTTGGACTACTACATAGATGTTTCATAGATATATGTAAATATTTCTCCAAAACTCTTCAATAATTGTTTTTATTTAATAGTTTTTTTCTCCCCACTTATTAACAATAAAGTCAAAGGTCAATAGGTAGGTAATATTCTACTCATATTCTTAATTTTCATATTCTCCTCTTTCATTCTATTACTTTATTTGTTCTCTTCCTTCCACAAGAGAATTCATTTAAGAAAAATATGAATTAGTCTTCTTGAGAGAAGTAAAAGAACACATTTTACTTTTCAATTAGCTATCAATTAATAAAATCTAAGTATATATGAGCAAAGATCGATGTAGAAAACAAGAGTGACTAGCCAAGACCACATTGTCCATTAATTTTTCATCATGAAATACTAACAATGAAATATTATTCCAGGGGTTGATCAAAATGATTTTCAACTAATTACCTTCATTAATATCAACAAAAATATTTAAAATATTCAAGTGAAAGAATGTTTCCCCCCCTTTTCAATCCATTTTACTTTTGTCATCAAATATTTAGTTCCTCCCCTTCTGATTCATAATTTTTTTCAAATAAAGATAAGAGAGAATAAATATTTAATAAAAAGATTCAATTTTTATAATTTCAACATTTAAAATCATTAGATATATCCCTTACCTGAAATTCAAATATTAACATGATACAAATTTAGATATAAAAATATGTTGATTGTACTTCAAAACTACATTTCCATATAGGGATAAATTTTATCCATCTTCTTCATTATGTGTATGATCCTGGCCTTTCATAAAGGTACATCCTTGTTAATTTTTTTGGTTAAAACCTATTACAAAGTTAAAGAAGTGTTTATAGAGTGATTTCGGAGTTTCGAGAGTGTTTTAGGGGTTTAGGACACAAAAGGAGCTGAAAAGTGTCCAAATAGTGCATATCGCATGGTTGGTGCACATTTTGGAAAATCGTGTGCTTGGACCAGAAAACCATGCAGCATGGGAGCCATTATGGATAGAGGGCTAGTGCATGGTTACCACATAGTTTGTAAAACTGTGAGGATATCTCTGGGTAACCTTGTAACCCAATTTCCTCTAGATAGTGGCTTTCACATGGTTTGCACACTGTTTGGAAAACCATGCGGGTAAACCATACACCCCATTAAAAGTTAAAAAATTTATAGTTTTTCCATATTGGGATTTTATATACCCACTAAATTTTTCCTCCCATTTGACCCACTCTACCCTAGGTGATGAACTAGTATCCCCCTCCACCCCCATGGATGGTTTTATTTAATTTTTTGGACATTTGGAGCATGTTTGGGTGTGAATTGAAGATTCGGGTGAGTCTAACACTCCTCTTTCTCTATTTTCTAGATTAGGGATTGTGGAATCCCTCATATTATTCCAAATCCCTAAAAACTTCACTTTTACAATAGATTCTAGGCTGGGGTTTTTGCGGGTGTTTGAGTTTGAATCAAAGGTGGACATTAAGAAAAAATTATTCAATGGTCATGAGGTAGGTGGTCTTAAAGCTTTTACCCATAGCCTTGATGTGTTATTTATGTATGTAGTTTTTTATTCCACTGTTATGTTTCATATTGATGTCTTGGTTTATAAAAAGAGATTTGGACCTTATATTGAGGTGATAGAACCTTCACAGACCCCATTGGGTTAGTCGATGATATGAGACCAAACCTAGGGATACACATGGGGTAAACTAGACCCTTGTAATTGGTGAAAAAAATTGGTAAACCTTGAGATTGGGGTATTATGAGAGTGAATGGGTAGTGAAAATTTAATTTATGCATGGGTAATGTTAAAGGACCGATTGAAATAATTTATATGTTGGATTTTGAAATGATTTAAAGGTTTTGAAATGAGTTTGAAGGTATGTTTGGGGCTTCGACCTGGTTTTATATTTTTTGAATGAAAAATGATGTTTGAAAATGAGAAATGTTTTCAAAGGAGGTGTTGAACTCAAAGTGATTCAAAATGGGTTTTTATAATGGATTTAAAAAGATGTTTTAAATAGTAACAAGGTTCACTTTTTGTGAAAATGGTTTAATAGTTGTATTGACTGGTTGAAAATGAAAATAAAGACCTTATGGTATGTTTTAGTTTTTCAAAGGGGAATACCTGTGTTCTAAAGGGTGGTTTCAGGATGATTTCAATGAGTATTTTGAATTATGTTTATTTCCATGATGTATTTTATAAAAGTTCCAATGGGACCATAGTAATTGAAGGGATGTAAGGGTTAGTGAGATGGAACCCATGGCAATCACGTTGACATGATAACATGCTTATAAAATGAACTAAATTATGAATGGGCTTAGTTGATGATATAGCATAAGGGGGTGTTTGGAATGATGTGAAAATGGGTTAAATGGGATTAATGTGAATGTGCCAAATGGATTTTTATTTGCACTTGAAATATTTAAGGGGGTCAATACATGGGAAATGATGAGCGGGTTATGTAAAATAACATATAGAGAAGGTTAAATATGTAAAATGGGTTAATGTATGGTAATTAGAGAGTATGCTTAATTATTTTAGGCATAATAAATGAGAATTGAGATAAATGGAAATGTAATGTAAATGGAAAAGGGTTAATGGGTTGAGGAATAATATTAATTCCCAAATTTATTGTTGTGGATTGTGATGTTGTTATTGGTATTTGGATATGGTTGGCTATGATGTGGTATTTGTGTGATTAAGGGATAAATAATAACGTGAACATGGCTTGGTCAAGTGGGGTATTGACATGAGGTTCTATGCCCATGGGTCGAGTTGGACTGAGGCTCCAAACTCCACCCCACAATATACTGGTTTAGGAAGGGGACAGAGCTCTATTCCTATAACAGTTGCATTTTGTAACATCCCCAAATGATAAAGGGTTAAATGACTAAATGATATGACTCATGTCAACAAGGTGCACCTTTCTTTTTAGGAGCCTACATGATTAGAACTCCAAAGTTAAGCGTGCTTGGCTTGGAGTAGTGATCAGGATGGGTGACCTTCTGGGAAGTTTCTCAGGGTGTGTGTGAGTGAGGACAAAGCACACTGGAAAGCACACTGAAAAGCACACTGGAAAGGACATGTGTTGGCCCATAGGGACAGTCATTAGTCAGATGACCTGTTCAGGCATGTGGGTGGACCCTAGGGTGGGCCCCACGTGTCTGCGGGGCAACTGGTGGTACCTGGTAGGCCAGGACCCGATGGCCATGTTAAGGCGGGGTGTCTGTGATATCACCGGGACCCGGTTGTTACATTTGGTATCAGAGGTGGTACCCAGCCTTAAGTGCGGTGCACTGCCTGGGTTGAGATGTAGGGCCCACAACGATGGTGTTTTGCTCTAAAGGGGGGGGGGGGTGATTGTAACATCCCCAAATGATAAAGGGTTAAATGACTAAATGATATGTCTCATGTCAACAAGGTTCACCTTTATTTTCGGTAGCCGTGCTTGGCTTGGAGTAGTGATCAGGATGGGTGACCTTCTGGGAAGTTTCTCAGGGTGTGTGTGAGTGAGGAAAAAGCACACTGGAAAGGACATGTGTTGGCCTGTAGGGACAGTCATTAGTCAGATGACCCGTTCAGGCATGTGGGTGGACCCTAGGGTGGGCCCCACGTGTCTGCGGGGCAACTGGTGGTACCTGGTAGGCCCGTAACTGATGGCCATGTTAAGGCGGGGTGTCTGTGATATCACCAAGACCCGGTTGTTACATTTGGTATCAGAGGTGGTACCCAACCTTAAGTGCGGTGCACTGCCTGGGTTGAGATGTATGGACCACAACGATGGTGTTGTTCTCTAAAGGGGGGGGGGTGATTGTAACATCCCCAAATGATAAAGGGTTAAATGACTAAATGATATGTCTCATGTCAACAAGGTGCACCTTTATTTTCGGTAGCCGTGCTTGGCTTGGAGTAGTGATCAGGATGGGTGACCTTCTGGGAAGTTTCTTAGGGTGTGTGTGAGTGAGGAAAAAACACACTGGAAAGGACATGTGTTGGCCTGTGGGGATAATCATTAGTCAAATGACCCGTTCGGGCATGTGGGTGGACCATAGGGTGGGCCCCACATGTCTGCGGGGCAACTTGTGGTACCTGGTAGGCCAGGACTCGACGACCATGTTGAGGCGGGGTGTCTGTGCTGTCACCGGGACCCGGTTGTTACACATTTCACTCGGACTGAGGCTTGAAGGTGAGTGTTATTGGATGACTACCTAGACTGAGGATCTAATGTAAGTGTGATGTATTGTTATGAAATGTTTCTCCCTAGTGAGATAAGGTGCTTAACTTAAACCCTCATGCGTGGTAATTGACCAACTTAGGCCGTAATGTAAATGATTTAAATTCCTAACCCATGTAAGATGACAGGAAGATGAATTTAGTAATGAAGATAGCATAAATGATGAAATGGAAATAAGGATGAAATTAGATTAAATGATATTATGGCTAATGGGTATGTAATGAGTTGTGATTAGTTAAAATCCATTATGGTTAAATGTGTGTGTCACCCTTGTACCTTGTCTTAGACTCCCAGTGTAACTTGAGTTAGTTTTTAGTTGGTCGAGTCTAGAGAACTTAATGGGTAAATAAATATTAGAGAATTAATTAAAATTTTTCCTTGTTACTTGTTTATTTATTGAACTTTTTACCTGCATACACATTTTTATATACTGGTTATTGCTTTAGACAGTGTTGGTGGTGGTCTACTGAGTTGTACTCACACCCTACTTGGGCCACCATAGAACTTGGGTACCAGATCATATGATACTTGTTTTCAGGTATAGGTTCAGGATAAGGACTTGGTGTTTGGTTGTGCATGGGATGACAAGGTGGATAATGGGAGTTCAGGACCAAATTGGGACTCAGATATGGGTTTGGAGTCCTTTGGTAGTTTGATTTTGGTTTATTTTTTTATTATTGCTCGACATATAAAGTATTCACCATATTTTACTATAGCATGAGTACCTTGTTACTTACTGGTCCTTATTGAATGTTTTCCATATTTTGTTCATGTGGTTATTTTATCTGTTTATGTTACTTATGTTGTGGCTTCACTTTGATAAGTGGGTATAGTCTCCCCATGTTTCTCTTTAGACCCACATTTCTAGTCAGAAGCCTCTGGCATATGGGGAGGTGTGCTTGAGGTCACGTGACAATTCGACCCAGGACATCGGTTATTGTGGCTTTCAGATTGGGGTTGTTACAAAGTGGTATCAGAGCATGTATTTTATATTACTATTTGGGGTATGGTAGACATGAGACTAGTATTATGTCAGTGCCTAGTAGTGAGCTCGTTCCTGGGTGCCTGCAACCCCATGTATAAGGAAAAATCTAGGTTTCCAGGGGTGGGAGTTGATGTTCAGTTTTTTTCTTTTATGATTGATTGTTATTTCCACCTCAAGTGGTGTACCTGGATGTGATTCTGTTGATTTATGAGGTTTTACCACTTAGAATGATGTGGAAAGAGAGGTCATGTGAGTTCATGCATCATTCTATGCATGTAGGATATATATGTCATCCGTATATTTCCTATGATTGACTTGTGAATGACATGATGACAAACCAAATGGGTATAAAAATTGAAATTAAATGAAACAATGGGTGTTGAAAAGTAGTTTAAAAAGGGGTTCTAGGAAAAATAAATCCTTGATTTTGTAAAGGGGATTTTTTTTGAAATGTGATTTTGAATAAAATTGTGATTTTTTAAATTATGGGATAATAGAAGGTTTTTGAAAGTATAAATGGTTGGGTTTTGAAAATGAAAAGTTTTGAAAAGTGAAATTGTTGGTTTAAATAGTAAGGATAATTAAGTGGGTAAATGGGAGAATAATAGAACTTTTAGGGACACCAGTAGTGGTTATCCCTTGTGTTAGTTTTTGATCCTGGGTATGGGTGGTTCGATCAGTGAGATTGCCATTGTTTTGAGACCTTATAAGTTATGTTTGGACTCTAAGTTGGGTGTTCAGTTGGTGGTTTTAGTGTATGTGTGCGAGTATATTTGGTGTGGGACCCATAGTAAATACTTTTTAGGTGTGTTAGATGTTGTGTGTTTGGAATGGGGTAGGATGACCATTGTGAACAACTGGTTTTTTGGGTTGGTGTGTGTGGCTTAGAGAGGGCTAGAGACCCTTGCTCAGTGTGGCTCCAGTTTGGGGAGTTGGCATTTTTTGAATTTTTAGGATGACCTATGAGAGAGTTCGGTCATGAGGTTAGTTCTTATGGGTGCATATAGAACAATTAGATGCCTAAAATGTGAAATTTATGCATGACGGGTGCCCTTAAGTTTAGTAAATGTTCTTAGTTATGCCTTGCACTCGCCTCAGGGAAGCACAAGGGAACTTAAGTCTAGTTTTAAGAGTGGTTGTGAAGGGAATGATCATTCAGATACTTGAACCTATGGTTTTGTTGGAGATATATGCAGAAGGAAATGTTGGTTTGTGGATATATTGAGTGATGTACGGCTCATGCAATCTAGATATGGGTTTTGTATTTGGTCGCAGGAGAGTATGATACTGTGTAAGAAGAAATCGAGTAGGGTGATGAAAATTGTTCCAAAAGGAATGTTGGATCACAAATTCTTAGTATAGGGTTGTGGGATAGTGGTGAGTTTGGTTGAAAACCCAATCGAGTTGAGGTGTTCTAGTGTGGATGAGGCACTGACATGCATGGAAGACTGATACCTTTAGTAAGTTGAGGTGTCAACTTGGTAAGAGGTGAAAATGATGATGGATGGTTATGGTGGTGTTCATCGATGAATTATTGGTTTACTTTTAACCAAAAAAATCATGCCTAATATAATGACATCATCCAGGTGCACTGACAAGGTTCTAGATTTACACCTAGCGGCTTGAATGTGTTTAGGTCAGGTGTGGACATCTTGGGGGATACGCTCAGGGAGAGGTATGTGTGTGCGATCCATATGGTGGGGGAGTACACCATCAGTTGGTTGCGGAGAGGCCCTCAAAATGTACTAGATGACAATGGATTCCATGGGTTTCATTCTCAAAATCTGAGAATGGGTAGCGGGTATTATTAGTTGGTTGTCCCAGGAAAGGCCGAACAACCACATCCAAGTTCAAGGTTTATCTTGTGATCGATGTGTGATCTGTGTCGATTGTGAAGGATTGAGGAAGGTAGTGGGAATGATACTACTAAGGTTGGAGCACTATGTTAAATCTTGGATGTGTGGAGCACACTGTAAAGTAGATGTGGCGACATCTATAAGCAAATGGAAATACTATGAGGTGCATGTTTGGGTTCCTTGTGAAAAACCCAGGTTCTCCTTTGGTGTGAGGATCAACCAAGTAGAGAGATGGCCTCAAGATTGGGCTATTTCTAGAGCTAATCAGAGTGTTCATGTTTGAGATGTGTTGAGAGGTGTTGTAGAGCACGATAATGGTTTGAAGAGTAGTGAATTCCATAATGGAGGAAGTTTTACCAGACGCTGGGGATGACTTTAGTAAGTGCATATGAATGATGGAGGTATGACTTAAGTAAAAAGGGATACATGGATAGGTAAAGTGGCAATGTAATAGAAATGGAGGTTGGGCATTGATGGGGTGAGTCGACTAGGGATGGCCTGACATAGCTGGGTAAAAAATAATGGATGTGGTGGGTTATAAGCCAACTCTAGTTAATGTTGGAAGGGAAAGTGCATTTTGATTTTGGGAATGGGTTATGATGAAGAATAAAATCACCCATGAATGAGTATGAATAATTTAGGTTTCCAATTTAGGAAGTTTCAATAAAAGGGAAGAATACCAATGTTGGATGATGCTCTTGTGAGTGTTTGAGTGTAGTGAGTTGGACAACACGTCAAGTAAGTTGTGAAAGTTGAGTTGAAGTTTTGTTGGTCTCTTTTTAGATTATGTAAGTTCTAAATACTAGTAAAATGGTGATGAGAGGATGAAGTATATGGTGGGAAGCACCGTAGCAGGCAATTAGTCGGTTAATTATGTAACCGGCGGTTCAAGTTGAATGAACCCGGGTAGGAGACATCTTGGTGATACAGAGTTGGTGATGGGCGTTGGCTTAGGTGTTGAGTGGTTAAGTATCTATAGATTAATATTATGTTGGGGTTATGATTTTTAGATGTTATAAATGAACCATGGTTTTTGGCCATCATGTTGCGGACCAGGATAGGTTGTGAGGTGTGGTTAAAATTAGGGCATTTCCCTTGGTGATTTCGAGCTTGGAACACCATTAATGCTTTGAAATGATCTAGGTGAGATGGAAACAAGTGATTTGTTCCATGATGTGGGGAGAGGATCGGACCGAGAGTGTTTAGTTTGGTCCTTCCAGGGTAATATAGTGCCTAATCGGTATCCTTTTGTGTGGTGGTCTAGTGGCATTAACCAGAGTTTTCTCTTGTGCTTGGTGTTGGTAATGATGAGTTGAGGTGAATGTGTCCTCAAGGAGAATTAGATTGTGATTGTGGAACTTGGTGAGGGAAATGTTATTGTGGTAGGACTGTTTCCTTTCTCTGAGCATTTTTGCAGCATGTGTGATCTTAGGGAGAAACTCATAAGGTGAAGGTTGATTAGTAGGTTTGTGGTCTAACCTTTTTGGTCTTGAGGGCTTGGAATTTCTTATAAGTACATCTTGTGTATGAGACGTTATAAGGTGGAGATGTTTTAAGATCCTAAAATTTCATAAAGGTACATCCTTGTTAAAATTTTTGGTTATCCCTCTTCTATAGTTAAAGAAGTGTTTATAGAGTGCTTGAGGAGTTTTGGGAGTGTTCTGGTGGTGTGGGACATGAAAGGAGGAAAAAAGTGGCCAAACAATGTATAGCGCATAGTTGGCACATAGTTTGGAAAACCGTGTGCCTGGACTAGAAAACCGTGTGACATGGGAGCCATTTTAGTTAGAGATATAGAACACAGTTACCACATGATTTTACAAACCATGCAAATATCTCCAGGTAATCGTGTGAACCAATTTCTCCTAGATAATGGATTGTGAATTTTTTTACATGGTTTATAAAACCATTCACCCCATTAAAAGTTAAAAAATTTACAGTTTTTCCATCTCGGGATTTTAGATCCCTATTTGATTTTTCCTCCCATTCGACCCCCTCTACCCTAGGTGACAAACCAGTATCCCCCTCCACCACCATGGATGTTTTTTTATTATTATTGGGAATTTGGATCATGTTTGGGTGAGAATCAAAGATCTAAATGAATCTAATACTCCTCTTTTCTCTATTTTTCAGATTAGGGCTTGTGGAATCTCTCATCTTCTTATGAATCCCTAAAAACTTCACTTTTTCAGCATATTCTAGGTTGGGGTTTTTGAGGTTGTTTGAGTTCAAATCGAAGGTGGATATTAAACAAGAATTCATCAACGGTCATGAGGTATGTGGTCTTAAATATTTTACCCATAGTATTGATGTGTTATATGTGTATGTAGTTGTTTTATTCCACTTATATGTTGCATATTGATGTCTTGGGTTATGGAAAGGGTTTGGAACTTATATTGAGTTATGATAACCTTCACAAACCCCATTAGGTTAGTCGATGATGGGAGAATGAACCTAGTTCTACCCATGGGTTAAGTCGAACCCTTTTAATTGATGATTTTTTTAAACCTTGAGATCAGGGTATTATGAGAGATAATGGGTAGTGAAAATGTAATCGATGCATGGGTAAGGTTAAAGGAGTTATTAAAACAATTTATAGGTTGTATTTTGTAATTATTGGAAGGTTTTGAAATGATTTTGAAGGTATGTTTGGGGCTTAGACCTGATTTTTTATTTTTTTAATGAAAAATGATGTTTGAAAATTAGAAATGTTTTGAAAGGTGGTGTTGACCTCAAAGTGATTCAAAATGGGGTTTTCTAAGTGATTTAAAATGATGTTTTAAATGTCAATAAGGTTACCTTTTTGTGAAAATGGTTTAACGGTTGTATTGACAGGTTGAAAATGGAAATAAATGCCTCAGGTCATGTTTTAGTTTTTCAAAGGGGAAGTCCCATGTTTTAAAGGGTGGTTTCAAGATGATTTTAGTGAGTATTTTGAATTGTATTTATTTCTATGATGTAGTTTATAAAGGTACAATGGGACCATAGTAAGTGAGATTAAACCCATAGAAATCATGTTGACATGATAACATGATTATGAAACGAACTAAATGATGAATGAGACTAGTTGATGATATAACATAAGGGGGTGTTCGACATGATGTGAAAATGTGTTAAATGGGATTAATGTGAATGTACCAAATGGATTGTGATATTCACTTGAAATGCATAAGGGGGTCAATACATGGGAAATTATTAGTGGGTTATGTGAAATAACACATGGAGAATATTGAATACGTTAAATGGGTTAATGTATGGGAATTAATGAGTATGATTAATGATTTTAGACATAAGAAATGGGAATTAGGATAAATGACAATGTAATGTAAATGGAAAAGTGTTAATGAGATGAGGTATAATATTAATTCCCACATTTATTATTGTGGATTGTGATATTGTTATTGGTATTTGGCTATGGTTGGTTATGATGTTGTATGTATGTGGTGAATGGATAAATAACCATGTTCACATGGGTTGGTAGAGTTGGGTATTGACATGAGGTTCTATGCCCATGGGTTGAGTTAGACTGAGGCTCCAAACTCCACCCCAAAATGCACAGGTTAGGGAAGGGGACAAAGCTTTATTACCCTAATAGTTTCATTCCACCAATACTAAGTTTTTGAGGTGAGTGTGATTGGATGACTACTTGTAATGAGGCTCCAAGGTAAGTGTGATGTATTGTTATAAAATGTTTCTGCCTAGAGATATAGGGAACTTGACCTAAACCCTTATGCATAGTAATTGACCAGCTTAGTTTATAGTGTAAATGATATAAATTCCTAACCCATGGAACATGAGAGAAATATGAATTTAGTAATGAATATAGAATAAGTGATGAAATGGAAATAAGGATGAAAATGGATTAAATGAATATTGTGGATAATGGGTATGCGATGAGTTGTGATTAGTTAAAATCCCTTATGGTTAAATGTGTGTGTCACTCTTGTTCCTTGTCTTAGACTCCCAATGTGACATGAGTTAGTTTTGTTGGTTGGTCGACTCTAGAGAACTTAATGGGTAAATGGATATTAGACAATTACTTAAATTTTTCCCTGTTACTTATTTATTTATTTCATTTTTACCCACATACACATTTGTATAGACTGTATATTACTTTAGACACTGTTGATGGTGGCCTACTGAGTTGTATTTACACCCTACTTGGTCTACCATGACACTTGGGTACCCAAGGAAATGATACTTATTTTTAGGTATAGGTTTAGGATAGGGACCTAGTGTTTGTTTTTACATGGGATGACAGGGTGGAGCGTGGGAGGTCTGGACCAGGTTCGGACTCAGATATGGGTTTGGAGTCCTTTGGTAGTTTGATTTTGGTTTATTTTGTATGACTTCTTGACATGTAGAGTAGTCACTAGATCTTTCTATAACATGATTCCGTTGTTACTTACTAGTCCTTGTTGCATGCTGTCTATGTATTGTTCCTATGGTTATTTTTTTTCTATTTATGTAACTTCTGTTGTGGCTTCACTCTAATAAGTGGGTATAGTCTCCCCATGTTTATATTTATACTCATGATTCTAGTTATCAACCACTAGTGTATGGGGAGGCACGCTTGAGGTCATGTGGAAATCCGACTCAGGGCATTAGTTATTGTGGCTTACAGGTCAGGGACGTTACATAATGGTTAGTTTTATTCATGAATGAAATCCAATAACAATTTTAAAATCAATTAAAGTGTTTCCAAGAGACAACATGAAGAAAATTGAAATAAATTTCTCCATGATGGATTTCTTCTTGGAAGTAATATATTTTTTCATAGTATTTATTTCTTTAAGTCTCTCCCTGAATATTCTCCTCACCTTCAATTTTATATACATAAATACAAACACAAAATATACATGCTAATAATGTGGTTCTTAAATGTTTTTTAGTTAGAGAAACAAGGATGATATTTATTTCTCATCCCATAATATATTTTTAATTCATATCCATATATATAAAAACTCTTTATGCTTTTTACTTATTTTATTTTCTATATTTTATCGTATAACGGAAATATAGACCTCTTTATCTATTTAGATTTAATCCTAGATGGAGTAGGATTATTTACATTAGTAAGAAATAAACTTTCATTATTTTTTTCCTGATCTAAATTCCTTAACAATTTTATCTGATCTATCAAACTAATTAAACATTCTGTTGAAATATGTTAAATTTTATTATTGTATATAGAATCCTTCTTTGTAACAACATTCTTAGCACAAGAAGTCACTAGTGATTTTCTTTTTTTATCCAACAATTCATCTTGTCTAGGAATATATGTCATGCATTTGTTAACTTTATGTATGAAAATTTTTCACCTTCTACATAAATTTTCAGAAACATTTGAGTTATCCATTTTAGTCAAACTCTCATGAAATTTGTTTTTTATCTTGGATTTCATGCACTGAATCAATCCTTTTATTTCTTTCTAAAATTGATTCACTTATATACTTTATATTTCTGATACAAAAATTGATATTCATGTCCTTTCTGCAAAGGTCCATGATGTAGCCCTTCCAAACACAATAGAAACATATTTTATTTGATGTAGCATCCTTTTCAGTATTCTTCTTAGGTGTATCCTACTTCATAGTTTTCTTTATTTTATTCTTTTTCTTATACCCCAAGGAAGACTTATATGATTTTGTTCTCTACTTATTCATTTTTTTGGTATATTATTTTCATCAATATATGTGTAGTTCATGGTTGTTATGTATCGACATTCATCATAAATTTTACCACTTATATTGAAACAATCACATTAATATTTAAGATATACAAATATACTCTTTATGAATATATTATTATTCATTTTTGAATTATTAATTTGTTCTATAGGATTTATTTTCATAAAAGATCTTATCCCACTTAATACATGCCTTCTGTAATCACCATGCATTGAAAAATTATAACAATAATCAACAAATTAATTCCCAAACTTCCAACAATACCAATAGTGGAAAAAAATCTTGATATCTTCTTCTGTGATATAATCTGATTGTCTTTAACATCTTCCTATTTTTGGACAACATAACTACTTTTTTGTCCTTTTCATGGGGAACATGAATTATTACTCTTTATCAGATCCACATTTGATGATATGGTAGGTTTTTCATTGGTCTTATTTACCCATTTTTGATTATAATTATTTCTAAAACTTGTACTAGTAGATGAAGAAATATTAATATAGATAAAAACTTATGGGAAAAGGTTTACCTTCTTTAATGGGACTATAATATATTTATATTTAGATAATATGAATCTATTCCTACCACTATGATGAGTCTTCTCAAAGGTGGAAATCTTTTCAGAAATAGTCTTGGTGGCCTTTCATTTCTTAGTATCTTGGGAAGTCTCAGATTTTTTCAATTCATAATTTTTTCAATTTGAATTCCAATTAAAGAAACTTTAGGTTGAGAGTAATCTTGTCATATTAAACTAATTCCAATTATTATTCCCATTAACTATTCATTTTATAAATATGATCTTTATGCATTTGATTTGCCTCTAGTAGGGATACAAATTTTTAATTCTCTTTACTTTAACCTCTAGCTAAGCTTATTTAACATTCATAGAGGTTCTATTCAATTTCTCTAATACATGTATCACTTCCATAAAAACTTACTAAATCACATACTTCTAAAAAATAACCCATTTTAATTCATCTTTAATGATAGTGGATATTTCATTTCAAAGTGATACAGACTGTTCTTTTGATTATTCAGCCATGATGAATTTTTATTTATATAACATTAAAGTGAATTATTTGGATTTTATTTCTAATTGATAATTGTTGAAATTCATGGTAGCTTTATGAGATTCTTAAAATATATGGATAATCTCAGTAAGGATTTTTTCTTTCACTACTTTCTCACACACATTTCTTTACAACTCTTATTTAACTTGGGAAAAATTTTATTTACAAAGTAATATAGTTTATTATTTGGATTCAATAATTTGTGTGATTATTTTGTATCTTTGGAACACCTTTAACAAATATTTCTCCATATCCTAAATTTCCTCTTCTAGCCATGATTTTTTTTATCATATAGTCTCTTGATAAATTAAAATATGTAAGTGAAAACATTGATAAAACCTTTTTTTAGATAATATTTGACTTATAAATAAAAATATCTAAGTTATTAAATAAAATATTCTTTATTACTATTTTAACTATAATCATCAAAAGGATAATTATTAACTTATTTAATAGATACTACTGATAGAATACCACTCTGACTGCATTCAGTTTGTGATGTATCATATTTAATATTTAAACTCTTTCTTAGTTTCCTTATATTTTTCTTATGTATATTCTGTAAGGTTTTTTGTATAAACATCCTTATTATCACTGAAAATGATGATAAAAATATTTTATATTTGAGAAAAATATTATACATATTCAAATTCAAAATTTCACTTCATATATGTATGATAAAAATAACTAAGAAAGTAAGGGGGGGGGGGTGAATTAGTTTACACAAGTTTTGAAAAATTCTTTTCCTTTTACTTTTTACCCCTTTTTTATATTTGAACCTCTGTAGCTTTTAGGATAAATGGATCTTACCCATTCAAACAAAATCAAACCACATGAAATAAAAAAAATAAATTAATCACAACACACCATTTTTTTATAAGGTCCACCCTCGATATAGGTGACTACATCCTTACTATGTTTAGGTCTTGTTCGAGACACAAATTATCTACTAATAATCTTTCAATTAATTACAATGGGTTGGAATAGATCAATATATACTTCCCAGATTATATTAAAATCCCATTAGTGTTCTTTATAATGACAACCCACCAATGTTCTTTATATAGGAATCCCAACAATATACACAAAAACAACTCCAAAACAATGAGAAATATCACACAAAATTCAAGCTACCATTGCAACACAAAACCAATCTTCCTCTTTGATCCATTGTGATAAGTTGATTCTACACTTGATAATTTTCACTAAAAGTATTCTACTTCCACTGAATGTAATCAATAACACTAAATTAAATTCAGCTCAGTACTCTTATTAAATAAGTAGAAGATAAAAAATCTACTTTAACTCACTAAATAATTAGAATGGTCAACTGAAATGTCAGTAGGTCACTGCACATTATTATCTTCCTCAATTTTCTAAAAGATAACACTTCTTACTTAGATCACTCTATTTAATGGGAACATATTATTTTTGATTTTATTTCCTCAAACTATCCATAAATACACAATATCACCTCTACATCAAGTTTAACTCATGAAAATACTTCTCATAGTATTTTTTTATTTTCATTCATGCATAATGCATGGACTTCATGAATATAACATTTTATGCATGGTGTTATCAACCCTTCTTCACCATTCTTATCACTCCTTGATCATGTATAAATAATTTTCTCTAATAATTCTTTTTTATGGTTTTCCAAGATTCAAGATAATATTTTAGTTAGCTTCACACATCTAACTTCTTGCAAGTATAAACATGTGGTATCAAATATATTTTCTCACCATTTTCTCACTTCTTCTATCACACTTAGTGTAAGCCCACAATACTATATCAGTTCTATTCTCATGTAAGAATAACACTAATTAATTTGGTATACTAGGTAATCCTCCTTCACATAACTCTACCACTATATACACATAGATTATATATAATTCATGATCTTTATGACATAAAAACTATGTGAAGATCATATAACCAATATTACATGATATCAATTATTATTCATTGTATAACTAATCATTGTACGCAAATCCTTCCTTCTCTTTCATGCTAATTAACAAGCACAAAACAATTCCTTATTTACACAAGTGAATAAGTGTAGATCCAATTTCTTCTTTGTTTAGTTATTTTTATGTATAAATATTTAATTCTTTCAATGTATAACTCATCACATGGATATCTCTCTTTTTTTCCCAAATATAATATGAAGTTTCAGACAATATCTATTTGTTTGATAAAATAGAAGTAAAATTCGATGAATTCTACCTCTATATCTCTCAATCTATCTATTTTGTGATATATTTATACATATAAGTGTCTAGGAGTATTTATAGAAAAATACAACCACCTATGGAACTCTAAAAATTATAGTTAACCACTCATTTTAACCACTATAGTAAGTTAAGCGCACCACCTGAAATTGTTCTTAAATGACCAGTCAGACTCTACAAGGAGCAGAATCCAGATGGGGATCAGAGCAGACATATTCACCAGAGTAGAAGCTAAGAGGATTGTCAAGAATGAGAGGTTATGACATTGCCATCGGGACAAGCCTGTGCATACATTTTAAAGCCTAGTAGAATAAGCCATGTGAAGGTGGAGGGCTGATATCATGATGAAGAAGACTAGGAGGAGCAATTCCAAGTATTGTCTATATATTTTCTAAGACCTACGGGTCATGTAATATCAATGACTATAGGAATTTTAAGGGTTCCCCCTCATCCCTTGAAAGGAGGGTTATCAAAATCAATAAAAAAATAAGTCCTTCGAGCCATTCAGGTAATAATATATTGTGAACCTTTTCCCCACTCATTGCGAGTATCCGGTCCTGCTATGGGATACTACTAACACTACCTCGTGATGGCACTATCCTTCTCATGATTTTCCTGACCCATATGTACACATGAACTTTACCTTTATTATGCGTTATTGTTCTATAGTATGCATCTCCTCCATGGCTCGTATTTCCCTTGTGTTGGGTTAGCTATAAGAACACATTTTTAATAAACTCCACAAACAACATAATTAGAAAAATCTAAGTATAATGTCTTGTAATAACTCTTATTCCATCATTCAAAAACTCAATAAAATTCCCCATTTACCCATTTTTTATTCTTGAATATTATTCACATAATCTAAAATCCACAAGATATCATCCAAATTATAAAATCATTCAGAATCATCCAATGATTCATCTTTACTTCATCATTTGTAGAAAAAACATTCAGACTCCAAACATCATTAGCACATTTATTGGATAGTAAGAATGAATCTCTAATCATTAAATGTAAATATTTATTTATTTAAATAAACAAATATTTTTCTCTATACTTATTTGACCACTAAAAATAATAATTCTAAAAGAATATTTAATTGGAAACAATTCCAAATATGAATCTCAACCTTTCTGTGATTCTTTTCATCATACATGAAAAAATACATTGCACTTCATTAATTTGGTTATTCCACTTCACCCAAAACATATTGAAAATATTATTGACAACAAATACTACAGACACAATACATTGGGTTATTCAATTTAGAGATAAAATACTTTGTGTGACCAAGATATTGTGGAAATATTAAAGAACATTCATTTGAATAATGGCCCTTCATTTGACATATAAATCATGTAATGCTTGAAACATTTCCATTTATACCATTAAAAAATAAGGTATTATAAATTTTTTATAAAATATTATCATATATAGGACCATTTTTTTTATTCATTTTATTTAAACTCATAATTTTATCACAACTTTTCCTACCTTGAACAAAAGTGGTTTGATCTTATTTCAACCTTTTGATTTAATTTCCAAGACTATCATTTTATTCCAAAACAGAATCAAATTTAACTCTTTGAGCTTCATCAAATTTAGTTTGATAATCCTTTATCTTAATATTTTCAAGTTGAATAATTTCTAAATCAACATATAATTTATCTTTAAATCCAGAAGGATCATTTCTCAATTTTTCATTTTCTTTAAGAACTTATTTATATTTATTCTTCAAATTTTTGAATAGTCTATTAATCTTGTTAATTTTATGATTACATCTATCAATTTATTCAGACAAATCATATTTAGAAGGATAAAAATAAAATTCATAAGAGGGAGAATAATTTGAACCACTTACCTTTTTTGATGAATCCATTAAACAAAGGTTTGATGACTCTTTTTCAGAATGAGTTTTATTAATAGAGTCTAAAATAGAAGTGTAAATCCAACCAAATTCCATTGTTTTCATTTCCTTTT
Source organism: Viscum album (assembly GCA_963277665.1). Lineage (NCBI taxonomy): Eukaryota > Viridiplantae > Streptophyta > Magnoliopsida > Santalales > Viscaceae > Viscum > Viscum album. The sequence goes on along the minus strand of CAUJRU010000347.1, from coordinate 147,196 downwards.
TGTACTGATCTCTCTTATTTTTTTATTCTTTAGACTCATAAAATTATGCTTAATGTGTTCTCTTTTTCTTCACTCAAAACAAATAACTTCGGAATCATCATTATAAATATCAATAAATTTTCTCTTCTCCTTATACTGATGTTTAGGATGATCCATTATAAATCTTTTAGTATGAATTTTCTTCTTTCTATTACCTCATTTTTCTACATGGGGATATCCATCTATTTCACTTGACCATAACTTAGAGTCAAAGGAGTAAGTAGTAACTTTTTATTTAAAAGAAATTATTTTATTTTTTAAAATTTCCTTATGAGAAATAGTTTTCAATTATAATTAATATTTTAATAAATATCCAATAAGATCATCTAACTTATATTCCTTGAAATTTAAACTTTCAATATTAACTAATTTTTTAGTATTCCATTTATTTGGTAAAGTTGTTAAAACTTTATAAATCAAAATTTAATTATCTATAGTTTCTCCCGAAGCACTAATTCCTTTTATAATACTTAAAAATCTATGAAAAATTTTATCAATTGTTTCTTCTTCTCCAATTTTAAACTCTTGATAATCAACTCTTAATATTCTTAAGTTATTTTTTATAAACTTATCAGACCATAATTGAGTAATTTAAAGTATTTTCTAGATGTCATGACCAATTTTTCATGCTGAAACATGATCATATATATTTATTCAAATTACACAATATAAAATGTTAATTACCTTATAATTCAGTACATATCCAACTAAATTATTACCGATTAATGATTCAGGATATATATTAGGTTGTTTTTATGGTTTTACCATGATTTTCCAATTATTAATGTTGAGGAACTTAAGAAAATATTCCATGTGAGGCTGATAATAACTATAATCAGTTTCATCAAATAATTAAGGTCATTGAGGTGTCTAACCATTATTTTCACATGTTCCTTACATATAAAAAAAATTCCCCCTTTACTGTTTAGTTATGTTTTTATTAGAATAAATAAATATTTATATTCTAAATCTTGGGTCAAGCTATGATACTAATTTTTAGGTCTCAATGTGAGGAAGACTGAATGGTCAAGGTGGGTGAGGGTGGGGGAGAATTAAATTTTTTAAAAATGTTTAATGAATTATTATCAAAGTTAGTAATAAATATTGAAAAAATATAAGTAATATCAACACATTGGATTTTATATTAGTTCATATATAAATGATCCAACATCCACTCTTCACCCCTATCAAATGTAGAGAGATATGACACCCACTAACTATAGAATATTTGACTTTTGAAGGGAGTAACAAACCTTTACAACTACCTTTCTACACCCTAGAGGAACAACCCAAGATTGAATTTTTCTCACCCAAAGTTACAACCCACTAGATTCCTTTTAAGGTGTTGGAAGAAACCAAATTGCCTTTATCTGGACCAAGGCACAACCAAAACCACAGAATTTTATCAGTAAGGTAGAACTTTCATGTACCTTTTGTATGAGTTAGAATAACCCAACTCATACCTTTTAATAGTGGCATAAACTAAACATGATTACATACACATAACATATAAATAATTAAGAACTATAGAATCATATGAAAAAAAGGATCTAAGTGTTGGAGCAACAATTCTCTCTTCAATAGCAAAGGATCAAACAATTGAAGATAAACTGAGAGTAGTGGATGATTATAAAGATGTGTTTCATATTAAATATTGAAAGTATCCTCAACCTCGTTATTGAACTGGTTTTTTCAAACTCAATATATAGAGTTCCTTCACATATAGGAGATTAGGGAATTGAATTCCATTTTATTTCATCCTTCCAGAAGCAATATATAATTTCTTTATTGAATTTTACATGTAAAATATTTCTATGTGGTTCACTTTGATAATCTATATAATTAAAATAGTTGTACAATGGAACATGTTAAAATAATTAATACAACAATAATAATCCATAAAATACAAAATTTAATTACTTTAGAACACTCACATAAATCATGAGTTGTAGAATTTTCAAATTCCAAACAATTTAAATTCAAAACTCATTTTTTACATTAAAGTAGGGCGAGTCTTTGACATAAGAAATGATCATTTAATCTAGTATATAATTATTATAAATAAAATTCCTTAGAATCAAAATAAATAATAAGTATTAATGAAATCATTAGATCAATGAAAATAATTAATATAAACATGAAGTAAATCAAAATATATAAATATATGAATATATGAAAAATATAAAAAATAAACCATCATAAAAAAGATTCCCATCTAGGTATGACTAATTGTGCATGGTAGGTATGTACTTTACAATAGGTTCATCCTCATGGTAGGTCATGCCTCACGGTAGGTTAGTACTTATGGTATAGTGACCCAAGCCTTTTAAACATATTATTATATGATTTTTATCTAAAAATATCCATTAAATACAACTAAAGAATAAAAAAGCCTAGTGTTTTTAGAACAATAGGTTCATAATACATCAAAGTGAATCTAAAATAAAATGAATTTATTTTAATCTCTATAATGAGATCCTAAATCCATTTGATCTCTTAAAACCACATAGCATAACCTAGGGAATACATGTAACACTTTGATATTCTTATGAAATATTTCTATTTAAATAATTTGATTTCTTTGATAGTTTGCGTTGCATGCAACACCGAGTTTAAACAATCCACAATACACTATTAAAACATTATTATTTAATATGACAGTTATAACCTAGCTTTTAATTTGGTAGGTATGAATATGATTAACTAATTTATGAAATATATATAAATTTTCTACCCAGTATAAATATATTTATAAATTCTTAGTAAATAATCATTCAATTTTTAGTAAAGTCATTTTATTCTTCAAAAATACGCTTTCTCCAAAAATGATTTTTCTTACGAGTGAATATTATAATTAATTTATTAAAGTTTTGGAAAATTTATTTGATAAAATTAATTTTTATTTTTTAATTCATTAAGTCAAAATTATTTTAGTATGATTTTTTTGAGAATTTTATGAAAAGATTAATTTTTCTGTGGATAGTGAAAAGTACCGATTTTTATAAAATTATCATTTTATTTATATTAAAAAGTATATTTATGATGTGAATTTTATATAAAACTAAATTAATTACTATTTATTTAGATATATTAAAATTAATTACATTTAATGATCCTTATATCTTCTTTTTTTATAAGTACATTTTTAGGCTTAAAATACATTTTTTCAAGAAAACTATTTTTTATGATTTTTTTGGTATTTAATTTTAATTAAATTATACCACTTATATGAGTTTAATCTTGAAAAATGGATTCCATATTTGGAACCATTCAGTCCAAATTTGGTAAATAAGTCTCTTTTATTTTTTGTCATTAAGAATAATAACTATAGTAATTTTATTACTATAGTAAGGGTAAATCTGGTAATTTAGGTTAAAAATAAAATGATAAGGACTATTAAATAACCAAAACACTTGACTAAATTTTATAGGATGAGTTAATTTCGTCCATACTAATCCAATGTTCAGTTTTATAACCTTTTGTGTCCATTTTTATGAGATCACGAACTTTATAGTATTTTATTTCATGAAAAGTCAAACATGTCACACTCTTTCTTTTATTAACTATAATATTTTAATATGGGTTTATCTAGAGGATATGTTTGAATATAAATAGTTTTTTGAAATTTAAATCATTTTAATTTATTTTTAATTTTTTGGGAATAAATAATTACCTTAAATTCTTACACAACACTGGCATAGTAATTAATCAACTAATAGAGAAATCAAATAAATGATATTAAAAATATTAAAAGTAACATAATTTGAGATATTTAATGTGATCCATGAATTATCTAGATGAAAATGAAAATTTTAGGATATAATTAAATAGTTGGTCCTAATTTTACTTATCATCTTGATGTTTTTAAAGTCAAAGTAATGAATAATATTAAAATCGACAATAATGATATTTTATGGGATTAATATTTTATTAAATTATTTAAAAATCATAAAAATATTAAATAAGTACCAAGTGGATAATATATGGTTAAAAATTTCATCCCATGTGCATTTATACGAAATTTGGAAGCATTTGTATCTATAATAGTCTTAATGTATTTTAATCTTTTGATCCTCACCTCAATTATAAAAGGAAACCTCCTCCCTCACTTCATTATGCCACATTGAGACTTATATATTGACCATACTCTACCAAATTATCTTCTTTATTTCCCTAGACACATTATAGTGGTTCTTTTCTTCCCCAAATACAAAACCTAGATCCCCTTAGAGGAGATCTAATGGATTTGTTTTTAAAGAAGTGGATGTTTGGACATGAATAATGAAAGGCAAGACTTAAGGTAAGGGTTTATTTTAAAATCTCATCATTATTTGAGATTTTTTATGTTTAAGTATCTACTAGGGAATATTTATCTTCCATTTCCATGTTTTATAATTTTTTTTCAAAATTTTTTATACGATTCTCCTACAATTGTTTAAAGTAATTTTTTCCCATGTTTGAATTTTTACTAAATAGTTTGAAAATAATGTTTTTGTAGTTTTACAAATGTTTTAATTTCTAACTTTTATAAAAAAATATGAAAGGAATGTTGTTTTCTTAACTTATATTGAATGGGAGGATTTTTCTGCCGTCATGACACCTCAATTATTTGAAGCATCCTTTACAATTTTATAAGTTTATTTTCAAATAAAATGTTTTCCTTTATAAGTTCTCCACTTTAAAAAATGATTTCAAAATGGAAAATTTATTTTTCATAAGAATTATTGCAAGTGATCTTTCAAAAACATTTTCTATCTAAGATGAAATCCCTTGATGTTACTTAAGATTTACTAGGGATATGGTCCAAGTATTCCATCCTTATTCTTTACCTAGATGTTTTATGTTTATAATGAAAACATTTTGGGGAAAATCATTCCCTTTTCCTTGGTTTTTATTTTTATGAAATATTTATGAAATCTATTTCATTTCATGAGTTCTATGATGATGAATGTTTTATGATCTTATGGCACACATATGCTTTATTTTATTTATGTGATGGGTGGGACCTATGTCTCACTCCAATGCATCGGGTAATGATTAATATCTCATTAGATAATAATAGGAAATAAGTCAATGGGATTTATCCCACTATGAAAAATATGTGAGGCCTGATCCACTATAGGAAATAGGAATGTCTTAATCCACTATGGGAAACAAGTGCGTCCTGACCCACAATGGGAAACAAGTGAAAAGTTAAGATCTACTATGTTCATGGTCTTAGTCATTAACCTTGAAATATGAAATTGTTTTCTATATTTATGATGGTGACACACTTTTATTACACAATATTATAGTTCATGATTGATTTACGATGATTTCTCAATATTATGGCCCATGTTTTCTGAAATGATAATGTTTTATTCCATGAATCATGTTTATGATCTACGACAGATTGAGTATGAACTTTGTAAGTTATGTTCATGATCACATTCCCTTATTCTTATCTTATTCTTTCACATGATCATAGATTGACATATTCTATTTTTACCCTTACTGAACATCTAAGCTCAACCTTTATCATGTTTCCTTCCCTAGATTATGAAGAAATGTTTAGGAAGGGTATTCCTAATATGAGTACTGTGAGAGAAGGTATTTGTGGTAGATATTGAAAATATTTCACAAAATAATAATATTGTGTTCCTAGTCTCCAAATACACTAAACTATTACAGTCCTCAGGTATGTGTTTATGAAATGTATTGAACATTCATCTAAAAAGATGTGATATTTATGTATGAAAAGAATGGGTTTTTTAGTTGGTATCATAGAAATGGTTTAGTAAATATTTGGATATTAGGATTATAAAACCTTTAGTGATATCCCTAAGGATATGACTAAGTATATGTCTATGTATATGTATACAGATATTTATAAGAATAAGTCTAAGGATAATTCTAAGTATAAGAAAATATCCTGGAATTTTGGCGAGGGATAGAGAAAGGGGTTTCCAAGAAATTAAATAATTGTCTGGATACTACAAGTGGATGTGGTTCTAGAATATAGGTACCTAGGGGTAAAAAATCTGAAAAGGGTGCATTGATATCAACTCAATTATCACCCAGTGCATGACAACCGGCTTTGATTCACACCTAGTTTGACACTCCCAAGGGATATGCTTAGAAAATTTACAAAATCATTATAAACCATCATTAAAGATTTAAATAATTACCATGAATAACCTAGGTTAAGGATAAGGTTTTATAGATGGAAAATAATGTGTCATGATTTAGACATATTATAAATGATTTTCATGATTATGTGGTTTTCTACTATGATTATTATTTATCATGATATGATTTTTGGTTTTAGTCAATGGTTGGAACCCAATAGAACAATGTTAATGATGAATGTGATGGACAAAGAAATTATTTTTCTCCTTAACAACTAAACGTTATGGGATATAGAATACAGAATCTTGCTACTATGATCACACAAATTTCTCAGGATATGAATCATGTTGAGTTTCCAAAGGATCAAATGAGGGAACTATATAGTATTGAATATTTTATGAGGAAACATACACATTATTTTAGTGGATCTTATGATCCACTAGTGGTTGAGTGATAGATCAAAACCATTGATAAAGTATTTTATGTACTTCAATGCTTGGGACATGAAAAGTTATCTGAGCTATTTATCATTTAGAAGGATAAATTAGATTAGTGGTGGAATATTATTAAGAACAAAAGGAAGTAATAAGAAATTTAATCTATGGAATGGGAAGAGTTTAAGGGGATATTTCTTAGTAAGTACTTCCCTTATATTATATCAAAAAATATGGATAAGGAATTCCTTAATCTTAATCAAAAGGATAATGAATCTATTATAACCTATGGATCTAATTTTATAATAATTTCAAGGTACGATTTTGATTAATCATCATCCCTAAAAGAAAAATTGATTAATTCTTTTGTGGAATAAAACCAAGTCTTCAAAAGGCCCTAGAAATAAGAGAATTTAGTAGATACAAATAATTCATTCAATGTTCACTAAAGGTAGAAATGGAAATCATATATTCCCACCATACCTATGGTTTTGATAAGAAAAATAAGATCGAGTCTCATGAAAAATCAAATGATGGAGAGAAATTCCAACCATATGCATGCTAGAAATGTGGAAAAAAGCATCAAGGGAATTGATTGAATGGAATTGGTAGGTGCTTTAAATGTGGAAAGGTAGTCCATAAATCCCATTAATGTCAAAATGATATTAATGGGACAATTAATGCAATAAAGGAGAAGAGTAATCCAACTGATGCACCACCCACACTCTAGTGTTTCAATTGTAAGGAGTTTATTCATTATGGAAATCAATGCCTCAATATAAGGGCTAATGTGGATGATAAGACACAACAACATTTGAAGAAAAAGGAAAAAGGAAAATATTATGCAATCATAATGGATAAAGTGAATCATGATAATTAGGGCACACTTATCCTCCCATACTTAGTTGGGAGTTTTATATTTGATTTTGTATGAATGATCCCTATAAAAATACTATTGTTCATCCTTTAGTGAAATTTCATGTAATTATACCCATATACATGGATTCTAGACATTTGATATTCTATCAGTAAAATGATTAACCCAAGCATCTAATGAAAATGTATTTGTATAAGATAAGAGATTATATAAGGAATAAAGTGTGAATTAACTTTTTAAAAATTTATATCTCTCCATTAACTTAAGAGTTATGAATACCATCATGGGTTTATGTGTTTAAGGTTGATCAAAAGTTAAAATTCATTGACACCCCTTTTTAGGTTTTATGTGATGAAAGTTTATTAAGATTAAGATATTTAAGAGACATTTATAGTAATACAACCCTTTGGTTTTGTATATGTTTTAGTGAAACTTTTTTAATGAGGAATTAATTTACACTTTTTGGAGATATGATTAAGGGTACTAATAAACATTAGGGCTAATATTATCTTTGATGTTGAGGTAATTATGGTTTTTAGTTGATCACCTTATGAAGTTATCCTACATCATTTCTATTAGAGAAGATTTCTCCTTGGATCCTCCAGCCATAATATACATTAAGGAAGTGGTAATGTTTCATGGGGTACTAAATTCAATTGTATATAATTGGGATCCTAAGTTTACCTCAATGTTTTGGTGAAGTCTTCAGTAAGATATTGATATGGAATTGAGTTTCATCATTACATATCTTCCTTAGATAGATGGCCAATCTAAGAGAAACATTAAAACCCCAGTGGATATTCTAAGATCTTGTTCAATAGATTTCAAAGGTGGTTGGGACCAACACCTTCCTCAAGTTGAGTTTTCATGCAACAATAGAATTCACTGAAGAATTCAGATGGCTCCTTATGAAGACCTTTATATAAATAAGTGTAGAACTCCAACATAATGGAATTAGGTTGTAAAAAGAATGCTATTGGGACCTGAGAAAGTTGATGAGATAACATAGAAGGTTAGAGGTATTTAGAAACACATATGGACAAAAAAAAGCTGATAGAAATGTTGTGATGATAATCATCGATGATATCTAGAATTTGAAGTTGGTGATAAGGAATTTATATGAATTTATCCATATAATAATGAATGGAAAACTAATACCTAAGTATATTAGTAACTTTTAAATACTTGATCATATTAGGATAATAGCTTATCATTTGGAACTACCACCAAACATCTCTCAGGTTCATGATGTGTTCCATGTATCTCTTCTAAGAAGGTACATACTTGATCCTTCACATGTACTAAACTCAGAGGTCATACTGTTGGTGAAAGATCTTTCTTATAAAGAAAAATAAGTATAGATTACATATCACAGAGAGAAAGTTTTATGAAACAAGACCACTCACCTGGTTAAAGTTTTAAGGTGAAACCACCAATTTGAGGAAGCTATGTGGGAACCTGAGGATGCGATGAGGAATAGGTATCCTCATATATTTTTATTCAAGTGACAAATTTTGAGGGAAAACTCATTTTAAGGGTAGTCAAATGTAACACCCCAAGATTTTTATGAAATATTTCTCATTAAATAATTTGATTTCATTGATATCTTGCATTGCATGCAAGACCGAGTTTAAACGAACCATGATACACTATTTAAAAATTATTATTTAATGTGTCAATTATAACCAAACTATTAATTTTCTAGGTATAAATACTATTAAATAATTTATGAAAAATATATAAATTTCTACTCAATATAAATGTATTGATAAATACTATTTTGGTGATTACCACTCACCTGTATCGGCCAAAGCACCATTTTGGAGTCATGTGCACACAGGTTGACTGAGTGATGAGGTGGTTTTGACCACTCATGTGGGTAGAGGACCCTAGTAGTGCAGATTAGGTAATTTTGATGGGGATTTTTATTGTATAAAACCACGAGGAAGGTGAGAAGCCTTCAAATGACAATGTTGAGGCTGTCGCATGGGGACAAAGGCTCATTGTATTTGAGGCCATTAGGCCAAGAATATTTTTGGAGAATGGAGATCTCTGTTCCTTGAGATGTCATGATTTGAACTAATGATGATATTACTTGAGGAAAGATATAATTATGCCTATGAATTTCAGGCTTCAAGACAATGAGTGATTTTGAGAAAGGGTCCAAGGGACTAGATTTCATTTGATTGGGTGTGCCTATGGGACACTGGTTACTTGGTTGATGACACATGGTTCTGGGTGACATTGGAGGTGGAAACTGAGAGTTCACCAATGAATGTATGAGATTAGGGGTTTCCTTTGGACATGGGATAAGTATACTCTCTTCTACAACATTCCGACATTGGGTGAGGCAGGTGACAACTTCTTGTTGGCTTTTGAGCACTAGTGAAGTGTGTGTTTATTTTTATTCATGTGCTAATATTTCATTGTTTATAGTTCACACCTACTAAATCACAAATTTAAGGTACATAAAAATGGGTGTAATCCTATTGAGGCTCATTCTCACACCATAAACGGGACCTTCATGATGCATGTAGAATTTATGCTTTTACATTCAGGTAAGGGTTCAGGATCAGGAGCTGGATCCTAGTTGTCCAGTTAGCATGGATGGAAGGCAAGGTACCTTGAGGTTGTTGCCTTAGTTGGAGTTACCTTTTTTATTTTCCTTCCTATTTAAACATGTTATGATATGTATATACTATGGTTAGTCATGGGAGACCCCCTTTATTGGTTATTGTTTTGTATAACCTGTATTGAATGCGTGTTTTATTTTTAGAATCTACAAATGTAATTTTGACTTTTTTTATTTATTTTCATTGCTGTATTTTGTTTATAATTTTTCTATTGAATGTTATTGATTATTCTTCTACCATTGGTGGGTCTGATTTAAGTCCGCTAAGTATTTCTTTCCACTACTATATCTACTCAGACTATTATTATATCATCTTCTGAGGGTATAGCCTCCCCACTATACTCTTTTCCACCCTCTCTTCCAGTCGAAAGACTTTGGTGTATGGGGAGGAATTTCTAAGGCCAGTGTCACTCAGCCCGAAAGCAATGTTGAGGTGGTTAAACGGGTCAGAGCGCTAGAAATGGTATCCGAGAAATTCTTGATTGGTAATTATCAGTAGTTTTCCTATTACTATTAATGATATAAAATGATTTTATTTTATTCTAGTCTTACTATTTCGGATATGGTAGACTAGATATTAGGATGTTATAGGAACTAGGTTTATAGCTTATACTTGGGTTCCTACAACCCCATGCATAGGGGATGGACAAAGTTTCTAAGGTTGGGATTGCTATTATGATATTGTTCATTTTATAGTTGATTTAATTTCCACCTCAAGTGGTGAACTTGGAACATGAATTTATACCTATTATGACTTGTGATCCTTGGCCTAGTATGACAAGGAAAGATAATAAGACCCTTGTCCTGATACGATGAGGGATGTTGGTTTTCTTGCTTATTATTTTTTTAGGTACATGATAGGTTGTTTAAAATTTTAAATATGCATGTGCCTATGATATGAAATGACTTATGAAATGTGGTATGCTATGTAATATATACATATGTGTGATTGGGCCTGAATCTTATAGGAGAAGGTAGGTATGGTGAAATGGGGTGATGTTGATCACCAGGTTAGGTAACATGGTCATTGGATTGAGTCGACGAGGTTCATCAGGACAGGTGTGGATTGGGGCATATTTGACACTTGGATCTATTAAGGGAAGATAAAGAGGCTATGAAGACATGATGTCTTATGACATGGTTATGGTGGGTGAGAGTAAGGGTAGTGAGTTGACTCTTCCTGTTACTACTTTTCTTATTTGTGTTATATATATATATATATATTATCTGGGATATCTCACCATGTAATGGTATTAGGGAGGTTTCCACATAAACAGATCAAATGGAGCATCAGGTAGGTGGTAATGGGGTTCCATAGGATCATGTATAGGTTGAGTCCCTTGAGGGTCAGGTAGATCATGGGTCGCAAGTACATGCTCAAGATCAGGTTCTAGTGTAGGCAGGGAAGCCACTAGATTTGACTGCTTTTGGGATGTGGCTTGATGAACAGCTCAAAGAAATCTTGATACGTGTGATCCGGGGGATCAACATGGGAGCTCATAGAGAAAATCCATCTATGGTGTAACTGACTCAGGATTTCTATTTGTTGCACCTGCTATTTTTTCAGGGTTAAGGTGGTCCACAGGCAGTTGAGAATTTGATCAAGTCCATGTAAATGATTTTAAAGTAGCTAGAGAAACCTCAAGGGTGAAGGGTGAAGCTGGTGACTTATATATTTAGAAGACTGGAAAAGAACCGGTGGTACGTGCAGGTGCAGGTAGGAAGACACAAGGGATTGTCCTGGAGGGACTTTGAGGATAGGTTCTTTGATTACTTCTTCCTAGATATTTTGAGGGTAGAGAGAGATCGGGAGATCTGGAGCCTTCAGTAAGGTGACATGTTTGCCATGGAATATGCAATGATATTCACCTAATTTCCTCTCTTTTCATCTGTTATAGTGAATGATGAAACCTTGAGGGTGAGGTTTTCTAAGGATGGTTTACGAAACGCCATTCGGGTGAAGGTAAATATATCTAGTTTGGAATAATTCTCAGAGGTGATGAATCATGTGATCATATCTAAGGAAAATTTGATGGACTGGTCCTACTCGAGTTGGGTGAAAGATTCAGGAAATATTAGTGGAAACACTTTAGATAACAGGAAGCGATGCCAGGATGAGTTCCGGCAAATAAGTCAGACCAAGAACTTGAGAAGACCACATCAGAGTGGGTCATAGATGGTTTTCTTCTAGTGTGGAAATACAGGACATGTTCAGACTCTGTGAGAGTGGCCTCTAATGGAGTCTTGGTCATGTGGGAAAGTCATTCATCTTGAGAGGTTCTGTAGGAATCCTTCTCAGATAGCCGACAATCAGGGACCAGGGCAGATTCAGGGTTCTGTGGTCAGACCGAGAGTATTACCAGGTGATGGTAGTCGAGTTTCAAATGCACACATAGGTCATTGTAGAGAAAGCGAGACCTAGTAGTGGGGTCAGTGGCCAGTGGCTGGTGCAACACCATAGGGAGGCCATGCTTTAGGCAGTTGGGCTTTGGGCTAGGTTCATGCCTTAGTATAGTGACCCTGATTTTTCTTACATATCTTATTACATCATTTTAAAGAAAAAATAAAATAAAATCAATACATAATGAAGATGCAAAGGTTTAATGTCTTGGGAAAATTATGACCATACATAAAATTTACAAAATAAAACATGAAAACTTATTTAATTCTTTATTTTATAGCTTCTTATTGGAACCTAAATTCTCCTTAGTACATGTAGTCACTTGAGGATATACATCAAAAAGGGGTGAGAAAAAATCCCAATAATAGGATAGATAAGAAAATGAAACAATAAAACATAGGTTGAGCATAATTAGTATCATTATAACATAGGTAAAGTATCATAATCATGAGAGGAAACATTAGATAAAGGCATGAAATATGGCAATGAAAAAAATGAAACATCACGTCTTAGTGGTTAACTACCACACATAGTTATGAACAAAGATATCATTATGTTCACACATATTTCAATTTTACTCATGAGATACATCACATTACCCAATGAATTGGAGTACTATATAATTTCAGGTGCACCTATCAAATCTTAATATTTACTTCACGTTATATAATTCTGGGTGCACCCTTTACATCATAATATTTACATTATCATACATGACACATAGAACATATATCACCCTTGGACATAATATAACCCATGGAAAGAAATGTGTTTTATTTTATAAATAATAAATTCATAAAATTTAGGTTCCCAAACGAGATAGGGAATAACATACTTGAATCATCAACCTTTAGTGAAGAAGAAACAATCTCGAGAAGTAAAAGGTGTGTTTTTTTTGAAAGAAGAGTTCTTTTGGAAAAAATTTTGTTTGTCATAAAATCAAGTAGAAAACATGTATATCCTAGAAAAGGTTATATGATGATGAATAAATGATATTTAATTAATATTCAACCTGAAAATGGGGTGAAAGAGGGAAAACACAAAGAAAGAGAGTTGGGTTCGAGAATTCTCCTTACATTGTGTCTGAACGCTTTATTCAATTTAATGTCCTGTATAATTACATTAGATTCATTAATTAAAAATTATAGAACATTTTATATATGAATATTATTCATTAAGGTTTTATTAAGTTCTTTTATGGGCCTTTGGATGAGTTATAGAGTTTAATTTCGTTGTTTGGGAGTGTTCGTTTTCATAGTTTGCATGATCGGTTCGTTTGTATACATGAATAGAAGTTCATTTATAATGAGGATGAACATCCAGAATTGTTATTATATGTTATTAATGATACTACAGAATCATAAATAATCTTACAAAGGAGTTTTTTATATACCATGAGGATGATTAATTAGATAGAAGTTAATGATGATTATTTAGGTTAATTTTGGTTGTTTTACGAACACAACGAACGTGTTTTGTTTAATCATTTAGTATTATGAGTATAAGTTATTTAAGGAATATAAAAAAGGGTTATAAAATAAACTTTAAATATTTTTTAACAATTTAATGGTCTTATTTACATCCTTGAAGGTGTTTAATGAAAATGAAAGTGCATCGCCCGCGATGTCGGTAAATTGACACATTACGGGCGATGATTCCATTTTTAAGATAAAAAGAGAGAGAGAGAGAGGATTTTAATGTTGGATATTACATTAAAATGATATAATTCTAGTATATTTATGTTAATAGAGGTATCATTCCATTTTTATGAAGGGAGGTGATGAGATAATAAGAAAATAAATTGAAATTAAAAGGAAATTAAAAGAAAAAGAGAGAGGATTTACCTCTTGAATTCTTCACTTGAGATTCTCCTCAAGGCACCTAGGCTTGGTATTTTTATGAGACCAAGAGTTCCTGGATGTGGGGAGGGGATATGGAAGAGTATTGGGTAAAATTTAGTAAAGACTCAAAGCTTGATAGGTGTGAGGAGAAGAGGGTGTGAGAGGTGGTATTTATAGTGGAGGAGAGAGGTGTTTTCTCAATATTATATTCATTGGTTTATTATTTTGGCTCAGGACTACAAATATTTTGAGAATTATATATAAATATATTAAAATAATGAAGTATGGTTTGACATTAAGGTTATTACATCAGTCTTACATCAACAATTACTAAAAAATTCATGTATTTAGCATTTATAAAAAATTATCATATTTTACTATTCATAAAAATTCAAGTATTTCATAAAAATCCCAAAAAATCACCCTAAATTTTTTTTGACATGTAAAATTAAAAATTAACTCTATTTTATGAAAATAATTTTCTAAATATGATAAATTTAATTTTAAATTAAAATCATCATTTACTTGGAAAATACATATTTTAAAATTATAACTGATTTTATAACACTTTGAAAAATCACTTAAGGTCTCATAAAATTATCTTAAAATAATAATACATCAAAATATTAATTTATGAATACATTTTATGAAAATAAATGTTCTTTTAAATTATTAAATTAATCATAAAATTTTAATTAATTATTTATGTCTTATAAAAATACCAACACTTAATTAATAATTTTTAAAAAATTGATTTACTTAAACTATGATATAATTATAACATAATTTTATTTATAAGATGAATAAATTTTATTTATACTTTCATGGGTGTGGTTACTATTCATTTGTTCGGTTTACTATTCATAAGGGTCATATTACTATTCCTAAGGTCAAGTTACTATTTCATTGGTATTGGTTTCTTAACTTCTAGAAATACTTCTTATTTCATTGATTATTAATTTATAAAGCTTTTACTATAGTCTCTAAGTGATTTTATGTGATTTATACTATATATAAAATTACTATAAAAAGTAGAAATTCCATTGATGAAAGTTTGGGTCATTACATTCTTCCCCGCTTTTGAAAATTTTCCCTCAAAATTTCATTTTACATAAACATGTGAGGGTACTTCTCCTTAATCACCTCATATGGTTCCCAAGTTTCTTCTTCATACTTATATTTCCTCCACAATACTTTGACAAGGTGGGTTATCTTATTGTGTAGAACCTTATCTCTTCTGTCCAAAATCTTTACCTACTACTCTTCATAAGAGAGATCATCTTCTAACTGTACCACCTCTGAGTTTAGTACATGTTAGGGATATGGTATTTACTTCATTAGGAGTGATATGTAGAACACATCATGAAATTGAGCCATATTCAGTGGAAGTTCAAGCCGGTAGGCCACAAATCCAATGCGATCAAGGATCTCAAAGGGGCCAATGTACCTTGGTCTTAGATTCCATTTCTTTCCAAACCGCATTACTCTCTTCCATGGAGATATTCAAAGGAAGAATTTATCTCTAACGTCAAACTCCAATTCCCTTCTACGGTTGTCAGCATAGCTCTTTTTTTGACTCCGAGCAGCTTTGATATGTTGCTGGATGGGTTGAACTTTTTCTGTCATCTATTGCACAAGATCAGGTCAGAGTAGCTTTCTTTCTCCAACTTATTCTCAAAATGTTGGAGTTTTAAATTTCTCTCCATATAGAGATTTATATGGATCCATCTAAATACTCGAGTGGAATCTATTTTTGTATAAGAACTCAACCAATGGGAGATGATGATCCCATCCACCTTTGAATTCTAAAGAGAATTCTCTTAGCATATCTTCAAGAATCTAATTAGTCCTTTCAGATTGGACATCAGTTTGGGGGTGATAGGCCATGATGAAATTCAATTCAATACTCAAGGAATATTAAAGACTCCTCCAGAATTTAGATGTGAACCTGGGATCACGATTAGAGACAATTGAGAGTGGAAATCTATGCAGTCTCACCACTTCCTTCACATAAATCTTAACAAGCTGTTCAAAGGAGAGATCTTCCCGAATAGTGATAATGTGGGCAGTCTTGGTGAGTTAGTTCACCACAACCCATATCATATTGTTTCTATTGGATGTCTTCAAGAGACTAGTGATGAAGTTCATATTGACATTCTCTCATTTTCTCATGGGTATAGGAAATGGTTAAATCATACATTTGTACTTCTATCACTCAGATTTAACTTTCTAACATATCAAGAACCTTGAGATATACTCCGCAATCTCCTTATTCATTTTTTCCCACCAAAAGTTTTCTCGGAGATCACGATACATATTGGTTCTACCAAGATTGATAGAGAATGTTTAGCTATGTAGATTTTCCAATAGCTTCATCTTTATCTTGGGTGATGAAGGCACACGAATCCTCATTCCAAACTAAATCACACCATAATCATCAATATAGAACTCTTAAATCTTACATTCATTTACTGTATTCACCCTCTTTTGAAACTCCGTATCATCCCTTTATGCGTCCTTAATCTTCTCTTGGATAGATGGTTAGGAAATCATTTGGCCAATGTAGGATGTATTACTTGACCCCATGATTTAAAAATCCATCCTTTTCATATCTATGAAGATAGGGTCTTTCTCAATCTGCAACATGGATAGAGTAGTAGGTTCTTTTATTCTTAGAGCATCATCTACCTTATTTTCCTTGCCAAGATGATAGTGAATAGAGAAATCATAGTCTTTGATTAGATCTAAACATTTCCTTTGATGAATGTTGAGATTATTTTTTGTGAATATATCCTTTAGGCTCTTGTGATTGGTATATATGTCACACTTCTCACCATAGAGGTAGTGATTCTAGATTTTCAATGCAAAAATCACAGCTACTAGCTTCAGATCATGTATCGGGTAGTTCTACTCATGGATCTTCAACTATTGTGAGGTGCAAGCTATCACATTATCATTTTGAATGAGTACACAACCCAAGCCTTTCTTGGAAGCATCGCTGTATATCAAAAAACTTTCTCTACTTTTTGGTAATGTGAGTATAGGTGTTGTGATTATCCTTCTCTTTAGCTCCTTGAATATTTCCTCAAATTATTCAATCCATACATACTTTACCCATTTTCTTGTTAACTTAGTTAGTGGTTTTGAAAATCATGAGAGATTTCTCACAAAACATCAATAGTACCCCACTAATCCAAGAAAACTGTGGATTTCTGTGACACTAGAGGGTCTGGGCCATTCCTTAATTGCCTTTGTTTTTGAAGGGTCTATAGAAATTACCTCACTTGTGATCATGTGTGAATGTGACTTTCTGTATCCAAAAGTCACACTTTCTGAACTTGGTGTACAAATTATCCTTCCTCAATGTCACCAACACAATACTTATATGTTCTTAATGTTCCTCCTTGATCTTGGAGTAGATAAGAATGTAATCAATAAAAACTACCACAAATTTGTCGAGGTAATGTCTAAAGTCTCTATTCATCAAATCCATGAAGATTATAGGGGTATTAGTAAGTATGAATGGAATCACCATAAAATCATAGTGCCCATACCTTGTACAAAAGTCATTCTTATGAATATCTTCCTTCTTCACCTTTAGCTGATGATATCCAGAACAAAGATCCACCTTTGAGAAGTACTGAGCTCCTCACAACCTATCAAACAAATCATCAATCCTTGTAAGATCATACTTATTCTTTATGGTGATCTTATTGAGTTCCTGATAATCGATACATAGACAAAGAGCACTAGATCACCCCAAGTCGATGCACTTGGGAATATAAACCCCTTTTACAAGTTCTCTTTAATATGCTTCTTTAACTCCTCCAGTTCGATAGGATCTATACTATAGGGACACTTTGAGATAAGAGTATCTCCAGGTATGAGTTTTATTAAGAACTCTACCACATGATCTGGGGGTAGTCTGAGTAACTCTTCAGGAAATACATCACGGTATTCCCTTTCAATGATAATCTCCCCTAGGTTGATACCTTCCTTTAACTCAACCATTTGAGTGAGTTATAATTCTTCACATGGAATCAATACCCACACAGTTGAATGATTTTACAAAGGACATTCATGATCTTCCTTGAATTTTTAGAGGAGTATGAGATAGTTCAGAATATCAAAAGATATTTCCTTTTCCCAATAGTTTATATATTCTCCATATAATGAGATCCAATCCATTCCTAGTATATCCTCGAATTCCACCAAGGTAAGTATCACGAGATTTTCTGGAATAATCTTCCCACATACACCAATAGAAGAAGAGTCCAAAACTTGGGTTTAAATGATTGAAACACTAGGTTTTTTTACAGATATCTCTACTTCAAGGTTTTGGGGCTTCGATTTAATAGTTCTTGAAAACTTGTAAGATATAAAGGAATGCATAGAACCAGAAAAAAATAAGACTTTTTCCATTATATTGTGAATAGAAAGTGTACCTTTTATAACTTCATTCTCTTGCTCCACTTCTGCATTAGTGATGGCATAAGCCTTTTCTTACTCCTTTGGTTTTTGTTGCTGATGATGATTATTACACTAAAGGATTCAAGGTTTAGTGGACTATATTTCATAGTTCCTTTGCTCCCTATATTTGTAGCATTGGACCATGGCTGGTTCTCTCCTTTCCTCCACCACATTGTCCTACTTTTTCATGTATTTTATACATTCATGAGCTTGATGGCCTTCTCTCCCACACTTGAATAATTTCACCTTCCCTTTTAGGTTCCTATGATTCTTTTTACCACATTTTTGACATGTGGGTGGTTGATTTTTGTAACGCCCCGACCCCAGCTACCCAGAGTCGGTGCATTACTTCGTAACATTGGCATGATCACAAAAGATCAAGTCTCGAAAGACCGATTAGTTTAGTATCCTTGGAAACACTAGATACATTCATAAGTGTTACATTACATCATAAAGTGAAAAACTAATAACAAAGTCTTCATAGTCCACACTCATATCCTCTTCTGACTATCCCTGCAGGTCATTCATAAAATACTTCTTCACATCCTGGAAAATATTAAAACATTGAAAGGGGTGAGCTCAGATGCTCAGTAAGGATAAAAATATTGCGGAAGCTTTCATAAATAAACACTAACAATTAAGGCAATGTATAAATAAACAAAAGCCTTATTAAACTTGAACTTCAGCATAATATGGCAAAAGTAAAATCAAATAATGCCACTTACTTACTCACATGGATATTCTACTAGACGAATAATCACATGAAATATCAATAACCACTTTCATAATGAGGGAATGTATAATGTCGGACATTCTGAAACATTTTGTCAAGGCCTCGGCCAAGACGTCTAAAATGATTAAGGCCTCAGCCAAAACCATAAATCAAATTGGGAAAGGGCCTCGGCGAATTCCAAGTTTAGTTGTCTCATGAGACCTACCGATGCATCGAGGAGCTATAGCGGGCTTCACCCGTCACTTATTAAGTCCAATATATTCCTCATATGAATAGGTTTAAACATATCATAGACCATAACATAATCGTATCACATAAAACATGCATAAAGGAAACATAACATTTCCACATTTCTATCACAAGATATCAATACAACACATTGATATAATAAAAACGCTTTCAAAACCATTTTCAATACCAAAATAAAAGAAAGTTAAAACTTTGTATTTATTTTTCATTAAAAAAATGATGGCTTGTAGAGGAAGCCGAAACTCAAATAATGGTCACGGCGGCGGAGAAGTCGTTGTCGCCGCATAAGTACGGAAAGAAAAACATCCCCTTTTGTCGTTTAGCAAAACGATTCGTATAAAAAAGATTCCTTTTGAATAAACTTAAAAGTCAAAGGGGTTTATACACCGTTTAAAAGAAAGTTGTGTATAAAACCAAATATGCCTCAATGAAAGGGGATTCAGACGAAGTCCTTAAAAAGATCATTTTTTTTAAATAAAGTACATCTATAATGCGTATTCACTATAAGTACACATAAATAATGTAAAAATACAAGATAGGACATAATAATATCATGACATAATTTGAAAGTAGGAGATTAACCCAAAGAATGGAAATTGGGTTAAGACGTTCCCTTACCTCGTGTCTGACTTGACTCGACCGTTCTTTAAACTCCTGAATAATAAACTAGAGTTAATATATACCTTATTAAGAACCATTTTCAATTTCATTATCCTTATTATATCACTTATTACAATGATATGAACATTATGTAATTATTTAAGTTAATAACGGTCGTTTTGTCGATCTTTGGTACTTGAGTCAACAATAAACTTCTTATAATTACAAGTTGTTTATGTGGTAGAATATCCATTATCTCCAGAATTATATTCATGATTTAGATGTCATATATATCTTATATATCCAGTATATACATTCATTTATAATATTACGTAACATTTAGAGGTAAGAAATGAAATGCACCGTTCATGGAGACGGTAAGCCGTACGTACGCATGAACGCTACTTTCATTTCAATTTCATATTTAATGGAACTAAATAATAATGATATAAATGTATAATATAATTCCAGTATAACATAGTGTATAATACCATTTACTCCATCCTTTATACATCCCACATATGGCATTAATGATTCAAATCACTTTGAGGGGGCGATAGTCCGCACTTCCTAAAATGAAATTATCGCGTTTTACCCATAATGGAAATCATAAAGTATGCCATAAATGAGAAATACAGAAGCATAAGTAAAACATAAACATATTATATATCATATATAAATATAGTGACATCTTAATGGTCACCTTTGAAGGTGTTATATGAGTGTTGAACAATCATCGTTTCGTGAGGCAGAAATTCGCCATCCACAAAAACCGTATGTTCTTTAACCATTAGATGTAGGTGTGTGTAAGTGTAGCTCGAATACTTCTTATAAAAACATCCTAGTATATTGAGGATACTGGTGTTGTTACAAAAGAAATGAATAAAAAGAGTTTAGGGGGTTGGAGAAGAAAAATAAAACAAAACAACATTAGAGAAGACATTACCTCAAAATCGGGTAACTCTTTTTGATTTTAGCCAAAGGCTTCCTTGGGAAGAGTTCTGCCCAAAGTGAGGCTTCTAGGAGTAAGAGGGGAAAGTTGGGAGAGTATTTGGGCAGAGGTTGGCCGATCCAAATGGCTTGAAGGTGTGAATAAGGTGGGAGAGGTGGGGGCCTTTTATAAGTGGAGAGGAGGGGCACTCTTGGAAAGTAAAGAAAAGTCACTTTATTATAAAATGAGTTTCGGATTTTAGAGGTCCCACACTTATATAATTCGAGGATAAGATGATAAGGGTTATAAATCTACTCATCCAATAGGTTTTTGACAAGTGTACGCTTTGGAGTTTACATTATCTTTCCATTTTATTTAAATCGTTAAATAATGAGGTCATCGCTGCATCATCATGATGTCATAAATAATTTAACGTATTTAATGTCTAAAAATTAAAAAAAAATACTATTATGTAGGAAATCTTTTTAGCTTTCTAATGAATATTTATAATCAAAATTTGTACTTGTGTAACCCCACTTAAAAACTATTTTAGTAAAACAACTCATGTTTGTGTCAATTTAATTTTAACATTAAATATATATATATTAATGTCATTTTCCAACCAAAGTGGCTCCATGGGGTCCCCAAGTTGACCCATGGGTTGTCTTGGTCGGACATGACTCATCCAATAGGAGTAGGACAAGTGTCAAGCTCATCTCATATTATTAAAACATTATTTTTACCTTAAACTACACTAATTACCTCTAATCGCGATTAAGAACTTAAAAGTTACTATTCACCAAAAAATTATTTTGATCTCATTGAACCACATTTTACTTCTTAATGACAACCATGTATGTCGGATTTTTGAAAATCAAATCACAGAAGTGGTAATATTTCATTTAAACGAAAAATCAGTTATTTAACTACCACTTAGTGGTTTCACTATTCATCAAAAATTGAAGTTTTTCAGAACAATGCCAAAATTTCACCCTAAGCTATAATTGATATTCCGAATCCAAAAATGAAGTCCATTTTGAAATATAAAATTTCTATAATTTTAAAAAGTGGTTATTACTATTCATAACGGCTACTTTGATTAGTCGCGGTGTTATAGAACTCGAAGTTGCGTACAATGCAAGCTATTGCATTATTGAATGAGAAGCGTATCATGGAAGCTCGAGGTGTTACATTCTCCCCTCCTTCAATAAATTGCGTCCTCGCAATTTGAAATTTTTCTTTGAAAATAAAAGGTTGAAAAGAGAAAATACCTTTGAGGAAAACCCACATCGGAAATAAGGTTAATAAATATATAACATTAAAAGAAAGCAAGATAAGTACAAAGGTCACCCGATATAGCCCATTCTAGGATTCTATGAAAATATGGATATGGAGGAGAAACAAACCATCAAGGTCTGATGGAGAGTTATAGAAAATAGGATTAGGAGAAAGTTTAACTACAAGAAAATCACAAACTTGTGATTGGTTAAACGGTCATTGAATCCCCAGTTGGAAAAGTTAACCGAAAACATTTTTGTTTTAAGTTACCTTTTATAATGTTGAGGAATTTATTTAGGAGATTTATTAAGAACGTAAGGGAATATACATACTTGTTATGTATACTTTCATTCGTTAATAAATTTTTACCACAAACCCAACTTTTACTCCCAATGGTAACGGAACTCAAAAATATTCTATTTATCCTAATTGTATAAGGTTCCAAATATTAACACATACCATTTAGATTAATAAAACTATTTTGTAATAACCAGGGACTTCCTGTAGGCTAGTGGTAGGAAATAAAGGCTTGTCGCCCTATGGTTGTGGGTTCGATTCCTGCAGCTTTGTCCGACGCGACGGGTTATTCCCCACCCTGCAGGTTGTCCTTTTCCTAAAACTATAGTATTATAATATTCCAAAAATAATCTTCAGAAATGCTTTAACCTTAAACAATACTATCCATGGTTCAACTTAATCCATTCCAACCTTAATAGTTATCTAAAATACCTCCATCCAGACTTTCTCTAAAAGGTCTCTAAATTCCAAAATCAATTGTAACATCAGATTCCCCAAACAAAGAAAAGTTTCTCTTATTGTCACATACTAAAAATATGATTACCTTAATCATATTAAAACCTTACTGAAATCAAAAAGTACTGAAATACAATCTTTATATATATCACATTATTCTTATAACCAGAATATAATCCTTGAGTCCAAAAGCACCAATACATTAATTATTCCGCTTCAAATGTAGTCACAACATAAGATTGGCCTTGATCCCTTGGCCTTTTCTGAGGTAAGATTCCTTGACGCTTAGGACATTCATTTGCATAATGCCCCATTTCCCTACAATTGTAGCATTCAACTTTGACAGCCTCTTTCTTTCCCTTGCAATCACGAGCCTGGTGACCCTTTTCTCCACATTTATAACAAACTCCCATTCCTTTTAGGCAAGTACCAGGGTGATTCTTCCCACAATTATCACATAATGGAAAGTCCTTCTTTCCCTTTTTCCCTTTATCTGTCTCTTGTTCCCCCGTTCTCTTCTTCTCTTGCTTTACTTTGTTGTCATAAGACTTAGAGAATTCCTTTTCTGTCTTGATAGCACACGAGACAATATCTTCGTATGATGAGAAGGATTGTGATACTAAAGCTCGACGGAGAAATGGTTTTAACCCATCAAAGAAATGATCAGTCTTACTCCTTGGGTTACTTATATAATCGACAGCATGCCTTGCTAACCTTGTAAAGTTAGCCTCATACTTTGCGACATTCTCATCCTCCTTCTGCCTCAGACTCAGAAATTGCCTTTCCATATCTGCTCGATGGTCACGAGGAAAGTATTTTTCTAAGAAAAGCTCTTTGAACTCCCTCCATTCCATATTCGATACGTCATCATCTTCCTTTGTGTTTTGAATCAGCGACCACCACTGATCGGTATCTCCAGTGAGGCGGTAAACTGCCATGACAACCTTCTCCCTTTCACTACTCCCCAAGGCATGGAATATTTTCTCTAAGGAATTTATCCATTACTCAGCTACTATAGGATTTGTACTCACATTGAAGGTTGGTGGTTGTTGCCTCATGAAACGGTCTAGCATTGATCCTCCACGTTGCGGATCAGGGTGCTCCATACAAGTAAGGTTATTATTCATAACCTGAGTGAGTTGTCCCAGTATGGTAATAAGTTGATCAGCACCAGTTGTATCTCCAGATCCACAATAATTATCTGGAGCAGGAGGGAAATCCCTACACGGAGTGCGTGCATTGATACGGTTTCCATTCCTTCCACTAGGCGCCATTTCTAAACAATGGCATAAACTATATTAGTTTATAAATCAAAATACATAATTCCATACTTGTAAGATACTTAACATAAATTGAACTATTTATGGATATAATCCATAAAAATGTTTTCTTTGAGGAAGTATATACTCATAACCCTTCATAGTGGTTTATAAAAAAAATGAGAATTATCCAAAGCATATCCCCCGGGAGTGTCATAACCAAGAGTGCAGCAAGGCCCGTTGTTGTGCACCAGTTCCCGTTCAAGTCTAGCTCAAAGCGGTGTTTTCGGGTTTTAACCCTAGGTACATCTGTTCCAGAGCCGCCTCTACCTGCTCGTATCCAGACAGGGATGTATTGCTCGGAAAACTCACAACATCTCTACAATACCAAAATTCTAGGAAGTTCTTCTATACTAATCCTCAAAGTCTATCTTCGGGCTATGTGCTCTAATCAAAGTTTATCTAAATCTAGCTTCCAAGGTTAGTACTAAACTGCCTCTGATACCAACTGTAACGCCCCGACCCCAGCTACCCAGAGTCGGTGCATTACTTCGTAACATTGGCATGATCACAAAAGATCAAGTCTCGAAAGACCGATTAGTTTAGTAGCCTTGGAAACACTAGATACATTCATAAGTGTTACATTACATCATAAAGTGAAAAACATATAACAAAGTCTTCATAGTCCACACTCATATCCTATTCTGACTATCCCTGCAGGTCATTCATAAAATACTTCTTCACATCCTGGAAAATATTAAAACATTGAAAGGGGTGAGCTCAGATGCTCAGTAAGGATAACAATATTGCAGAAGCTTTCATAAATAAACACTAACAATTAAGGCAATGTATAAATAAACAAAAGCCTTATTAAACTTGAACTTCAGCATAATATGGCAAAAGTAAAATCAAATAATGCCACTTACTTACTCACATGGATATTCTACTAGACAAATAATCACATGAAATATCAATAACCACTTTCATAACGAGGGAATGTATAATGCCGGACATTCTGAAACATTTTGTCAAGGCCTCATCCAAGACGTCTAAAATGATTAAGGCCTCGGCCAAAACCATAAATCAAATTGGGAAAGGGCCTCGGCCAATTCCACGTCTAGTTGTCTCATGAGACCTACTGATGCATCGAGGAGCTATAGCGGGCTCCACCCGTCACTTATTAAGTCCAATACATTCCTCATATGAATAGGTTTAAACATATCATAAACCATAACATAATCGTATCACATAAAACATGCATAAAGGAAACATAACATTTCCACATTTCTATCACAAGATATCAATACAACACATTGATATAATAAAAACGCTTTCAAAACCATTTTCAATACCAAAATAAAAGAAAGTTAAAACTTTGTATTTATTTTTCATTAAAAAAATGATGGCTTGTAGAGGAAGCCGAAACTCAAATAATGGTCACGGCGGCGGAGAAGTCATTGTCGCCGCATAAGTACGGAAAGAAAAACATTCCCTTTTGTTGTTTAGCAAAACGCTTCGTATAAAAAAGATTCCTTTTGAATAAACTTAAAAGTCAAAGGGGTTTATACACCGTTTAAAAGAAAGTTGTGTATAAAACCAAATATGCCTCAATGAAAGGGGATTCAGATGAAGTGTTGGGTCGGAGAGTGATGGCAAGAGGGGGGGTGAATTGCCTTTGTAAAATAATTAACAGCTTAAAAACAATTTATAAATGCAGCGGAAATAAAAAGGGGCAAGACACAATTTGATAACGGAGTTCGGCTTAAATCAAAGCCTACGTCTCCGCTCCCAACTCAACCATTGAGAGATTTACTACCGCTTGCTTTTTAATGGTTTTAGCAAGAAACCCACTAGACTTTAAGGTAGTCTAGAACCTATTACAGCTTGCTTTTAATGGTTGAGAAAGAACCCACTTGCTTTTAATGGTTGAGAAAGAACCCACTAGCCTTGTTACAGGTGAAGGCTAGCTCACCTATGACTCAAGCCTTTTAAAGGGAAGGCTTGAATAACCTCTTCACACCTTGAAGGTGGTGTGAAAACCCAAACAAAAAGGAAGATAAAAGAAATGGGGGTTTGTAGGCACAAACCCAAATTGATGCTCAAAAAGATAAAACAAGAAAAACCGTAAGAGGAGAAGCCTTGGGCGCCAATGGATTAATTGATGATGATGAAGGGCGCTCCCAAGCTTCTATGGTGGTGCTCCTTGGATGTGGAAGTGGGTTGGAGCAATTGAGGTTCCTTGAAGGAATCCGCCGGAGGTTCGCCAAGTGATCGAAAAATGTTCCTGTGGGCTACCATACATTTCCAGGGCTTCCTAGTCCTTTATTTATAGAGGGGGAACCCTCATATGGCCGTTGGGGGTCTTCGGAGCCGTTGGAGAGGCCTTCGGAGCCGTTGGGAGTCAAGTGGACAAGTCTGGTCAAAGCCCAACGGCTAGTTTGACTGGCTCCATCAGCTGACCAGTGCTTGGCCACCGGTTGACCGGTGCTTTGGAAAATGGGGAGGTCTTCTGCCCAGGCACCACCGGCTGGCCGGTGAGGAGGCCACCAGTTGGCCGGTGCTGAGACAGTAACAACCTTTTCTGTCTGGGTTCCACCGGTTGGCTGGTGATGGGACACCGGTTGGCCGGTGGTCTGGACAGAGGGGATGCCTTCTGCCCAGGCACCACCGGCTGGCCGGTGGTCATCCACCGGTTGGCCGGTGGACTGAAATCAGTCCACTTTCAGTCCTTCTTGGCCCAATTCCTTGGCAACCTTTTTCCTATCAACAAAAACACTTAAAACAAGATTAGATAAATAAGAGAGTGATTGTGATTATGAAAATTAAACCACGAGGGGTACGAGAGGTACAACAATATCCCCTATTTTGATGATCACAATCACTAAAAACAAGCAATGTAAAAGACTGAAATGAAAGGCATGCTTTAAAGGATAAATTGAAAAGTAAAGCAAAGCATGAGAGAAAGATTTCTCCCCCATTCAACCAAGAATTTCTCCCCCTTTGTGATTATCAAAATAGCACGGGGCATAAAACTTGATTGAGGGAAAGAATTGAAAAACAAGATAGAGTTTTTAAACCAATTGAAATTTTTGAAATTTGAATTGAAAGTTTTGAAATGAAAGTTTTGAAAATAAAAGTTTTGAAATTGAAAGTCTTGAAAGAAAGTTTTGAATTAAAAAATGAAAAAAAAGGCTTAGACGATCCTAACTCCCCCTAAATAAAAACAACAAATTACCGGGGAGAGGATTTTAGAACCGAGACAAATTTTGGTACGGAGAGACTCGCTAAAAGGGATTTTTCAATCCAAACTTGTCTAGTGGCGGGTCTTCTCCTATGAAATTCATCATTAAAGGAAATGGTTTTGGGCCTTCCATACCGGGCATTTTTACAATCGTAGTCATAAATTAAGTGCCCGAGTTTTTTACAATAGTTGCAAAATTTATATTGGGAGCTCCCCCTTACAAAAATAGTTGGAGCATGGGAAGAGGAAGCTTTCTTGGAATAGCCAAGCCCTTGGGTGGTTCTAGATATGCATTGGGAACCAAGTAATTTGGTTAAATTTTGTTCCCCTTGGGTGAACTTGGCAAGAGATTCCCTTAAATCCTTGATTGTTGATTCCATAGAATCAACATCAGGAAGGTTTTGGATCTTGAGGGACAACTCTTCCTTCTCTTTGAGAAGTTGTTCCTTTTCGGAAGAAAGTTTTTTGAAATTCTTTTTTAAAGCAATAAATTTGGAAGAAAGTTCGTGAAAACCTTCCTCCAATTGATCTCTCGCATGTTGGAGATCCTCGTAATATAAATGATTGAAAGAATTTGAAGAACTAGAGGATGAGGAGTCGGAAGAGGATACCTCATGAAATGCCATTAGGCATTTTTTACCGTTGTCTCTTGAGGAGGAGGAGGAGGAGGATGTGGAGCTATCACTCCATGTGGCCTTGAATGCCTTCTTCTTTTCCTTTTGCTTGGCCTTTTTCTTGTTGAGTGGACAATCGGGCTTGTAATGGCATTTCTTGCCATACCCGTAACATGTTACCTCGGGCTCGGATTTTTCATCGGGTTGAGCCTTGCGGGATTTCTTCTTTTTGTTCTTCTTCATGAAATTGTGCATCTTGCGGGCAAGGTTCTCGATTTCTGAATCGCCTCTTGAAGAGGAGGAGCTTTCTTCTTTTTGAACTTTGAAGGCGATGTTCTTTGGAGTTTTGATGAGTTTGCCTTCCTTTTCAGCTTGCCTCCTCATGGTGATCTCGTAGGTCATAAGGGATCCGATGAGCTCTTTGACCGGCATGTTCTTGATGTCTTTTTCTTCTTGGATTGCCGTGACTTTCGGTGCCCATGTGCTTGGTAAGATCCAAAGGATCTTATTGACCATCGTTTCTGCAGACACATCATCACCAAGGAACTTTCTCCCATTGCAAACATCAGTAAAACGTGTAAACATATCAGTAATTGATTCGTGTGGGTGCATGGTGAAACTTTCAAAATCTTGGCGAAACATATCCAATCGAGTATCCTTAACTTTGTTGGTCCCCTCATGGGTAACCTCCAAAAGTTTCCAGATTTCATGAGATGAGGTGCATGTGGAAACTCGATTGAATTCATTACGATCAAGGCCGCAATGAAGAGCGTTCATGGCTTTGCCATCAAGCTCGAAATTTTTAATATCGGCTTGGGTCCATTTGGATTCATCGGGAGAAGAAAGAGAATAACCATGCATGACAATTCTATAAATAGGATAACCAATGCTTCTAAGAAAAGTAATCATGCGGGTTTTCCAATAGGTATAGTCGGTTCCATCAAAAAAAGGAGCACGACCCAATGAATAGCCTTCGGGGGCGAAAGAAGATGAAGCCATCACAATGGATCTTGAATTTGTAACCGGTTAGGGTATTACACAAAAACCCCCTCTGATACCAATTGTTGGGTCGGAGAGTGATGGCAAGAGGGGGGGGGGGGTGAATTGCCTTTGTAAAATAATTAACAACTTAAAAACAATTTATAAATGCAGCGGAAATAAAAAGGGGCAAGACACAATTTGATAACGGAGTTCGGCTTAAATCAAAGCCTACGTCTCCGCTCCCAACTCAACCGTTGAGAGATTTACTACCGCTTGCTTTTTAATGGTTTTAGCAAGAAACCCACTAGACTTTAAGGTAGTCTAGAACCTATTACAGCTTGCTTTTAATGGTTGAGCAAGAACCCACTTGCTTTTAATGGTTGAGCAAGAACCCACTAGCCTTCTTACAGGTGAAGGCTAGCTCACCTATGACTCAAGCCTTTTAAAGGGAAGGCTTGACTAACCTCTTCACACCTTGAAGGTGGTGTGAAAACCCAAACAAAAAGGAAGATAAAAGAAATGGGGGTTTGTAGGCACAAACCCAAATTGATGCTCAAAAAGATAAAACAAGAAAAACCGTAAGAGGAGAAGCCTTGGGCGCCAATGGATTGATTGATGATGATGAAGGGCGCTCCCAAGCTTCTATGGTGGTGCTCCTTGGATGTGGAAGTGGGTTGGAGCAATTGAGGTTCTTTGAATGAATCCTCCGGAGGTTCGCCAAGTGATCGAAAAATGTTCCCGTGGGCTACCATACATTTCCGGGGCTTCCTAGTCCTTTATTTATAGAGGGGGAACCCTCATATGGCCGTTGGGGGTCTTCGGAGCCATTGGAGAGGCCTTCGGAGCCGTTGGGAGTCAAGTGGACAAGTCTGGTCAAAGCCCAACGGCTAGTTTGACTGGCTCCACCGGCTGACCGGTGCTTGGCCACCGGTTGGCCGGTGCTTTGGAAAATGGGGAGGTCTTCTGCCCAGGCACCACCGGCTGGCCGGTGAGGAGGCCACCGGTTGGCCGGTGCTGAGACAGTAGCAACCTTTTCTGTCTGGGTTCCACCGGCTGGCCGGTGATGGGACACCGGTTGGCCGGTGGTCTGGACAGAGGGGATGCCTTCTGCCCAGGCACCACCGGCTGGCCGGTGGTCATCCACCGGTTGGCCGGTGGACTGAAATCAGTCCACTTTCAGTCCTTCTTAGCCCAATTCCTTGTCAACCTTTTGCCTATCAACAAAAACACTTAAAACAAGATTAGATAAATAAGAGAGTGATTGTGATCATGAAAATTAAACCATGAGGGGTACGAGAGGTACAACACGAAGTCCTTAAAAAGATCATTTTTTTTAAATAAAGTACATCTATAATGTGTATTCACTATAAGTAGACATAAATAATTTAAAAATACAAGATAGGACATAATAATATCATGACATAATTTGAAAGTAGGAGATTAACCCAAAGAATGGAAATTGGGTTAAGAAGTTCCCTTACCTCGTGTCTGACTTGACTCGACCATTATTTAACCTCTTGAATAATAAACTAGAGTTAATATATACCTTATTAAGAACCATTTTCAATTTCATTATCCTTATTATATCACTTATTACAATGATATGAACATTATGTAATTATTTAAGTTAATAACGGTCGTTTTGTCGATCTTTGGTACTTGAGTCAACAATAAACTTCTTATAATTACAAGTTGTTTATGTGGTAGAATATCCATTATCTCAAGAATTATATTCATGATTTAGATGTCATATATATCTTATATATCCAGTATATACATTCATTTATAATATTACGTAACATTTAGAGGTAAGAAATGAAATGCACCGTTCATGGAGACGGTAAGCCGTACGTACGCATGAACGCTACTTTCATTTCAATTTCATATTTAATGGAACGAAATCATAATGATATAAATGTATAATATAATTCCAGTATAACATAGTGTATAATACCATTTACTCCATCCTTTATACATCCCACATATGGCATTAATGATTCAAATCACTTTGAGGGGGCGGTAGTCCGCACTTCCTAAAATGAAATTATCGCGTTTTACCCATAATGGAAATCATAAAGTATGCCATAAATGAGAAATACAAAAGCATAATTAAAACATAAACATATTATATATCATATATAAATATAGTGACATCTTAATGTCCACCTTTGAAGGTGTTATATGAGTGTTGAACAATCATCGTTTCGTGAGACAGAAATTCGCCATCCACAGAAACCGTATGTTCTTTAACCATTAGATGTAGGTGTGTGTAAGTGTAGCTTGAATACTTCTTATAACAACATCCTAGTATATTGAGGATACTGGGGTTGTTACAAAAGAAATGAATAAAAAGAGTTTAGGGGGTTGGAGAAGAAAAATAAAACAAAACAACATTAGAGAAGACATTACCTCAAAATCGGGTAACTCTTTTTGATTTGAGCCAAAGGCTTCCTTGGGAAGAGTTCTGCCCAAAGTGAGGCTTCTAGGAGTAATAGGGGGAAGTTGGGAGAGTATTTGGGCAGAGGTTGGCCGATCCAAATGGCTTGAAGGTGTGAATAAGGTGGGAGAGGTGGGGGCCTTTTATAAGTGGAGAGGAGGGGCACTCTTGGAAAGTAAAGAAAAGTCACTTTATTATAAAATGATTTTCGGATTTTAGAGGTCCCACACTTATATAATTCGAGGATAAGATGATAAGGGTTCTAAATCTACTCATCCAATAGGTTTTTGACAAGTGTACGCTTTGGAGTTTACATTATCTTTCCATTTTATTTAAATCATTAAATAATGAGGTCATCGCTGCATCATCATGATGTCATAAATAATTTAATTTATTTAATGTATAAAAATTATAAAAAAATACTATGATGTAGGAAATCTTTTTAGCTTTCTAATGAATATTTATAATCAAAATTTGGACTTGTGTAACCCCACTTAAAAACTATTTTAGTAAAACAACTCATGTTTGTGTCAATTTAATTTTAACATTAAATATATATATATATTAATGTCATTTTCCAACCAAAGTGGCTCCATGGGGTCCCCAAGTTGACCCATGGGTTGTCTTGGTCGGCCATGACTCATCCAATAGGAGTAGGACAAGTGTCAAGCTCATCTCATATTATTAAAACATTATTTTTACCTTAAACTATACTAATTACCTCTAATCGCGATTAAGAACTTAAAAGTTACTATTCACCAAAAAATTATTTTGATCTCATTGAACCACATTTTACTTCTTAATGACAACCATGTATGTCGGATTTTTGAAAATCAAATCACAGAAGTGGTAATATTTCATTTAAACGAAAAATCAGTTATTTAACTACCACTTAGTGGTTTCACTATTCATCAAAAATTGAAGTTTTTCAGAACAATGCCAAAATTTCACCCTAAGCTATAATTGATATTCCGAATCCAAAAATGAAGTCCATTTTGAAATATAAAATTTCTATAATTTTAAAAAGTGGTTATTACTATTCATAATGGCTACTTTGATTAGTCGCGGTGTTATAGAACTCGAAGTTGCGTACAATGCAAGCTATTGCATTATTGAATGAGAAGCGTATCATGGAAGCTCGGGGTGTTACAATTTTTCTTTCCAACTTTCTCATTAGATCCTCTAACATGAAACTCTATATTTCATTTCTTATCACCATAGCCATGTGACCATTCTACAATCTCTATCTCCACTTTGAGACCACATCTTACAAATTATTCATAACTCCCAATGTATCTAATTTCAAGATCCTTTAGAAGGTGTGGTTTTAAAACACTAAATAATCTATCAATTTTTCTATTATTATTGATAAAAAAACTTGAATCAAACCTTGAAAGCCTTGTGAAATTTTATTCATAGGCCGTGAAATATTCTCCGTCCTTTTTATTTAGCTCTATGAATTCTCTCTCTATATTTGTATGAATAGTTCAAGGGAAATACTTATTAATAAACATTATCTTAAATTATTCCTACTTTATCTCTTCAATTTCATCCCTCGACTTGGTGTTCTTAATCAACACCCACTATTGGTCGACCTCTCCATTTAGATGATAAACAACTAGAGTCACCTTCTCTATCTCAAAACAGTGAATCACATAAAAGTTATTCTCCAATGAGTTAAATCAATACTTTTAAAATAGTGGATCAGAATATAAAATAAATTTTGGTGGTGATTGCCACATAAAACACTCAAAATCCAGTTTCTCCTTCTTAGGTGAAGGCGGACGTTCCACATTATTCAGGTTATTGTTCATAACTAGAGACAGTCGGGTAAGCATCACCATGAAATTTTGAACTCCACCTCCCAAATAATTGGGGATATTATTTAGGAAATCACTACATTTTCCCTCACATGGGTTGTTGACATGTTTTCTCTTGGTTCCCACCATTTCTAAAATTGAAAATGTTAGAACAAAACATAAGTCAACAAGTCATCAGTAATTTATCCCTTTATAAAATTAAATCTAAAGGAATATCTTATGGGATCCCTATGTTTAGAATTTTCTAAAACAAATATTCTTGGGTACCAACTTATACCTATTCTCATACTAAGGGTTTTCACTAAGGTTCTCTAATCCTAATTACCAAATTAACCAAACCATCCTCTAATACCAACTATATCGACCCTTCTTAACACATCTTATT
This sequence comes from Viscum album, assembly GCA_963277665.1. NCBI lineage: Eukaryota > Viridiplantae > Streptophyta > Magnoliopsida > Santalales > Viscaceae > Viscum > Viscum album. The sequence goes on along the minus strand of CAUJRU010000347.1, from coordinate 113,113 downwards.
ACATCATTTTAAAGACAAACGATATAAAATCAATACAAAAATAGGATTGAAAGGTTTATTGTATTGGGAAAATTAGGACCATACATAACATTTAAAAAATAAAATATAAACATTTATTTAATTCCTTATTCTCTAGCTTCTTATTGGCCCTTTAATTCTCCTTAGTACATGTATTCACATGAGGATACACATCAAAAAGGGGTGAGATAAAAACCCAGTAAGAGGATAAATAAGAAAATGAAACAATACAACATGGTTTGATCATAATCAATATCATCATAACATAGGAAAAGGATCATAATCATGAGAGGAAAAATTATATAAATGCATGAAATGTGGAAATGCATAAAAATGAAACATCATGTCTTAGTGGTTAACTACCACACATAGTTGTGAACAAAGATAACATCATTTTCACACATATTTCACTTTTCCTAATGAGATATTACCCAATGAATTTAAGCTCTATATAATTCCTGGTTCACCCATTAAATCTTAACACTTACTTTGTGCTATATAATTTCAAGTGCAGCCGTCACATCATAACATTTACATTATCATGCATGCCACATAGAACATATATGAACCTTGGACATAAAATAAACCATGGAAAGGAATGGGTTTCATTTAATAAATAATACATTCACAAAATATAGGTTACTAAATTAAATAGGGAATAACATACTTGAATAATCAACCTTGAGTGAAGAAGAAACAATCTTGAGAAGTTAAAGGTGTGTTTTTTTTGAAAGAAGAGTTATTTTGGAAAATATTGTGTTTTTAATAAACTTAAGTAGAAACATTTATATCCTATAAAAGGTAATATAATGATGAATAAATGATATTTAGAGAATATACATACTAAAAATGGGGTGAAAGAGGGAAAACCCAAAGAAAGAGAGTTGGGTTCAAGAATTCCCCTTACCTTGTGTCTGAACACTTTCTTCACTTTAATTTCATGAATAATCACATTATATTAATTAATTAACAATTATAGGACCTTTTATATATGATTATGATTCATTATGTTTTTATTAATTTCTTTGGATGATTTATAGTGTTTAATTTCATCGTTCGGGAGTGTTCGTTTTCATAGTTTTCATGATCAGTTCATTTGTATACATGAATGGAAGTTTGTTTGTAATGAGGATGAACATAAATAAATGTTATTATATGTTATTAATGAAATTACAGAAGCTTAAATTATCTTACAAATTATTTTTTTATATACCATGAGGATGATTTATTAGATAAAAGTTAATGATGATCGTTTTAGGTTAATTTTGGCGGTTTTTCAAACACAACGAACACGTTTTGTTTTATCATTTAGTTTTATGAGTATAAATTATTTCTATAACATAAAAAGGCTTATAGAATAATGTTTTCAATCTATTTTAACCATTTAATGGTGTTATTAATATCCTTTAAGGTGTTTACGGAAAATTAAAATGCATCACCCATGATGTCGGTAAATTGACACATCATGAGCGACAATTCCATTTTTAAGATAAAAGAGAAGGGGGAGGAGTTTAGTGTTGGATATTAAATTAACATGATATATTTTCAGTATATGTAAGTTAATGAAGCTATCATTCCACTTATATGAAGGTATGTGAGGAGATAATAAGAAAATAAATTGAAATTGAATGAAAATTAGAAGAAAAAGAGAGAAGATTTACCTATTGAATTCTCCTCTTGAGATCGTCCTCAAGGAGCCTAGAATTGGTCTTTTGATGAGAACAAGAGTTATGATATTCAAGGTAGGGGATAGGGAAGATTATTGGGTAGAATTTAGGTAATTATCAAAGCTTAAGAGGTGTGAGGAGAAGAGGGTGTGAGGGGTGTTATTTATAGTGGAGAAGAGGGGTGTTTTCTCAATATTACATTCTTTAGTTTATTATTTTGGATCAAGACTTTGAATAGTTTGAGGATTATATATAAATATATTAAAATAATGAATTAGTTTTTGAGATTAAGGTTCTTACATCATCCTTAAATCAAAAATGACTAAAAAATTCATGTATTTATCATTTATCGAAAATTATCGTATTTTACTATTCATAAAAAACTCAAGTATTTCAAAAAAATCTCAAAAATTAACCCTAACCATTTTTGGACATGTATAATTCAAAAAAGAACTCCATTTTATGAAAATAAATTTCTAAATATGAGAAATTTAATTTTTATTTAAAATCATCATTTACTTGGAAAATACAGATGTTAAAATTATAACTGATTTTATAACACTTTGATAAATTACTTAAGGTATAATAAAATTATATTAAAATAATAAGACATCAAAATATTAATTTATGAATAATTTTTGTGAAAATAAATGTTCTTTTAAATTATTAAATCAATCATAAAATTTTAATTAATTATTTATGACTTATAAAAATACTAGCACTTAATTAATAATTTTTAAAACATTTATTTACTTAAAATATGATATAATTATACCATAATTTTATTTATAATATGCCCAAATTTTATTTATAATTTCATGGGTGTGGTTACTATTCATTTATTCAGTTTACTATTCATAAGGGTCATATTACTATTCCTAAGGTCAAGTTACTATTTCATTGGTATTGGTTCTGTAACTTCTAGAAATAATTCTTATTTAATTAATTATTCATTTATAAAGCTTTTAATATGGTCTCTAAGTGATTTTATGTGATTTATATTATATATGAAATTACTATAAGAAGGGAGAAAATCCATTGATGAAATTTTGGGTTATTACACGCAGAGCTTCTAGGGTCAGATTAGGCTGGTGAGCCAATGATGGTTAGAGGTATGTCATGGGTGTAGCCATGTTTTTTTCTTTTGTAATGAACCTTTTTGGAATGTCTGTTTAGGTGCATGTGGTGCATGATATGTGTATATATATACTAAACAGATGCTGGTGAGGGGGTTGTCATCATTTTAGATGCATTATATATATGTATGAGGTTCATGGAACCATGATCTATATGAGAATCGATAGATGCATGTTTATTAAGGTGAGTTGGAATCGGGGCATCAAGGAGATGTAGGTTACTTGAGGTTCATGGGAATCTGGGCACCATTTAGGTGTGGTACTTGTTGAGGTGCGAGGAACCAAGACTAATTTGAGCATCTTTTGTGATGCATGACCTCGTTGGTTCCATGTGAGACATGGGAATGGGGTGGGAATCAATGCGATGCATGTTTTAGATGAGTGTATGGTATGACACGGGGGTAAAAGATGAATTTTAGGAGTGATGATGCATCATGGGAGTACTTTTAAGTCCAGAATATGGCCGATGGACCACTTATTTGTAGATCTTTGGGTTGATATGCGACCGGGGGAGGTCATTCCTAAGGTGGGGATCCCCCTTGTGATAGTTGACCTATTCCCTTTTGACCAGGGTTGTCCGGATTACCTTAAATATGATGGGTGTGTTTGGTACCATCTCAGGTTCATATTTTATAGTTGGGATAAGCTATGTTAAGTTGGGAAGATTGTAACATCCTGAGTAGTTGGAGCGGGATGAAAACCTCTCCCTTTTTGAATTTTTGGAATTGGTAGGTATGGAAATTTATTTTTAAATAATTTAATCTTAATTCTGAGAGTTTCCTCAACCCAATATCATGTTTTTGGATGGGTTTAGATGTTTAGTGAAATACTTGGGTGTTCATATGGGTTTCAGGTGCATCATAGGTCTAAAGGTCCAGTTTTGGGAGTTACAGGTTGAGGTGCACAGTTAAATCTAATAGTATGGCCTATTAGAGTAAATTGAGTTGACCTATTTTTCCCTTGAGCATGGTTTTTGAAACTATGAAGGGTAAGTTTCATTCCCATGCATTAATGTTTTCAATTTTTACAGAGGGAATTTTCAAATATTTTTCATGGTTAGGGAAAAATGTGGGTAAGCCACATAGGTAGTTCCACTTATGTAGTTTCCTCACATTTTAGCCCGTACAGTTTCCACACAGTTTGGAAAACCATGCAAGATAACCATGAGGCCTCTTAAAGAAGTGAAAATTTAGTTTTTCCCACCTACCTATTTCCTTATTTCTTTTATTTTCTCCCCTCTTAGCTATGTACAAAAATAAGGAGAGGTCCTCCTTTCCCTCCTTCGATAGGTTTTTATCCAAATCCTCCATCCAAGATTCATTCTTCAAGATTTTTGAGACGTTGGATCCATATCAGTAAGGCTCTCCTCACCCATGCTTCTATTATTCCTTGCTCTCACCTCATGGACCACAAAATCTATTCAAGTTGTTTTTCCTATTTTCAGGGTGTTCGATAGAAACACCCATTTATTCCAAACTGGTTAGAGTTGGAGGCTAAATAAGACATGCCTACGTCTATGACTCCAAGGTAGGTTGTGCATACTTTTATTTTAGATTTCAAAAGTGTTTTGGAGGGGGGTGTGGCTTTTAGCACGCCACTATGTTGACCAAGAGAGGCCCTGTAATTTAATGGTTGCTTTTAATTAATTAATTTTACCTTATGAGATGCCTTTGGGAATGATTGATCGAGTATTCAAATGGTTCGAGCCATGAAAGAGGTATTGGACCTTGGGGTGGTTAGGTCGGGCTGGGTCCTTTTTATTAAATTTTATTTATTATTCTATTTTGAGTTGTTCAACTCAATTATATTTAATTGTTTCATTTAAATTTAAGTGAATCTAATATATGAATTATTTTTGATTAACTTTTGAGATCCATGGGATCATGACATGCTCGAACCAAGGTTGAGATGGTGATGGTCATCTGGAATTGAGGCGATGCGATTGTCAGAATGGGCTGTGGCCTGGGTTACTTGTGTGATGTGATCACTGGTTGGGCGATAAGTTCATCAGTTGAGGATACAATGCCATCAGGTTGAGGGCATGTCCCATGATATTGGATGGCATGGCCATTAGTTTTGAGAGACATGGTCACAGAGTCACAAGGTGAAAGATTTGATGTGGCTTAGGTACTATTTTGGTGATTTCCACTCACCTATATTGGACAGAGCACCGTTTGGATTCTTGTGCACATAGGTTTAATCATTTATGAGGTGGTTTTGACTACTCATGTGGGTAGAGGCCCTCAGTAATGCATCTTAGGTAATTGTGATGGGGGGTGATTTCCATAGAAATCCATGGGGAAGGTGAGGAACCTTTGGATGATAATGTTGAGGCTGTCAGATGAGGGATGAGGATCACCATATTTGAGGCCATTAGGCAAGGAATATTTTTTGGAGGATATAGATCACCGTTCCTAGAGATTTCATGATTTGATCCAACAATGATATTACTTGAAGACAGATATCATTGTGCCTCTAGACATCGACCTTTGAGATGATGGGTACTTTTGAGTAGGGGTCCAAGGGACCAGATTTGATTTGATTGGGTATGCCTGTGGGACATCAGTTACTTGGTTGATGGAACAAGATGTCAGGTGACATTGGAGGTGGAACCTGGGGGTTCACCTGGGACTGTATGACATTAGGGGATGCCTTTGTCCTTGGTATAAGGATCCTTTCCACTATATAATTCCAATATTGGCCAAGGTAGGTGACAAATTCCTAGTGGAATTTGTGCACCAGTGAAGTATGTGTTTAATTATATGAATGTACCACTATTTAATTTATTTATAGTTCAAAATGTATAAATAAAAAAATGTAAGGTATACACATGTGGGTGGAATCCTACCAAGACTTGTTCTCACACCCTACACAGGCCCTTCATGATGCATGTAGAATTTATTCTTTTATGTTCAGGTAAGGGTTCAGGTTTAGGAGCTAGATCATAGTTTCCAATTTAGCATGGATAGAAGGCAAGGGAACTTATGGTTCTTTCCTCAACTAGAGTTACATTTTTAGTTTTCTTTCTATTTCATCATGTTATGATATGTATATACTGTGGTTAGTATGAGCGACCCCCTTTACTACTTATTGTTCTATATAACCTATATTGAATGCATGTTCCTTTTTTAGAATCTAAAATTGGCATGTTGACTTGTTTATTTATTTCTTCTATTGTCTTTTGTTTATGCTTCTGCTATTGCATGTTATTTATTGTGCTTCCACCATTGGCGGGTCTAGTTCGAGTCTGCTGAGTCTTTCATTCCACTGCTATATCTACTCAGACCATTATTATATCATCTCTTATTGGTATAGCCTCCCCACTATACTCTTTTACACCCTTGATACCTGTTGTTAGACTTTGGCATACGGGGAGGCACGCCTAAGGCTAGTGGCACTCAGACCGAAAGCATTATTCGAGTGGCTAAACAGGTCGGGGTGATATATTGAGCCACCAAAAATCTATCACGTCACCCAATCACAATTAATTAACTCCTAAAGGCTTTATAAAATCATAAAATCATGCACATCAATGTTCAAACTTGACATTAAATGTAATTAAATGGTTGAATCCTTGACCAAATAAACCAACTATCTTGTTCTCACCTTAACAATAGTTCACTATTGATCCGACACACCCAAAAATTACATTGAAACCATTTTGAGCCCACTAATAATGCTCAAAATCCATCAAATACCACATTTGAACCTCAAATCTGGTATTCTTATAGAAAATAGATAAATTAGGTCCACCTAGTCACAAGAATAAAAATAGTAATGAAAAAAAGCCTATGGACCAAAAGCCTAGAGTACATGGGGAAGATACAGGGCGGGGTGGGCATAAATATTTTGATCATTTAAAATATGGTCTTAGTGGGTTGAACCCATACAGATTCAGGCCAAGGTGGGTTAATCCTACATGGATGTGAGCTTAACTGTGGCCTGATTATTTAAATTGATATTTTTTTGTATATTATATGCATTTTAGTCACTTGCATGGGAAATTATGTGTATACAAATATGAACATGTCTTTTGAAGAAGATTTTTTGGGGATTCCATGCCTGATTTTCCAAGGATGCTCGAGAAGAGACAAATTCAAACCTAGGATAAGAGAACATCTCACATAGAAATAGATTATTTCACATGGAATGATGAACCACATATGAAGAGTCACTTGAGACACTACATGGGAAGAGGGGACCTACACTATAAAGGTGGCCCCATAATCTCCCTATCAGATATAAAATCCCATTGGGTTTTATCTTTACATAATTTTTGTTATCTTTGACTGGGAAAGATGAATGGGAAATGGATTATTCTCCCAAGGAGGACCATGATTGTCATCTACTTTGTCTCCTTCATCACCGACACCACCCATCGCTCCGATGAAACCATCAATTGCCACCATAGAAAATTTATTGACATAAAAACACCTCCAATATGTGCACTGCGAATGACTTCCATACATCTAACATCATCATCAATGCCTCTCGCAACCTCTGGTTCCACCTCTTCATCCCAAAAATTAGTAATAATAGAGTCCCCATCTTCTTATCCTTCTACGACATTGAATTCACCTTCCTAGACCTTGAATCGAAGGTGTACAAAGCCATGTGCCATCGCTTCAGCCCAATCTTCTAGCTTTCATGCTTTCCATAAATTACCATATATAACTAAAGAACAATTTCCCATATCAGTACAATGATGGGTTTGACATGCTAAGGTTACTTGATGCTGGGTGCAGGGTCTTCATAAGGGTGCAGATATGGGGTAATGATTCTTGGTTATGGATAACAATAGCATGAATGTATGCCACTAGGCAGTGCTAATAGTGATGGAGAATGTGTGGTTAGTGGGTGTGGGGTCTATCTGAACCTTTTTAGTGGGGATGAGCTAATGGAAGTGAAGTCACTGCCTGCTTGCTACAGGCTTAGGATAGTTGGACTATACATATGAGAACTAGGAATCATGTGAGATAAATCCCCTATAGTATTGGTCATGGTAAGAGGATTACATGTGGATTCCCTCGACTCTATATCATCATGAATTCATATGAACAAAACTCAACGTCACTTCATATGAATCGTGAGTAGACCATACAGATCGAAAATGATTATCCAGATCAGTGGGATGGGTTTTCTTAAATTAAAATAAATAAATAATTCATCATCATTAATAAATAAAATAAAGTACATCCCAAAATCTAAACATCAAATTAATATGAATTATAATTATATGCAATAAAATCATTACTTGTCTATGCTATTTTCATTAATTCATCTAGTGCCATTTTTTCTAAATAAATCAATGTATACCATAAAAACTGTTTTGGAAATCTGAAATTAATTTATTACATTTGAGTTTCAAAATTATTCATTTAAATATTAACTATCTTCAATTAATAAATTCATTCATTATTTTTTAAATTATTCATAATTTTTTAATTTTTCCTTTCTTGTTCATAATCGTTCAAATTTTTATTCATAATTTTTAATTTATTTTTTAAATATAAATTTTAAAATAATTTAATTAATAATTTTTATTTTTTAAATGTTAGTAATCCTGAAGGCTAACCGTGAGCCTTTTTGGGGTGGTTTGGGCTTGAATTTTTTGTTCGCATTGGATGTGGGATCTTTCGAGAAAACTCACATGGGCTTGAACCCACACAGTTTGAGACCACCTCACCCCATGGGCCTTATTTCACATTACTACATTCAAAATTTACCTTGAACATCTAATTATTAGTCTTACCACACCCATGAACCTTCTAACATGAGGGTCCTACCTCTATAGACCATGCTCTGTTTGTCACCACACACAATGACTATATGTGATCATATCAGTTGGACCCAAGTGCCAATGTGAAACATGATCATTATTAACTCCCAACACACCATGAATGTCATCATAAAAATCCACTTAAATATTATCCAATAACAAGGGACACACCCTCTAATAGACAATGGTGAAATGACCACCATATGGCTTCCCTTATATTGCTACTCGAGTTTAACCTCAATAGGTTCTATCCCCACAACTCTCCAATAGCTTGTGTCAAGGAACCCACTCGAGTTGACTATATCTCAACACCCTAATCCATATTTGATGTCAAATATCACCATAGTGGGAAATTTCATAATTTATCAAACCTCTCAAAAAACCCTACCAATAATCATTCCACTGAACCCATTGATCCTCAGGTTATGTACAACCACTCATTGATCAATAATTCAATGACACTACACATAACTGGAACATACCATCTCAATATCATCTAAACTCAAAGGGTATATTTCCCCCCATCACCCAATCATACAATTAAACTTAAACTTCCATGAGTTGTACATCACTGAACCTAGGATCACATGTCGAACCCAATAGCTGACCATGCCTCCTGGAATGTCAAACTCATCTAACTTGAATCACCCTTAGAGTTACTATTCTAATTCAAGGTATTCACCCATGCCATGGTCTACTGCATGGACACCCACTGTACATGAATTTCTCCAAATAACAAGTGTCTTCCCATGCTCTCACCGCATCGCTGAAGCACATTTTGAATTAATAGGGTTAGGTTTCTAACTGATCCTGCCCTATGAAACTAGCCATGATACCAAAAACACTCATGTTCTTTACAACACAAAATCCAAAGGAACCTCTATGCCTATACCATATATCTGATAGCACCTCACATGCAATAATATCATAATCCAAATAATAAACCCATGCTTCCCATATTCAAGGTAGTCACAAGCCCAGTCCAACCCATCTATTGGGTCACCCTCATTAAGGAAAACTCATCTCAACCATAATACATGGCTTTCCAATATCCTGTGATGCTTCTCACCAGCACTAGGATCTCTTACCTAGACTATGAATTGCATATCACTAGATTAAAACTCATAGGTAACACTTCTCTATTACCATATCAATTATCCCATGAAAACTCACAAATCAAACATATACTCTAGGGTTATCATATACCATATACATATTAGACATCATATTCCAAATTTTTAGCCTTCTTAGGTACTAATTCTCATTGGGAATTTGTATATGGTATTACCCCTTGATAATCACTATCTCATCCATGTATACACAATGACATCATACCAATACGATTCATATGAAGTAAACCATAGTCATATGGTTCAGTTAAGTAGAATTCCACTAAAAAAATATATAGGAAACCACCATACAGGTTTTCATTGAAATTTTAAGTAATCAAACCTATATAATAGTCACCCACGTGGGGTTTATAATCAAGGAATAAAAATATTTTACTAACCCACCTAGGGTCCCTATACATCCCTTGTATAGAGGTAATGTATAATCTTCCTCAAGGAGCATCTCACTATGAGATCCACATGACCCATTATCAGAGAAAATACATAGTGGTTCATCCATGTAGAATTTCACTGACAATTTATATGAGAAAACACCATATAAGTTATTATTAACACTTCAAACAGCTATACACGGTCATTAAAAATTTCAATCACAAGCATCACATGAATTTTATGTGCATCCTTCATGTCAAATATGATGCATGAAGATGCCTCTTACCACTACGAGCCAAGATCCAAAAATAATAAATAATAAATTCAAATCTCTATGTGCATCACGCTATGTGAAATAATACAACCATAAAATAAAAAACTAAGAATATCAATCCCATTACTCTGGTATTCTATACTTAATTCCAAAAAAGGTGTCTATGAAACACCTATCTGAGGTCCATCTCAAGATCTAACACATTCCTATGTAACCTTTCCACCATATCCCCTAATAGTAATAAAAGAAAAAAACACTTTGATACACTTCATGATATCAATAAAAAAATGGATTTGATACCACTTTTTAACATCCCCACCTTGGTTCACTCTACAATAATCAGACTAGGTCTCTACGAGACCTTAGACATGCCTCTAAATATGCTAGAGGCTTCTAACTAGAAGTAATGGTATAGGGTGCTAGTATAGGGTGACTATAACCTCATATAAAAGTACACAATAATAGTGGAAAAAACTAAAACTAATCTATAATAAAGAAAAATACATTAGTAAATATAATCAATAAAATGAATTAATAATAATTAATGCAGAAGAATGCAGTCATAGAGGCCCACATTCTTGTGAGGATACATCGAATAATCGCCTTCTAGGATGATAAAAAATAACACAAACATAATAAATAAAAATAATGTATGTGAGGATCTACTATCAACCACAATATGTACCTCAGTCCTAGTCTCCAAACTCCATCTGAACTATACTGATTAATCATGACACACCAGGACACTTCCCAATATGGATTTGTAAACAATGAAGGATGCTCGGGTGCCCAAGTGCCATGTTCACCTAATTAGGGTGTGAGTACAACTCAATAGGACACCACCAATGCAATCCCATATATAACTGGAAAATACAGTGTATGTTCACATGTGATATGTAACATCTTGGATTTACAATGAATATTTTTTATTAAATTATAAATGTAAATTCTAAATGTATCTCTTTCTTTTTAATAATATAAACCAAACAGAAACACACACACACACACAGATATATATATATATATATTACCTAAGTTGTTTTCTTATATATTTTTCAAGTATAATGGAATTTATTTATTAAAATATTTCATTAACAGAAAATAATCCCATAGACTGGGCGATAACCCACCACGTCTAGCAAGGTCAGGGGTCTTGAACCCATGACTGAAGAGTGATAGGGGCTCAACACCTACCACTAAAAAATGTGTTTTCTTGCTTCTATATTCCATACTTTATATATATATATATAATTTTATTATATTCTCCATCAATTTTACATATATTGTTTTATTTGATAACTATATTACTTTTTAGTTTTATTTTCATACCATAATTTTAATTAATTCATTATAATCTAATGATTAACATAGTATGATACATGTTTTCAAAGTAAAAAAGTAATAGCATATTGAATGTAATGTTATATAACATTTTATATGAAACATATGATAAATGGTTAAATATAATTTTCAAACTAAAATAATACTTTATCATGAATTTTTAATCACATTATAGCTTATTTAATTTTTAAATGGTTTTTATCATATTCTATGTACATTTTTTTATTAATAAAAAATATTTCTTTTAAATCATTAAATAAAATGTTTTATAATAAAATAAAATTCTGAAATAATTATTACTTTTATTTGATAACATGTTTATTAATACGTATAGTGTCATATTATCAGTTTTTTTACAAATATTTGATAATTTAGTTTTTAGAAAAGTAAAATGGTCATTGATATATAATTTTCATCACAATATATAAAATTTGTTATATTAAAACCATTTTATCGATTATGTAATTTAAAGATAAATTTAACTTTATTAGAGGAATAATTTCATAAAATTTATATTTTTTATAAATATAAATAATTAATAATCAATTATAAAATAAATAAGAGATAATAAAAAATATAAATTTATTCACTCGTAGCAAAAGAAATAGTTTTTATTCTAAATAAACACTATTTCAATTTAATATATGGTATTATTTAAAAGTTAAATTTTATAATATTATAATTTTAATTTTTAGGAAATGAACTTATGTTTTGGATTTATCATATAAAAATTATCTTATGATTAATTTTTGGGATTTTTTTAAAGAAGTTGATTTTTTGGTGAATAGTGAAAAATACAGATTTTACAAATACCATAACTTTTATGACATCAATATGATATATACATTAATTTAAAATATATGAAACATTTATATTAAAATAATATGTTTATAAGGATAAATATAAAGTATTTAAAACTATTATGTTAAATTTGAAAACCCATGCAGGAATTTTTAGAACCTAAGTTATATTTTAATCTAATGAAGAACTATTTTTGGTTCTTTTCATTTAATTGTGTGGTTGGAAGATTCCTTCTAGTTTTGAGATGGTAATAGTGTCAAATGAACTTAATTTTATTAATAATAAACCAAAAAATTCATGTTAAGAACCAAAAATCAAGCGTATTTTTCATAAATAAGTATAAATTCATTTATACACATAAAAATACTTTTTTCCTAAATATAAATTTTATATATTTTGGGCGATTATATTAAAATTAATTAAAAAAAATTATAAAAATAAAATCTTAAAAAATGGATTACATATTTTTAATAAGTATATATGATTTTTTTATAAGTTTAATTTTAATTATTTCCATAAAAATAAATTATCGAGGTAAAAATTATTTACCATGATAAAGATTAAATTGATGTAAAATAGTTTAATCAAGAGGAAAGTCACTAAATATCACAAAACCACATAATTAAATGGGAATATAAGTTATTTAAAGTCCTAAAATAATATTTTACACATAAATTATCTATTTAGGTTCCACTTCCCTTAATAATTATATCCTTTTTTATATTAATAAACTATATTTACAAGAGTTCCACTCCTCTCACTTATAAAAAGATCCCCTCACACCCTCACTTATCCACATAATTTGATCACTATAGATCAATAAATATTTACCCAAATACATCTATTACTCTATTAAACATGTTACATAGATCAAAATCTCACCAAAAGACCAATCCTAGATATCTTAAGGTGTAATCCAAATGAAAATATCCAAGAAGGAGGTATAAGTCTTAATTAGGTTATTTTAAGGCCATTTCTTCTTCAAACTCATTAAAATATATTATAACAATTTAAACATAATTAAATAAATATATTCACTAGGATTAAATTTTATTATTATTATTATTACATAAAAACCTTTTTCCACCTTCTTTTCATCCTATAGTAAATGAAAACATCGCTCATGTGTGCATGTGAACTACCATCTCCACGAAATGATGTGTTTTGTTTTTCATCACCACCTCACATGTCTACTTATAAATATGGAATTAATGAATATATATGATATTTATGAAATTATTATTATTATTTAAAGATAATATATTATCTACTTTCTTACCCTTCTGTTCTTTATAAAATGATAACATCACTTATGCATACGTGATACTACCACCTCCACAAAGAGATGTGATTCATTTTTCATTTCTTCCTTAAATGGATGGTCATAAGAATTGATTTAATGAATAAATATGATATTAATAATAGTATTATTAGTTTTTAAAGGTAAAAATTTATCTAATTTATTTTCTTTTCATCCATTATAAAAATGAAAATGTTATTTATACGTGCGTACGGACTAAAGTCTCCATGAAACGATGTGCTTAATTTTTTATGACCATATTACATGGAAGGTTATAAAATTATATTATATGTATAAATATTATAATTATAACATGTTTAATATTCTATAGATAATATAACCATGACCAATTTTACCACTATTAACGCACCGAATTTATTTTGGAGATTATGAGCCAAACTATCTTAAAACATCCAATATAAGCTTAACTAACTTAATAACTAAATATGACATGATAATAAATGAAATAAAAGGAATAATGATAACTAAATTAATATAAAAAAGGTTTCTAAGTAATTAGATAATTAATAAAATTTTATTATTCCATAAAGTAAAAGACGTGCATAGCGAGTCGAGACATGAGGTAAGGGATTTCCTAACTCAATTTCCCTTCCTTGAGAATTATTCCATTTTCATCACATGATTTATTTTTTATGTTGTATAAACTACCATATTAATGTATTTTATATTTTTTTTTCTAAAATTAAAGTTTTTTACAAATATATTTTAAGTTATCACCTTTAATTTCCTTTTGATTCAAAAGTTACTAAAATCATAAGGGATTTCCACTTAAAACATTATTTTAAATGTTTTAATCCCATTATCTTTGATATCCATGTTCTTTTAAATTTTTTAATAATATTATTATTTATACATAAAAATATTGTTATAATTTTATTTTAAAATATATTTTACTTTCTTTATAAAGGTTTTAAAATTAATATTTTTAATGTTTTCCATATGAGTCACTTTTGATTCTTTATACAAAAGTACAAAAGAATGTTTTTTAATATTTACCACATGAATTAATTTTCTTGCCATCATAGTTTTTAATTATAAATATTACACTATAAGTGTTAATTTTTATTTAAATAATATCTTATTTTCCATTATTTTATGAATTATTAGTTTCAAAATTCTTTAAAAAAAATTATTTTCTCTCATTTTGAGATAATTGAAAGCGTTTTTTCTTATGGGATCAAATGCCAAATTTTTTGAGTTTTGTGATAGAAATGAAATATTGTATGATTTTTATTAATTTTATGGTTCTTGTAAATTATATATGATGATATGTGGGTTTGATAAATCCCTCAAAAAAATTGGGTAATGAATTATTTTGTAGGAGATATGGTATTGTAATCAACTAGGTTAGTTATTCCATTATGATTTTATATTGGAATTAACTAGTAAAGTTATTACATTATGAGTTTGTGTTGGAATTAATTGGTTAAGTTATTCGATTTTGAGTTTATGTTAGAATTAACTTATTAAGTTATTCCATTATGAGTTTTATGAATATAGTGTTTCCAAGTAAACTTCATGATTTATACTTTCTTAAGAGATTTTTTTATGAAAATTTTTGATCAATGAAGTTAATTTTAATATTTGTAGGGAATTTTTATACAAGATCAAAATCCTTTGTTTAAATGAAATACTTTTTTCAATGGTTTTCAATTTTTTATAGGAATAATGATTTTTTATTTTCATTTATATCCCTTAAAAAGATTTGTTTAGATCATCTGATGCTTTCAAATCTTTTTCAAAAGGATTAAGGATATGTAGAAACTATAGAAATATCAAATTTCTAGTAATAAATACTTATCTTGAAAGAAGAAAATATATCAATAATTATACAATAGTGAAAAAATAAGAACCTATTTTTGTAGAAACAATGTATACTATATTGAAGTTTCTACTTTGTTATGTAATGGTTTTCCCAATTCTCTAAAAACTTAAACCTAAAAGATACCAAAAATATAAGAAATTGAAACTCTTTGTTTTTAAAATCATAATTATGGGTTGTTTAATTTATGAAAAATTGGTTGATATTCTTATTGAATAAATAAATAACCACAAAATAATAAATAAAATAATTACCATTGATCCTGGGGTTCTAACACAACACCTGAGTTTGACTATACTTACTTTGTCTAGTTCTAGATGTCTTTGAGCATGACACAAACCCTCAAGGGGATGAAAGTCTGTCCTGGGGTCTCATGAGCATACAAAAAAAGGTATAACCCTGGATCCCATGAAACAACCTAGGAATCTCATAATATTAGATCAAATTCTATATCATAGGAATAACTAGGCATCCCATGTCATAAAGCATCACTGGATACTTGGGAGGTAATCCCTGGAATCCCATCATCACCAAACATCTATTGGATCTTAGGGAGGTAATCCTTAACATACTATGTCTAACTAGGTATAAATATAGATCCTAGGAATTCTAGGTATCTCATATCATCATTCATAACTCCAGATCCTAGGTGACATAGGCATCTCAATATATATCCCCTATACACCCTGCTAGATTCTAGGTATCACTAGGCATATCTCCCAACATCATAAGGTACAACTCTAGATGCTAGGAATCACTAGGAATATCTCTAGACACCAATTATATCCACCAAATCCTAGGGAATCAATCCATGGAATCTATCATCAATCATATATAGATACTAGAGAGGTAATCCCTGAAATCTATCATCAATATTACATATATGATAGGGTAGTAATCCCTAGAATCCATCATTATATATCCAGGGGACTTTATCCACCTGGTGAAACATCATTATAGCAATAATAATAATAACATGGGTTTTCCAATATCCCAATACATCTTGTATAACTAAGGTAGACCTCTCATATGTATGACCAATCCCTATCAATACAACCATAACAGGATCACTTAATTAATTAAAATTATAATGTGACACCCATAATCATCAGTACCCAATCACACACAAATACTTTCAAGGGTTACGTAACACGAGGTACCCTCCAGGGTCCCTTAGGTTACAAAAAATCACACACACCCCACATGGGACCCTTATTATAAATCTCATCTCTTGGGATAAGTCAGTCACTTAGATGGAATTGTATCCCTAAACTTCATCCCGGCCACATTAAGACCTTACTGGCCTCATAGGGTATTCCCCATTGAAAATACTCTAGAGATATGGCATAAAACCCATCTCAATAACCAAGACATCCCAGGTTGGTCCTCTCACCCAAACTATAAATAATTTACCCAAGGCATACCCACTCAGGTACTCACAAGCTAAGGGGGAATGAACAATAACCCCATTCTCATATAAACTAGACATAGGACATTACAGTATCTCATGTATTATCATCAATATATATACAATTATAATCAAGGCCTTGACCATAATTTTTTGAGGCATCAAGTCAGTGCGCATGGGTCCATCATGGCCCATGGAACTTTATTTATCATAGTCATGGGAATTTTATTATAAATAAAACAATAAAAATTAAATAAAAATTTTATTTAATTTAAATAAATTTATTTCTCATAATGGTGATACCACATAACACAAGTTTCATGAATAAAATTCACAAGCCACATAGAAAAGTACAAGGGACCACTCACCTCAATTACAGAGTTATTGCTTCATAAAAAATATTGTACACCCTTATTGAATATTTTAAAAGTTTAAGAGACCATATTCTGTGAATATGATGACCTCAAGGTTAATCACTTAAGAATCAAGATTATACTCACACTCAATGGCTACTTCATCATGAATCCATCTCCAATCGATCCACCCAATGAAACTCCTATCCTTCCTAGCTTATTCCCTCTATCAGATCGAATAACTTTTAGAGAAATCCAATATTTACCCTAATGTTAAAATGAGGAAGTTAATGGGAGGGGTGAAGATATAATTAAATTAAATTAAATTAAATTCAGTAATTTAATTTAATTTAAATACCTATTTAAATAGCTTGACCTCAGTCCCAGAACCCAGGACAAGTTTATACATCATCTAGGTAAAACCCCCTATTCTAAACTAAAAAATGAAGCCATAATTCTAATTAGAGTCTCTATTCAAGATATATCATTGTTTATATAAATGGAATATTTAATATTTATATAATAAATATCCAAATATCCTTAAAAATTAACCCCACTTAGAATCTCATAAAACTCCAAGACAAGGGTAAACAACCCATTACAAGATTAATGGAATCATTAGAAAATATTTTCAAGACCATCCTCTAGGGGAAATTAACATTTTTTCCATCATGAGAATCTGGAACGAAAAATTTAAATTTCCCCTAAAAATTACAACCCATAAAGACATTGGGTATTATATTATGAATTAAGTGTTTGAATTGGAATTTTGGAATATAAAACCAAATAATTTTTATGAGGAAAGGTTGATGGATTTGTGATCTATTCTTGATTTATTCATTGCCTTCTTTGATTAGTGACACATTTATATGAAATTGTAGTTCATTAATAAACACCAATAATTATAGGTATGTCTATAACTAATAGTGAAATGCTTACTTGTTTACTTTATGTTGAAAAGTTCATTTTATAAGAATATATTGATTACATTTCCATGTTAATACTTTTATGAGTTATGTTTAGTTTTGAACCAAGGATATTTGATTAATATAAATATAATTCTTTATTATACATGTTTTTTTATTTACCTACCATGATAAAGGAATCAATTCATTCCTTTTTTAGATCTAAGACAAATGAATCATATGTAAATGAATAACACTTAATCTAGTTAAGAGATTACATTAATGATGAGGTGATGGATGGGTTTAGCAGATTTAAAATGAGTAATTTATTCTCTTTATGTTAAAAAGTTTTCTTTGATTTATTATTGGTTTCCAAAATAAATTGTTTGATATGAAAACCCTATATGTTTTGTAATCATAACTCGTATATAGGAACTTGGAATAAGAGGATAAATATCTATCTTCCCTAAATACTTTTTTGTTATACCATGTTGTGGAAGTATTATTTAGTATTATCATAGATTATGCTTAATTATCTTTAAGTAAACTAGTTTAGTTAGTCCCCACTTCACCTTTACTTC
Source organism: Viscum album (assembly GCA_963277665.1). NCBI lineage: Eukaryota > Viridiplantae > Streptophyta > Magnoliopsida > Santalales > Viscaceae > Viscum > Viscum album. The sequence goes on along the minus strand of CAUJRU010000347.1, from coordinate 94,205 downwards.
TTATTCCTTAAGATCTTGATTTTTTATCATATCTATAGAAATTCTTAAAAGTCATTTTAGTTTTCTTTTATTAAGGGATTAAAATTTATTAGGTAATTTCTTTATGCTTTTACTATAGACTTGTTTCACTTATTGGTATACTAAATGAGTTTCATTACAATTATCCTAAAATAGTGTTGATATTAATATCATTTTAAGGGTGTTTTTTTATTCCTATACTATATTTATTTAGTCTTGTATTGAGGTTTTGGGTTCTTAGATTGGATTTCTCATGGACCTTTATGGGAATAATATTTATGTGAGTGTCTCTGGGAATGGTGCATGGTTGAGTGGACATGAAGCCTATAAAGTAATATTGGTGTTAAGAAATTTAAAGAGTATGGGAAATACCTTGTTGAAGGTTTGGGTTATTTAACGTGTGTGTAATATTATAGGATGTTTTCTTCGATTTAATGGGTGATTTTTATTGTCATAGTGGGGAGGTTCTAAGAGATTTTTGTTAAAAGTTTAAATGTATAGCATGTAAGCCCTTATAATTAAAATTTGTTTCCACTTTAAAAGATAAAATTGGTTAAACCTTTGATTTATTTTTTTATAGTGATATACATTATTTTGGTATGATTAATGATTTTATCTATGCTATTACTAGTAATGAGGTAAACTACTAATGTATTGCTTGACCTGGGAATGAGAGCATATTCATGTTGGTTTGGATATCTTGATTATACATGTGATACCATAACATGTTAAATAGGATGGGGACACACTGATATTCTTGTGTAATTATAGTATTGTTTTAAATTTTTTATAAATATTATTGTCCTTTGATAATGTTACCTACTTCTTATTTTCTTATTCAGGTTTGATATATTTATAATTGTTTAGTATATACTATCATAACTTATTGAGTAGGTGAAGAACAAGTTATAGGGATGGGATAATGGTTGGGAATGGGTACTCCATCTATCCATAGGAATGGGTACCCTAAATTTCTATTATATAATGAATATTAATTTATTAGGATGGACTTGGAATTCCTGATATAATGCCCCAAACCGAATCACCCAAACAATGCTCGGGCAGGGGTGCTACATGATCATATGTGTACCAACCCATATTCTGAAGGCTATTGACTAGCAATGAGGACCTATAAATGTTATGGAGAGACTATTCCCTCAAAAAAATCCTAATGAGTTATGAACAAATATATAAAAAACTTTACATGACCCATTAAAATAACAAACACGACCAAAACTTGTAGACATAAAAATGGGATCCAAGAGGGCCCCCACAATCCAAAATATAAAGTAGTAAAAATCTAAATCACGCACAAACAATAAAAAGATAAAAAATAACAAAATATAAATAATAGACAACAAAATATAATAAAATTCATAATAAAAACAACTATAACACTAGTCAATATATGTATAGTACAAAAATTAAATATATATTTTTCTTTGACCACACTCGCAAAGTATCACCTATCAATTCATTAACCTATAACAACCTACTATAATAAAAACACATTATTAACTCAAGGAAAATATATAAAACTAAAATGATAACTATATACTACCCACAAAAATCGAAACCCATGTCATGTATTCAAGTAGTGAAGGGTTTCTAAGGATCAAACATCACTTTTTTAACAAAATAAAAGAAATTAAAAACTTATAAACCCAAGATCACCATGCATGAAATAAAAAAAAAGTAAACATAAATAAGAACAACTATGTACCTTACACCAATGAGCCACTATAACTATTTTAAATCATATGAGTCTGATAAAGATCCCTTAGAGGCTATCGAAGGACCCCCTCCTCTATAGCGTATCATGGGTTGAAACTCACCCATCGTATGTAAATGACCCTCCTCAACCTAAGAAATTTTAATATCTCATGTAAGATAAGAGAGGAAAAGGAAGATAGATTTGAGGGAGAATACATAGAATACATTAGGCAACCCATCTCAATGGATTTATCCTATTTACATAGGCTTCAAGGAAACTCTTTGACCCCATGCATTTACTCATGTGTTGTATTGAATGAGTAAATGGATTTATCCATCCATCCATTAATCTCATGAATAAATCTATCCTATCATGTGTTTAATCTTATGAAATGTTCATTAATGATAAATAATGTAGGAAGAATGAAATTTTAACCCTTAACATTCCACTTCCATGCAAAGACAGTGGCATGTTATCTTATAACAAGCCTTACGATATCCCTTAATAAATAGAATATGATATGTGTGTGTTTTCATTAATTTCATACCATATGGCATGATCATATCATATAATATTATATAGACCAATGCACATCAAATATACATAGATTTAGGGCATATATCATTCAATATCCCATGTTCACTAAATCTTTATGGACTTTGTTCCATTTCACCTTATATTGTACCATATACAATTACATATGAAATCATATAAAAAATACTTCAAGATATCTTCCAAAATAATTTTTTAAATCTATCATTAAATTCACCATATGTTACACCAGATGTAATACCTTGTGAATAACCATTTAATAAACTCTTAAACAATTTTAGAGAATCTATTTGAGTTAAACTAAATAACCATTTCATCAATTACTATGTGTGAACCCATGTAAATTATCAAATTCAAAAATTTAAGAAAAGAGTACCCTCTAGAAAAGAATTAGTGATAATAATGCTATAAAAGTATTTGGTGTGATCTCTATAAAAAACTTGTATCTTTACACCCATGTACACCATCTATATAACATAAAAGCATGAAATTTCATATGATCTTTTTTTCTAAGACATTGAGTGAAAATGGGAAATGGAGTATTTAAATCATATGTAGACTCCTTATATGTTCTTGATTCTGACCAGGTTGATGAATATATCACATGTCATTCAAATTTATGGATGGTCACATTACATACCCCTCACCCAATATATAAGAACATAATATGTATTATCTAGTTAAAACTATAAAATTCCTTAGTTTATCTCAATTGTGGTACCAAATGTCATACTCATCACATGATACAAAAAATCTCATCTTGGTTGAGATCCAACCAATGACATGATCAAAAACATACCCAACACCCCCTGATTAGTTAACCCTCAAGGATTGTGTAAGAAAGGTATCAAAGTATGAAGGTTCTCATGTTATGTATCTAACTAACCTCATGCATGAGGAATAAAAATATGAACTATACACCCCTATTATACTAAATACATGGTGTACGAAACTCTATGTGGTATACTTCATGGGTCATCCAGTACACAAAAATCATTTTGTGCCTTATGATTAATTTTTTTATCTCGATTTAAAAATCCTAAGCATGCTAATATTTACATTTCATCACAACATATAATAATTCATGATGAAATTAAATCGAGGATAATGAAATTTCATACTTTGAGAGGTTAATTATCATTTCAATACACAATATATATATATATATATATGTATGTACACACACACACAACCAATGTATAAGAATGATAGTGTTTATTTCCTTTTATATAACATGATACATTTTATATTATCAAACACTTTTAAGAATACATAAAAAAACCATACATAATCTCTGACCTTATTGTATCACATATGATATACAACTAGACCAACCTTATGTTTTATAAACTTTTAGGGTTTTGTTAAACTGATAATAACTCTATCTAATCTCTACCACAAATCTATATAACCATCTGATAAAACCCTCCCACTAAACTTATTTAGTGAATAATATTTATAAATAAAACCAATTTGAATAAAGGTGAGAATTTGGAATAATATTCCTACTTTTCATCATTTTTAACAAAGTATTAAAACTCCTTTTAATTCATAACATTAAATGTTATGAGTTCAATAACTTCTGTTGTATATTTAGAACTATTTCCAATTTATTTACCTTTATTATTCTTATAACCTATTCTAAAAAAATTTCCATTGAAATATTTTAGTAACTAAATCCAAAATTTAAATTATTACTTCACCAACACATCCTAAACTCTTTTGGGATATAAAGAGACATTCACTTTGAATTTAGACTAGAATAATCCCTCATATATTAACATTAAACTTCAAAAAGTCTATGTTTGGTCTCTGTTAAGATAGAAAAAGTTCTATAAGGGGTGGAGGGGGGGTGAATACATCGGTTAAAAAAATTGATATATAATTTACACTTCATGATATTTAAAGTTAAAATTAATTTATAAAAGTTAAGTAATTTTTTAATAACAAAAAATTAAAATAATGAACATAGAGAATTTTTATAGTAGTTTGGATCAAAGTCATCCCATGTCTACTCTTTAAACCCCTATACCCATTCAGAGGTATGATATTCATTAAATAGACTAAATTTTAATGGGGAACCACAACCTTATTACAACCTACCTTTTCTAGTGAAGGTACAACCACACAACAACACTAACTTTTAATAGGGATTCCCAATACTATTATAACAATGAATTTATTCCAAGAGTCATAAAAAAATTCCTTTTAGACTAGTATTTACCAACCAATAAGAATTATTTTAGCGGGGAAAATCATAAAAAAAATATTTAAGCACAAGTGAATAAGATATAAATAATTAAGCACATACTTAGAGAAACTAGGATGAGGTAGCCGATGGAAACAGATGAAACACAATGACCAGTTCTTAAGAAGTGGATCAAGTTGTCTCTACAAGGAAATAGTGATCGAAATAGTTTGTGTTCATCCTTTAATTGTTTGAATGTTTTTAACATATGATTTGAAAGATATTTCAGTGGTTTAGTGAAGTGAAATGGTTAAGTATATCTCTCATATTTGATTCTAGTTTTCTCGATGTATCACTATGTATCTCAGTGTACTGACTGTAACTTTAGTTCGTCTTTAAATAGAATTTGAAAACTTTACATAACAGTCTACAACTTTTAGAATAATTCAAAATAATAATAATTTCAATGATAGAATATTCACCACAATGATAGTTTAAGTTTTAAGAACCAAGAATACTAAATCAAGATTTCCAAAATTATCAACCTTGAGATAAAAAACTACTTTAGAGTTTCTAGATTAATAAAATGATATTTATGAATGTTGAAAAACATTAAAATATAATTCATAATAATCATTCAAGGTATCCCATGAAATTTGTAACTTATTTTCCTTCTAAAAAATTGAAATTTAAAATACTTCCCCAAAATCATTTTTTATATATGGAAAATATTAATTAATATAAATAAATATAAAATCTGTATTAAACACTTAAAAAATACGATGGATATGATCATTTGATATAAAAAATAATTCATAATCAAATAAATCAATATAAAATAAACATATAAAAAATCTGAAATACATATCTCAAAAGTTCATTTTCACATAAATAGTTTTTTCACATAAACATAAATCTATGTTGGAGTGATCCATGTAAATATAAGTCACATAAGCATAAATCATGTAAGGATAAATTCACATAAGGATGAAAATATAATTAATCATAAAATAATATATGGATAAAAATCTATGTAATCAAAAATCATATAAGGATGAATTTATGTAAGGATGAAAATCTACACAAGCATAAAATCATGTAAGGATGAAAATCTACAAAGAATGAAATCATATAAGCATAAATTCACATGAGGGTCAATTTAATTTTGTGCAAACATCATACTATATGTATGAATCATTTTGAGACTAATAAATACATTACTTTATCAAAAAATTAACATCATAAGTATGAATATATACTTTATAAGGATAAAATGTAACTACGTAAGGATGATCTTATAAAAACTACAATGATCATTTCCTTAGTGCATAAGGATGATTTGAAATATAATAGAATAAAATAATAAAGAATAAAATAGTGGCCTCTAAATCCTTTATAAAAACACTATACTTAGTTATAAGTAAATAAGACTATGAGAAATTATAATTATCTTATTTAGAAAGTAAAAACAACATTAGTTAAAACAAGTAAGAGTAAAATACTTACAGTTTTCTCTGAAATCAGTTCATAAAAACATAATGAACATAAATACTTCAAAGTTTTTAATAAATAGGTTTTTATAAATTTAAAAACATAAATAAATAATGTAAGTGGAAATGATAAATATGGTAAAAAGACACTCAATAATCCCCCATTATTTGAAAAATTAAAAAAACAGAATAAAAAAACTACAAAAATTAAACCTTTTTTTAAATGATCAAAAAGATAAAGAAATTTGAAAATAAAATTTTTTGACATAAATTGTGGCTAAACATGAATAGTTAGTAAGTCATATGAAATATAGATAAAAATTTAAATTATATATGATAGAATATATTACATGGTTCAAGTATATTTCAACATACTTTTATAATATATTTAAATGAAAATAGAATTAAATTTTAAATATCAACTAAAAATCATACATTTTAAAATAAATTAACTAAAAAAAGAAGATAGGAAATCACAAGTAAAAAATGGGCTATTTCCATGGGCCTGACGTCCGTGACTTTGAAATCCATGGCTATAGTTAGTCCAACATAGAACTTAATCTACAAAGAACACTTATATCCATCGGTACCATTATCATAGTTATAGTGTCATCCACATGGGAAACTTATATCCACAATCCTTTTTGACTATAACTATAGGGTTATTTAAAAAAAACAAGAAGTTGTTTTGTTTTGAACTTAGGTATCACACTTATAATTCGAAGTACTCTACCACTACACTACTAATATTTTTTTTGTAAATACAATAACAAATATATATATATATATAAAAATTTAAACATATTATTATTATTATTAAATTAATTATAATTTATGTCTAGATAAAAAAAGCTATAGACATGGTCTAAGTTGTTTGTGGTTGCCAGAAACCTATAGCCACGGTCCTATATGACCATAGTTATAGGGTCCAAGGGGAAGGCTAATGTCCACAATTCTATAAGACTATGGATACATGGTGTTGGTGTGAAGGATTATAGCCACAATCCTATATGAACATGGCTATAGGGTCTGGTTGTGAAGGTTTATATCCACAATCCTATAAGATCATGGCTAAAAGGTCTGGGTGTAAGGCTTATAGCCATGGTACTATAAGACCATGGCTACATGGTTCAACTTTGAAGGCTTTTATCCATAGTATTATAGGTCCAAAACTATAAGGTCCATGCACAATACTTATATCCATGGTCTTATAGGACCAAGGCTATATGGGCCGAGTGTGAAGGCCTATATCCACAATCATATAGGATCATAATTATAGCCTCTCTCCCACACCCTTCCCATGGGAACAAACCTTTTCCATGGTGTTCATGTGAAAAAAGTGTCATATAGCCACAAACATGGTTTTCCCATGGCTATAGGTAAGATATACCCATGACTATCCTGCCCTTGGATATAGACCCATGGCTATAACCATGTTTTATAGTAGTGGATATCTTCTTTAATTTTACTATCATTTCCTTTATAAGAAAAGAAAAACTTCAAACATAGTCTGTGCACATTTTAAAATCCACTACATAAAGTAGTGAGAAAATTATTTATAAATAGACTTAGATAGTTATAAAGAGCTATAAAACATGATAATATATTCATATGATTATACAAGGATTTACGAATAATTTAAAAATATCAGTCAATAAAGAATTAATATTCTAGTAAACCATAAAATATAAGCAGAATACATATATATTGTCCAAAAATATATTTGATCAAATTCTTATCAATTTTTTTAATAATTTACAAAGTAACTAAGATTCCATCATACCAAGTTCAAATTTAATTTTTCAAATTTAGTTTAATCCAAAGGTTTAGTAAATATATCATCCAATTAATTATCTGTTGAAATAAATTATAAAACAATATCAAAATTATTAACATGATCTCTAATAAAATGAACTCAAAATTCTATATGTTTCATTATAGATTTTTGTGAGGAGTTCTTATAAATTTAAATAACAGATGAGTTATCATAATAAATACGAATTTTATTAAAATAAACATTAAAATTAGATAAGGTTTTCTTAATCCATAAACATTGATCATAATAATTAATGAAAACTATATATCTAGCTTTGGCTATATATGAAACAAATGATACTTGTTTCTTTGAGATTCATAAAATTAAATATTTACTAAGAAAATGACACATACCCGGTATACTCTTTTTAACAATTCTATAACCACAAAAATAAGAATCATAATAACTAAACAAATCAAAACATTTATAATTAAATAAAACAATCTAGAATTTATAGTTCCTTTAATATATCTAATAATTATATTAATAGCCTTTAAGTAAGATTATTTATGACCATACTAAATTATATCACACATATATAAAATAAACATAATATAATTTCTAGAAGATATTAAATAAATTAAACTAAATATCATTCCTCTAAATAGCTCAAATTCAATAGGTTTTCTAGATTCATCTAAATCTAATTTATAATTAGTTTTCATAGGAGTTCTAAATATTTTACATGAATCATGTCCAAATATTTTAACTAATTCCTTAGCATACATAGATTGGTTAAAAAAATTATATTTTTTATTTTATAAATTTTAATCCCAAAAAGGAAACTTAATTATCCCATTAAACTCATGTAAAATTCACCTATCATTAAACTAGAAAATTCATTATAAATAAATTCACTTGTAGATCAAAAAAAAATTCCATCAATTTAAATTTTAATAATGAAAATATCATTTTAAATCTTCTTAATAAACAAATAAGGATCAAATTTACTATTATTAAAAACATTATTTAATAAAAAATGTAGCCAATATTTCATAAAAATCTCCATGAGATTTTTTAATTACATATAAATATTTTGATAATTTAAAAACATTATTAGAAAATTTTTCATGTTCAAAAGATGATGGTTGATTAACCTAAAAATATTTAGAAATAAAACCATTAATAAATCACTTTTAACTATCATTTGATACAATTTAATTTTTTTAAAAGAATAAAAAGACAATAAAATTATAATAGATTTAATAATAGAAACATTTGAAAAAGTTTCATCAAAATATTTACTTTTTCTTGAAAATATCCTTTAGCAACTAATCTTGACTTATTCTTAACAATTTTCAAGTTTCATCTAATTTATTTTGAAAAATACATTTAGTTACAATTATATATTTATCTTTTAGGGGTTAAACAAAAGAAAAAACATTATTTATAGAAGATTTATTAAGTTTATCTTATATAAAAATAATCCAATTAACATCCTTTAATTAATTATTTTTATTAATAGGTACAAAATCCTAAAAAGAAGAAAAATTAACAAGAACTTTTTAAGATAAATCTTTCGGTTTTAATTCCAAAATTAATATTACCAATAAATTTATCAATAGAGTTACCTTTAAGAGTCTTCCAAGAATTAGTACCATATCTAGGTTTATGACCCCCTTGAATAAATATATTTCATTAATTAGATTCATATTCTCTAAAATTAAATTATCTATAATCTTATTAAAATTTCTCTAAATATGAATTTGATTTAACATGAATTTCATCAAATTTAACATGAACATAGTATTCAAGAATCATTGTTCTTTTATTGAAAACTCTATAATATTTACTTATATTATAATATCCTAATAAAATTTCATTATTAGATTTTTAAAAACTTATCTAAATTATATTTAGTACTAATAATAAAAACATTACAACCAAAGACTCTAAAATAACCAATATTATATTCATTTCCTTTACATAACTCATGAGGGGTATTTTTAAAAAAAGGTCTAATAAGAATTAAATTTTAAATATATGATCTGTAAAAATAACTTCAGCCAAAAAATATTTAGGTGAGTTATTTTCACTTAATATGGTTATATAAATTTTAATAAATAAGTAATTATTTATTTAAACAACATCATTTTTTGGGGTTTCCTAGGTGCTGAAAAATTATGTAAATAACTATTATTTTCACAAAAAATTTCAATTTCCAAAATTTGAAATTCACTTCCTTTATCACTACGATTAATAGTAATCATGCAACCGATCCTAAGGAGCTACTGAAAGAACAATAACACCACCTGTTCTCTTTCCACATTTACTAGCATTGAAGACTCATGTGGATACGAATCTAAAAGATGGTAATAGTCATATAGTGGTTTTCGAAGAGAATATATACGAAGAGGAAAGTCAAGATTTCATTGCTGCTGAAAATGTAAATGAAATCCTTGAAAACAGTTGGCTAGGCGTCATAGTTGTAAATGTATATATGAGGTATGTTTCCATGAATTGATTTTCCAAAAGCTGATCTAGCGTGAAAATTATGACTAAATGAATTTTATATTGTTGATAGACACATTTATGAAAAACAATTGAAGGAATTTTCCCATGATCCAAGATTTGGGCTGGTTAGTCCTCATATCACATCAACACACCTAACAAAAATAGAGCCATCAAAAAGGGATGAAATAGTGAATGGCTTGCTGAAAACATTTGAACGCAAGATTACAGATGAAAGACTTTTCCTAATACCAACCATGCAGGGTTAATACTCTACGATTAATGAATATCAATTATATTTTCACTTATTTTATTATTTATTCCTTTTTGTGTTTTTATGAGACATTGGTTGCTAGTTGCGATGAACTTGGATACTCCGAAGATTTATTTTCTGAATTCAAAGCAAGGATATCCATCAAACCAACCACACATGATAGAGTTTGTGAATCTATAAGACACTACATCTTACATTTTAGGTCTAAACATCAAGTAATATAATTTATATTATCTTTTACTGATAGGGCGGTGTATCATTATCATTTAAAAAAAGGAATGAGGCTAGGGGCTAAGCATAAGGAGGCGAGCAAGTACCACGTCTAGACAAATATCAGGGTATATATAATAAAATTTCACTATCCAAACACATCTCAACACATGTTACTTATTCTCCTAATAATTAATTTTTTGCAGTGTCCAAAACAAACAAACGATAATGATTTCGGTTATTATGTTTGTAAATTTATGAAATAGATAATTTTTCATCAGCAAACTAGCATCCCTAAAGAGGTATTTTTAAAAACAACTACTAGTTCATTTAAGTTATTTATTAATTATTTATTTTTTTATTTTTCAGTACTACTATGACTACCGAAAAGCCTCATACTCACAAGATGATATAGATGTGTTTAGAAACGAGTGGGCTGCATACCTGATGGAAGATTGTACACAAATACAATGAAGATCTGACTTGGGGACATGTACAATTTTTGGTCATTTTTGAGAGGGGTTAAGGGGATCAAAAGATGAAAAATTGTTTTATGTAAATGTTTATAGGAAAATTTTAATTGTTATTAAATAAAACAACCTTTCTCCAATGATTCATTTTCCCATTTTAACAGATGATACGCACCAGAAACATGCAAGAATGCTGAACCACTCAAAGAGTCTCTATTTTGTTTAAAATGGACAAGATTTTAAGTGAAAACAACAACTGAACTATGGAAATCTGACCAAACACATTCGGATTGCATTGATCTTTTATAAGAACGATCCAAGGGTCCTTGGTGATGTGTACGAGTCAACCCCGCCTCAATCCGAGGCACGGTGTGACCGCTATCACTCAAAGGGTCTCTATTTTGTTTAAAGTGGACAAGATTTTAAGTGAAAACAGACCTACGGAAATCTGACCAAATGCATTCGGATTGCATTTATATTTTATAAGAACAATCCAAGGGTCCTTGGTGACATTTATGAGTCAACCCCACCTCAATCCGAGGCACGGTGTGACCGCTATCACTCAAAGGGTCTCTATTTTGTTTAAAATGGATAAGATTTTAAGTGAAAACAACAACTGACCTATGGAAATCCAACCAAATGCATTCAGATTGCATTGATCTTTTATAATAATGATCCAAGGGCCCTTGGTGACGTGTACGAGTCAACCCCGCCTCAATCTGAGGCACGGTGTGGCCGCTAGCACTCAAAGGGTCTCTATTTTGTTTAAAATGGACAAGATTTTAAGTGAAAACAACAACTGACCTACGGAAATCTGACCAAACACATTCTGATTGCATTGATCTTTTATAAGAATGATCCAAGGGTCCTTGGTGATGTGTACGTCAACCCCGCCTCAATTTGAGGCACGGTGTGGCCGCTAGCACTCAAAGTGTCTCTATTTTGTTTAAAATGGACAATATTTTAAGTGAAAACAAAAACTGACCTACAAAAATCCGACCAAACGCATTCAGATTGAATTGATATTTTATAATAACGATCCAATGGTCCATGGTGACGTGTAAGAGTCAACCCCACCTCAATCTGAGGCACGGTGTGGCCGCTAGCACTCAAAGGGTCTCTATTTTGTTTAAAGTGGACAAGATTTTAAGTGAAAACAATAACTGACCTACAAAAATCTGACCAAACGCATTTGGATTGCATTGATCTTTTATAAGAACAATCCAAGGGTCCTTGGTGACATGTACGATAGTTGAAATTCTTAGAGAAGAGTTTCTGGAAGAGTATAAGATACATGAAGCAATGAAGATCATTAGTGTGTTGGAGCAAATGTGGTTGCTACAAATAATGTGGTAATCGGCTTGTGCAACGCGACCTAAGTTACAACTTGCAGGTATTGTACTTTATTTTTTTCTGGAGGGTTTCAGTATAAATTCATTTTGGAATGATCATTTCTATTCATTTTCTTTTATGTTTTTTTGACAGTCGAGGGGAAAGGGTGGGGTCTGCAGACATTGGAGGATATGTCGAAGGGTGATTTTGTGTGTGAATATGTTGTAGAAATGGACTCTTTGCCCTTAAAGCTCCCCGAACCCCGATCACCATCGGGGTTCGGGGAGCTTGAAGGGAAAAGATGCCATTTGGTTAGATGTTAGATACTATGGAAATGTTGCAAAAATATAGGATGTAATTTCCCATAAAGTCACCCTTCGACATATCCTCCAATGTTTGTAGACCCCACCCTTTCCCCTCGGCTGTCAAAAAAACCTAAAAGACAATGAATAGAAATGATCATTCCAAAATGCATTTACACTGAAACCCTATAGAAAAAAATAAAGTACAATACCTACAAGTTGTAACTTAGGCCTCATTGAACAAGCCGATTGCCACATTGTTTGTAACAACCACATTTTCTCCAACACTCTAATGATCTTCATTGCTTCATGTCTCTTATACTCTTCCAGAAACTCTTCTCTAAGAAGGTAAACTATTGTGTACGCATACTCACCTTCAAATTCATGGGTGCAAGTACAAGGCACGGATGACAATAAACAATTTCTAAAACAAGTTGACCAACATGCATAATCCTTGATGAAAGTAAGATAGAAATTCACACGGACATTCTTAAAGATATGATTTTGATGTATATAGTGAAAGGGTGGTGGATGTTAATTGTTGATGTTGTTCATCTACGAGACTTTCACCTTCTCTTCTCCTCTCGCTATGTCTTGGACATCATGCAATAGCCTTATATCATGTGGGGTAAATTGAGGTTGCTGAGAAACTATGGCACCACATGATCTTTCATGTCCAATGCCCTCAGGATTGTTTTTCTAATCAAGCTGCCTCTGATCATTAGTTGCATATAATGGTGGTGCGGTAGCCTCCATGATAGATTGGAAGTTGACCAATCCATTTGATGAACAAGATGGGATGCTAAATTTAACATTAAGAGCATCCAATACAGGAAATTGTTCTAATGATTCGGCAAGTGAGGCTACATTTAAAGATATTTTCTGTGTTTCATCAAGTGAGTCAGTTCCTAGTTCCAAAAAGCATTCACAAACATCACTCATCAGTTTCCTCAAGGATAAACTTGGGTTCATGGATTTGTATGATCAAAGAGATCTATACTCTACTGCTTTTACAACCTATGTGGTGCATGTTTCAAATTCCTCCAGGAAAAAGGAACAAATGTGGTGAGTTGTAAGCCACATCTATTTGATGTTTTGAAATGTTAATTATGTTTTGAAAATGGGTTCAATCTTTGAGGAAAAGTTGAATTGTCCTTGATTCATGTATGGATGATGGATTCACATCCATTCCAAGTGGTTTTTATGGAAAGGATGGATGATAACATTGGTTGGTGTTATCATGGATGTATAAGCATGGTAAGTTAGAAAACATGTTGGGTATGTTGTGGAGTTTTAGTTGGGGTTCTAGTGGTTCCTTCCCGATGATGGAGGTGTTAAACATCAGATTGTGGTGTTTGTGAGCAAAAGCGTATAGTGGGGAGCACCATAGAAATTAAGTGGTCGGTTGATTACATGATCAGAATTTTGAATTATATAGTCGTGGGTAAAATTCATCTTGGTGTTTAGATCGGTTGAGTACATTGAGATGAAGGTTGTGGTTGGGTTGTGTTATGGGTATTTGGGGCAATGTAAGTATTTAATGGTACCTTTACGTTTTGCATAATGAATAATTAGTAGATCAAATTCGGATTGCATTGATCTTTTATAAAAACGATCCAAGGGTCCTTGGGGATGTGTACGATTCAACCCCTCCTCAATCTGAGGCACAGTGTGGCCACTATCACTCAAAGGGTCTCTATTTTGTTTAAAATGGACAAGATTTTAAGTGAAAACAACAACTGACCTACGGAAATCTGACCAAACGCATTAGGATTGCATTGATATTTTATAAGAACGATCCAAGGGTCCTTGGTGACATGTATGAGTCAACCTCGCCTCAATCTGAGGCACGGTGTAGCCGCTAGCACTCAAAGGGTCTCTATTTTGTTTAAAATGGACAAGATTTAAAGTGAAAACAACAACTGACCTATGAAAATCTGACCAAATGCATTAGGATTGCATTTATCTTTTATAATAACGATACAAGGGTCCTTTGTGACATGTAAGAGTCAACCCCGCCTCAATTCGAGGCACAGTGTGGCCGCTAGCACTCAAAGGGTCTCTATTTTGTTTAAAATGGACAAGATTTTAAGTGAAAACAATAACTGAACTACAAAAATCTGACCAAATGCATTAGGATTGCATTGATCTTTTATAAGAACGATACAAGGGTACTTGGTGACGTGTACGAGTCAACCCCGCCTCAATCCGAGGCATGGTGTGGCCGCTATCACTCAAAGGGTCTCTATTTTGTTTAAAGTGGACACGATTTTAATTGAAAACAACAACTGACCTACTGAAATCCAACCAAACGCATTCATATTGCATTGATATTTTATAATAACAATAAAAGGGTCCTTGGGGATGTGTACAAGTCAACCCCACCTCAATCCGAGGCACAGTGTGGCCACTATCACTCAAAGGGTCTCTATTTTGTTTAAAATGGACAAGATTTTAAGTGAAAACAACAACTGACCTACGGAAATCCGACCAAATGCATTCAGATTGCATTGATCTTTTATAAGAACAATTAAAGGGTCCTTGGTGATGTGTAAGAGTCAACCCCGCCTCAATCCGAGGCACGGTGTGGCCGCTAGCACTCAAAGGGTCTCTATTTTGTTTAAAATGGACAAGATTTTAAGTGAAAACTACAACTAACCTACAGAAATCTGACCAAACGCATTACGATTGCATTGATATTTTATAAAAATGATCCAAGGGTCCTTGGTGACATGTATGAGTCAACCTTGCCTCAATCCGAGGCACGGTGTGGCCGCTATCACTCAAAGGGTCTCTATTTTGTTTAAAGTGGTCACGATTTTAATTGAAAACAACAACTGGCCTACAGAAATCCAACCAAACACATCCGGATTGCATTGATATTTTATAAGAACGATCCAAGGGTCCTTGGTGACATGTACGAGTCAACCCCACCTCAATCCGAGGCACGGTATGGCTGCTATCACTCAAAGGGTCTCTATTTTGTTTAAAATGGACAAGATTTTAAGTGAAAACAACAACTGACCTACGGAAATCCGACCAGAAGCATTCGGATTGCATTGATATTTTAAATGGGGGGTCATGGCATGTGATCTATCAGGGGACTCATATATATCAAGTCATGGTTGGCCTAGTATACTAGGGTGATCATGTGTTTGGTTCTTTGATACTTATGGGCTTATATCTGGATGAAAATACTCCCATTTGGGAGGGTGGATATGCTTATGGGTCTTATTCTTTAAATGAGAATACTCTCATAGGGGAGGTATGAGATGTATATAGGTATTATTCCCAAAATGAGAATACAACCATAGGAGTGGGATGAGATTCTTATCGGGAATAATCACTAAATGAAAATAATCCCATAGGGGAGGGCTGAGATGATTATATAGATTATGCCTCAAATGAGAATACACCCATATTGGAGGGTTGATATGATTCTAGGGATTATTATTTGGATGATAATACTCCCATATGGTAAAGAATATATACTTATTAGTATTATTCCCTAAATAAGGGTACTCCCATAGTGTAGGGATGAGATCCTTGTAGGTCTTATGCCTCAGAATTGGAAGAACACATATGGGTGGTCTGAGATACTGTTGAGGGTATTCCCTGGATGAGAAAACTCCCATAAGTGGATTTCCATGATGGAGTATAAATAAAACTCACATATTGGAGGTCAATGATAATTATGTATATAGTGGGGAGACCATGGTATATTATATGTTTTGTGTGGTTCCTATGATGTACTCAGAGAAACCCTAACATTGGATGAAGTAGGTATGGTTGATCAAGCTTTAATACTTTAGAATCAATGTGTCTTAATGTAGATGGGTAGGACTTGGTCAAACTATATTTTTATAATGTCGACACGATCCTTGTGAAATGCTTGGTAAAAGTTCAGCACTTGGAAAATTAATTTGGGTTTAATCATGGTCATGGATTTGAGGATCAATGATGATTTTTTTATTAGTTTTATTCCAGTTCTTTCTCAACTAGGTTGTGCATATTGCCTGATCATGCACTTACAATAGCCTATTGCAGGTTTAATATTGGGGGTTTATTAATGAGATTCATCCCCCCCCCCCCCAAGTATGCGCACCTCAGTGTGTGTACAAACCTTATAACTTCTTTGAGGTTGAGAACATGATGTATAGTGGATAGAGAAAAGTCCAAAGATTTATGTATTGATAAAACACACCCATGTGGAGCCTTAGGATTGAACTGGAAAGCCCCTCGGACACCCCCTACCCCCCCTTGGATAGCCACCCCAAACCCTTGAACAACCCCCAAACCCCCTGAATTATGAATTGATTTCTTTAAGTACTTGATTAACTTATAAATTATGTTTTAATGGTGTACGAGTATAATTGTGGTATGGGTATAATTGGTCTAATTTGATTATGATTGATGAGTTAATTTTGTATGGGTATACTTGCTTTAATTGTCTTATTGAGATGCTGTTTTTTTTGCAGGTGTTCGGGTGTGCTGCTGCAGATTTATCGGAGCAGCAGAGAGGGAATTTATCAGCGCTCTTTTAGCGCTGATAAATCATGATTTTATCAGCGCTAAAAAAGTGCTGATAAACTACACCTTTATCAGTGCTAAAGGAGCGCTGATAAAGTAACCCTTTATCAGCGCCGAGATTTACAACGCTTTTTTAGCACTGTTAAAGCCTGTTTTTAGTGCTGTTAATGCCCGTTTTTGTAGTAGTGTACAAAAAGTAATAAATCTAGATAATATTTCATTTTTATGAGATAGAAAGTAAACCGTAAATATACCAAATTCATCTATAAAAAATAATGAAAATTTCATTACTATTAGACTAGTAGTCTGAGTAGGACCAAATAAATCAATATTCACTAACTATAAGGGTTATTTATAACTTATTTTATTAGTCAATCTGAAACAATATTTATGTTGTTTCAATTTTATGTAAGAGTCACACACATGAAACTTATCTTTCTTCAAATTGGGTAACTATATAACTCTTTAATGATTATATATTTTATCTAATAGTATAAAATTTACATGTATATTTTTTTTATTAAAAGATAAACTATAATTATATATAGTATTCACTTCACTTGTTGAGTAGTTAGTTCAGTAAGGTTAAGAGTATAAATGTTATACTTTGAATTTTCATAAAATAATAAATATTAATTATTAAAAAATAAAACTTTATCATTTTGAAATTCAAATTTCATACTATAATAACAAAAGATATTATTATTATTATTTTTTAAACCATCAACATATATAACATTAGAAATTATAGTAGAGTTAGAAATAAAAATTTCTCCAAAACCTTTCACTTTGTCTTTGGAATTATCTCTTGAAGTAATAGTGCCTCCTTCAAATTTTTCATAAGAGATAAATTTTTATGGTTCTTTGTTCATATTCCTAGATAATCCATTATCCATGCACCATACTTTATTCTTGATACATCCAATACATTTTTTTCTTAAAAAATTAATTTGTAGATAGTTTTGGTACCCTAAAAACTTTGGGTCCAATAGGATTAGCAAAAAATTTCTTAGGTACCCAAGAAGACTTTAAACAAGTATTATAAATTACTCTATAGAATAAATATTTTTAAATATTAGTCTTAGTAAATCCCAAAGATTATGAAAATCTGAGTGATCATTCATTAACATAGTATTCTTTCATTATAATCTAAATCTTGTATCATTTGAAACACTTAATTTAGTAATTTTAACAAAAAAGTTATTATATATTTGAAGTATTTGTTTATCATAACAAAAGAAATTATATTTATTTTCTTTCATAATCATCATTATTTTTCAAAAAAATAATTTTACTTGAAAAAAAGAGACATATTTTTCTTTAAACACTCAATTTTATTTTTCGATTTTTCATTCAAAATCAAAAAATATTTAAGATATTTGAAAACATTAGTATTTGAGGTAGAAGTATAACTATTAAGTTTTTAATTTTTATGAAAATAGATATATTTTCCCTAATAATTTTATTATTATTATATTTAATCTCATTATATAGATCAATAGTTTTATGAGAATCTTTTCTTAATCTATCAATTTATTCATTTAATTCATCAATGCTTTGTCAAGATTATAATCATCATTAGAAAATATAGAATAAAAATTAAAATTAATAACCTCATTTAGGGATTCTATAATAAACATGTTAGCTAATTACTTTTCATTTCTATATTCTTTACTATAATAAAATTATTTTTCACAACCCTAACTTAAAGGTAAAACCTTTTTCTCTTTCTTTTTTTAGTTCTTATTCTTCTTTAAAATTTTCAGTCTAAGGTGGTATGGTTTAATGTACCACTTATTTATACACAAAAAATAACATATGAAATATTATAATTAATTATAGTATTACCATTTGTCTCACCTTTTTGATTAAAATTCATAGTGTTCCTTATATGTTGGTTTTTTAAACCTTTATTTTTCATAATTTTATAAACACTAGTAGAAAATTGATCCATATATTCTATTTCAATTTCCTAAATTTAAAAATCATAAGAGTTATAAGACATAGTATTAATGGATTTGAAAGTTACACCTTTCCTATTTGAAGTATCCTCTTCAACAATGATCTTCAAATCCAGTTTATATTGAAGCATTGAACCAAAAAGTTCATCTAGGTTATATTATTTTATGTTTTTTCTTTCATCAATGGAAGCCTTATTTTCATTCAACTTATTGTATAGAGATATCAAGAATCTTTCAATAGGTATAGTGTTTCCAATGCTTCTCCAAGAGAATTTATTCTATTTACATAACTATTAAATCTATGCAACATATAATTTACTATTTCACCTTCACCAATCTTGAAGTCATGATATTCAGCCTGAAGTATACCAAGAATTTTTTATTAGCTCACCTAAGCCGAGGTGAGTAACTTGATTTTTTTTCCAAATTTAATGATCAGTTTTACAAGAAGAAAAATTACTAAAGACACTTCTATTTTTATAATAATAAAGAATATTTATAACATTGTAATTAGAAACAGATTTAGTAGCATCATTTACTGTAAGAGAATCTGTGTTAAAATCAGGTAATTTATAATGTTTTACCATAGTTCTCTGATGATAAATAAAAAGTTTCTTTAGATAATATTATATTCAATTATTCCAATAACTATAGTCAGTACCATCAAAATTAAGTAGTTTTAGTGGAATTCATCGATCATTTTAACTAGTTTATACCATATTAACCATCTTTTACATAGACTTTGAGGTTTAGAAAATTGTTAACACATAAAATATAAAGCAACAGAGCTAAACTAATGCTAAACAAGGTCCAAAATATAATTCCAATTATTAGGTCCAAGTTAGGATGTCAAATTGTCTATAGGGGGTGAATAAACTAGTTAAAAAAATTGTTAACATATAATTAAGTCTTCAAGATATTTAAAGTTTAAATTAATTTATCATTGTTAAAAAATTATTTAAGTAGTGGATGTTAAAATAAATAAAACTTATAATTTTTATAGTAAATTAGATTAAAGTGATACTAAATCTAATCTTCACACCCCTATACTCCTTGAGAGGTATGGTATTCACTAAATTAATTGACTTTTAAAGGGGAGTAACAACATAATTACAATCTACATTTTCTAGTTTAGGGACAACCACACAACAATATTGAATTTTAATGGGGAGTCATAAGCCAATTACAATATTTAATTTTTTTGGATTCACAACAAAAAAATGGTTTTTTTAGCTCAAGAGTCACAAACCAAGAAGAATTATTTTGGTGGAGAAAATAATAAATAAAAAATGTTTTATCACAAATTAAGAAGATGGATATGATCAAGTACAGAATCTAAGAAACTAGGTTGAGATAGTTGATGAAGATAAATAAAGCACAAAAATTGGTTATTGAGTAGTTTATTGAGGTGTCTCTTTAAGGAATTAGGGATTGAAATAATTTTATTCATCCTTGAGTGTCCTTTAATAGTTTCAAATTTATTTACATAGGAAGAAAAATTCTTTCATTGGTATAACGAAGTGTGGTAGTTGGGTATATCTCTTGTATCATAGTTTTGGTTTCTCGATGTATCACCATGGGCCTCAATGTATTTCCTATAGATTTGGTTCCTTTTTGAATAGAATCCAAAAATAATACATATCAATATATAATAGTTGGACTAATTAAAAAATAGTAATAATATCAATACCAGAATAATCACTATAAAGATTGTTCAAGTTTGAATAATTGAGAATACTTAATCAAGATTTCTAGAATTATTAGCCTTTAGATAATGAAATAATTTGAAGTTTATTGATTTATAAAATTATATTTATGAATATTGAACATCTTTGAAATATCCTCCA
Source organism: Viscum album (assembly GCA_963277665.1). Lineage (NCBI taxonomy): Eukaryota > Viridiplantae > Streptophyta > Magnoliopsida > Santalales > Viscaceae > Viscum > Viscum album. Next base: position 73,050 of record CAUJRU010000347.1, on the reverse strand, counting down.
TAATATTTAGTCAAGGTATCCCATGAAATTCACAACTTACTTTCCTTCTATAAAATTTTAAATTAGAAATAATATAAAAAAATACACAACATATATAGAAAATATAAATAAATATAAACTCTATATGAAACAATTAAAAATCACTATTAATATAATAATCAGATATAAATAATAATTCAGAATCAAATAAATTAGTATAATATAAACAAATAAGAAATCTAGAGGCCATATTTCATGTAAATAGATTTTTCATATAAACAAAAATCTATGTAGGAGTGATCCATGTCATGATAAATCTTGTAAGAATAAATAATGTTAGAAAAAATTCATATAAAGATGAAAAACTACGTAATCATAACTCACATAATGATAAATTCACTTAAGTATGAAAACCTATGTAATAATAAAATCATAAAAGGATGAAAATCTATGTAGTCATAAAAAAACATAAGAATAAATTCATATAAGGGTAAATTTCATTACATGTAAACATCTTATTGCACATAAGAATCATTTTGATCTTTGTAAGGATCATTGATTTATAAAAAATTTAACATTATAAGGATGAATATATACTTTGTAAGTGTAACACCCCATTTCCTTTCAGCAACTCAGCTGCACTCAGACTAGAAGTGCACCACATGTCCTTTGACATGCCTCCCTATACACCAAGAAATCCCAAATAGTAGCGATGTTCAATTTGGTTATAATTATTAGACTATAACCTCTAATGATACTAATAATAATACCTCAATATAATAAATAACTCAAACACAAAAAATTATTTTTAAACAATGACAACAATAAGACAAAATAAACATATGATCACTTTAATTTTTTTACCCTTCCATGAGAGTCATATTAAAATACCCATGATCACTCATGAGAAGATCACACATGTCCAAAATGGTCAAAATAAATAACAATATCTATATTGAGGAACCACCTGACCCATTTGAAAAAAATTTCATATTTATATTGGTCAACATCTGTATCCCCATATCTAATAAGCTCTAGACATCGAGACTTTTCCCTCAGTTGTACTCAAAACCATAAGGTCTGCATGTGTCCTAGAGATCCCATTCATTGTGTGAGTAGGAACTTAGTAGGATACCACCAACTACACCCTTATATTATAACCATACATATACTAGTGTATGAAAAAAATAAATAAATAGCAATAAACTATAAACTAGAAAACCCACTCTCTTTGTTATTAACAACCACAAGTGAGACTTTACCTGACTCAACTAGTGTCAAAGTAGAATAATAAATCCATGGTATATCATGCAAGAAGATCACTATACCTTAGAACTGATCACATACCACACAATGTCATATGATAACCATAACCAAATATACACCCAATCCATCCCAACCCCCAAAGGCACACCCATAAGCTATCTCACCAGTCCCAAGGACTACCACATGCTTTAACACTATTGGATAAAAAATCCGACAATCCCAAGGAATGATGATAACCATAATTCTATAATCCTGGCCCAATGTCCCAAAAAAATGGCGACCCTCAATCCCCCATTCGATGGTCTCTACTAATGCCAACTATGACCTTCAATGTTGAAAACCTCCTCCATAACGATGAACAACAACATTCCATATGCTGCTTAAACTATGGAGGAATCTATCCATAACATGTGATCAACATCACCTCATGGGTCTTTGAAGTGCGTCCAATTGTTTCCTATTGATCGTTTAATGGTCTGGTACTCTGCTAATGTGTACATAGGCACTCAGGTCAAATGCTCGGTAATGGTACAAATTTTAGAGTCAATTGTTTTTGTGATTTGTATTTTAATTGGGGGGAGGGGGTGTTTGTAGAGCTTAGATGAAATGATTGATTAATGAAGATTGATTTACAAATTTAATAATGAATGGGGTGAGTTCATTATTGTGTATTTAAGCTTATAAAATCATTGAACTTTTCTTTATATTGCAATGAACTAACACCCACTTCACAAGAGGACTTCGATTAGAATTCCCAAGTGTTAAGGATTTAATCCAAGACATAAATTAACTAGGGGTCTAATAATAATCATTAATTGTTAATGGTAGTGTATTTATGGTTCCAATAATCTATTTGATCCACATGTTAAACAAATAATTTCATTAATCCATGACATTTTAAGTTCAACATACACAATGTTAACCTAAAGAATAATCATCGAGAAAATGATCTCAATCACTCAATATCCCCAAATAATGACTCAAACCAATGGTATATTTAATCATCAATTAATATGGTTATTAATCTAGTAATATGTTTTTATGGTGATTAATTATAAATAGAACAAAAATAACAGGATAAGAAAAGAGTTGTGCATGGAACACACACACACGAACGATGATGATAATTAAAAACGGACTTTCGATTGAACGAGGAAGCGAAATAAGGGAAAGAGTTTCAACTTGATTTTAAATATTTTAATAGAATTAATATCTAAGAAAAGGGAGTGGATGATAAAAACTATAATATGAATAATAAACTTTCATTAAAATTCAAATGAAATTGAAAACAACTGACACAATTACAAATAAAAGGAACACAAAAGTAAATGAAAACAAAGAGAGGAGGAAGGGTCTCTAAAGTGAAAACTTGAATTTAGAAGGTCATACCAGGCCTCTAGAAATTATTTTTCCATTACAATGTATCTTACTCTCTTATAAAATTCCAACCCCATTCAAGTAGAGGAGGGGGATATATTTATAGCCCAAGGAGTTAGACTATTTGCATTCCAAATATATACCTCCAATTGGATAGAATATTGGACCATTTAGATAGCAGAATATTGACATATATTCTTCTTAAAATTTGTAGATATACATGTTTTATTTCTACTCTTAAAATTTGTCACCATTGGACTAAAGGATCCAAAGTTATGGCAGTTTAAATAAACAATTCTAATCTATCCCTTTTTATCACTACTTTTTCAAAGGATGGAATGTGAATGGATTTTTGAATAGGAAGATGCCATCAAATATGAAAAATTATTCTACAAAGTTGGGGGACTATATATTATATTTCACACTGTAAAAATATCATCTCTAATGGATGTCTATATCAGGATAAAAATCAATAATGGTGTGTCGATTTCAATTCCCAGACTGAATAGTGGGCTGGACTTCGAAACATCTTTTGGGACACTTTTTGGTGGATTTGGGCGTTGTAATTTTTATCCAAGATGAATTTTATTTGACCCCAAATCTTGGAGGAGAATAAAATGATTTTTACTTTTGATTGATCCTATAAATTCAATCTTCATGGATGGTCCAGTTTCTTTATAGATTCTTTGGGCCTTCTTATGTGGATCATATGGCCCTTCAAATGGACGAATTGTACAAGGATTACTTCTAATGATATGTTGGATATCGAATAAGTAACCCCAAAAAACAAGAATCAAACAATTTGTATCAGTATTATGAGATTTATTATTAAAACATTAAACTGACTTGAATCTGGATTAATTCAAATAATGCTAAAAATTATAATTAATATTAAAACATGAATATTTCACACAAATTATGCAATTTTTGCAGAGAATCAATAAAGGGAGTACATAAAATTTATGAATAAACTAGTAACATAAACTCTATCAAATTTAGACTTGTGGAAGTCCTTATATGAAAAAATATAAAAACACAACTAAATCATTATCACTCACCGAAAAATATTAATTTTTTTTTTCGCCAATCAGGGGAGGTTTAGACCATTTCACTCATCCATATTGAATTACATCACAATTTTTTATAGAAATAATATTCCAAAAACAATTCATTTTTCATGATCAAATTAGAAATGGAAAAGGTAGGCACTCAAAACTTACTCCTATGAAGATGATAAAAATTTATTTTTGTAGGTTCACTAATCCCCCAAGAAAAAGTGAAAATAAGAGAATTTGAAAGAGATATCAGTTTCCATTCCCTATCCTAAAGTGCAAAAGAATAAAGAGGTATTTTTTAGGGGTTTTTTTTGTTGCTATGGGACAGTAGGAATTAAATGTCCAAAAGAGAGGAAAAGAGGGGTAAAACATCAACATGGGTAAAATAATGCACATTTTTTTTGAAATGAAACGTGGAAGGAAATAGAAAAACATATTTAAAAGGGTATTATTGTGTAAAGAAAGACAAAAAGGAGGAAGAAAATTTTAAGGGGATTAGAAGATGAAATATTTACAAAACACAAAACTTCTCCCAATGATATAAGTGTTCTTTTTTTTCTTTTCATTTTTTTTCATTTATTTAGAAATTTGAACTTGAAAATGATCTCACACTCATATCCCAACATATGTTTGGTCTCATATCAAAAATAATTTTAATAGTTATAAAAAGATCAAATGTTTAGGAAGAGTGATTTTTGACCTGCCCAAGACACAACTCATATTTTTTTGTTCTTTTTTTTATTTTTATTTCATTTATTTTTTTGAAAACTTTTCAATAAGATTTAAAAAATTACATAAATGAAAGTCTATTCCCAAAACCTCACTGAATGAAAAACTCTCCCCTAAAATAAAATGGATTATTTACCTCAAGTATATGGCAACACATTATAAATCAGGGAAATGATGCCAAAAATTAAATCTATCCCCCTACACTTAAATTTCAATAAGTTATGCAATGTATTTACATGTCGATGTTGGGAGGGATAAGGTATTGGGCTTGTAATATGGATATCAAAGAAACGGTTTTTATAAGACTGAAGGGGCTTTCCAAATAAGGATTAATGTAAGGTTAATGGGAGGCTATTTGGATATTGTGATTCTCATGTGGTTTAGAAAATTCCTCAATCATATTAATGCAAACCAAAGAAAGAAATTAAACTCAAAGGTCCACAAAATCAAGACTCACAAAAGGGGGTGAAAACACAAAAAATGAAAATATGGTCATAGGTGACTTTGGCATGAAAGATAATGTTGTTACTCATGTTTGGGGAATAATCAGTTCCCAAATTTATAACCGAGCATTAAAAATTTATTATTCTTGAAATAAAATTCTTTATACAAATTCATGATGAAAATACAAATTTTTTGAGATGAAAACATGCTCTTTTGACTCCCCAAAATGGTTGGACAAGATTTCAAAATTTTATGGTGAGTAAGTATAACTCTTTTTGTTTTTTTTCATTTTTAGTTTTTTTTAGTTTTTTAGTGTTTTTAAAATATACACCCATGCAAAAGAGAAAGATAAAAATAAAGTGTTTGATTAAGAAAGTGGTAAAAAAATGAAAGAGATAGGAATAATAAGAAAGAGGGAGAGAGATGAAGATAGGGAGAGATATATATAAAGAGTTAATGGGAAAGAGGTGCCCCTTCATTTGGATTTAGTGGGTCTCCATCTCCATCCAGTGGTGGGTCGGTGGAAGTTGATGTGGTTTCTATGGTATGTGTTCTCTCTGGTGATGCTTTGGAAAATTACCGTTACTTAAAAGAGAGAAAAAAAATAATTATTCATTTAATGAAAAACTAAAAGGAAATTAAAATTTAATAAAACTAAAAGAAGACTTGAGTCACCTCCCAAGAAACACTACACTTAATGCCAGAATGGCACGAAGGCCTTCATTTTTTATTAATTTTTGATAACCCCCTTTCAAGGGATGAGGGGGAACCCTTACAAGGCCCATAGGCTCAGAGATTACATAGCCCGTAGGCTTAGGATATTATATTACCCAGAGGTCTTAGGGAATTCAACCAGACTATCTACAAGGAACTGCCCCTCCCCAGCATCTGCATCCTGATAGTAGATCTCCACCTTTGCATGACTGTCTGGCTAGGATTCCCGTGAAAGCACAGGCTGGTACCGATGGCATAGCCATACCCTCTCATTCTGAAAATCCATTTGGCTCTTCTCTGGTGAGTGAACCTACCCCGAATCCTCTTCTGGGGCTGCTCCTTTTTTGTAATTATCTACAGTTATACAATTTATGTGGACTACCCATAGTCTGATGGTGGCCATAATATTATCTCAAATTCAGAGTACTTCTATAAAAATATCTCCTTTAGGAGTCTTGATTGTTCATTTGATAATTTCTTCCCTACCTTGTTTTTTCTCCTACAGTTCAATGGGGGTGTAAAGAGAATATGTATATCCTCCATTTTGTCTTCAACTTGAGGAATGATGTTTTTTACAAAGTGATTGTTTTCTATGATTGGAAATTTTGGAAGATGTTTCCATTCTATTGGTTCATTTATGTAAGTTTCAGATAACATGAAACTAGATTATGATATCCTAATTGTTTTTAACTCATTTATTTCATCATTTACTAATGTGGAGTAATGAGGATCAATAGTGTCACAAGACTAAATAAAATTTTAAATATCCTTAATATCAATTTTGTTTTCTAATGAGTGGTCAATTTCAACCTCACTAATTATCACTTTATTAATTAGGTAAAAAATATCACATCCTTCACTCCCATTATCACAAGATAAACACATTTGTTCAGGGTTCATCTCACAAACAAGAGAATTTTTAGAATCATGGATGGGAAATGATAAATTTTGGGTAATCTAATCTGAATCAAAAAATGAACATGCTTGTTCATTTTCATCATTACCATCAAAGTAGGAGCAGTGGATATCGGAGGTGAGATGGTATTCTAAAGAGTTTTTAAGATTCTTTAGATCAATGGAGTTTTCATTTGAAATGTCAACATAAACTTATCCATTTATGACTTGGTTAATGAGGGTGAAAATTTTACAATCTCATTTATCTCTAGATTATGAAGAAAATTATGGATCGGGATTCAACATACTCTTATAGAGACTTTTATAAGTATGGATAGTGAATATTGATTGATTCTATGATGGGTATCACATGGATTGAAAAATATTGTACTTGACCAGTTGGTCACCAAATTCCATGGATAAGATTCCAGCATGGAAATCAATTTTTGTTTTAGATTTAATGAGGAAAGGTATTCCTATAATCAAAGGATATTGTAAAGGATTTGTCTCACCTTCCATGCCAAGGACATAGAAATCAGCTGGGAAGATAAGATCATTAACTCGGACAAGGACATCCTCAAGTATTCCCTCATGACTAGATATGCTTTGATTAGTTAACTGGATGAAAACACTCATTGGGTGAAAGGGACTGAGACCAAGGTTGGAGAATATGTATTTGAGAATGAAATTTATTGAGTCTCCTAGGTCAATGAGTGCATCATCAAAGTTGGAACTCCCTATCTAGCATAGAATTGTAAAGGTCCCAGGATATTTGCACTTCATGGATATAGACTGTTGTGTTTAAACATTCTCAATGGTCCTAAGTTTTCTCTCATGAGTGCACAATTCCTTAAGAAAATTATCATACTTAGGAATTTTTTTTCATGGAATCTATGAGAGGAATGTTAAATTCAACACGTCTAAACATGTCAAGCATTTCAGGATTAGGTTCAAAGGATTTTTGTGGCTTAGAAATAGCTTGACGAAAATGAATTGGGTTCCTTAGAGGGTTATAAAGAGGTGAGGGAGTTTCTTCGGGTTCATTTTCTAGAATGTTGTTATTTTCATTTTCAATATTAATATAAAAAGGTTCATTTGAGGATCCATCATGAGGCTTGGAATTTTTTTCCTTATATAAGTGAAATTTCATTTACATTACCCTTGGGGTTGGGTAACTTTTGAGCTGGGAGTTGGGAAGAATTGGATGGTTGCTTCTGGCTAAGGTGAGATTCAAGTTGACCAATTTGGTTTTATATGTTTTTGAGGCTAGAACGGGTGAAGGATGCAAGATATTCCACAATGCTTTCCCACAGTTTATTGGAAGAATAGACATATACCGCATTGGGATTACCTTGATTTTGGTTATTGGGAAAGTGCTTGTATTGGGTTGGGAATTGAGAAGGCTCATTAGGATAGTTTAATCCAATAGTAGAAAGAGGAGGATTGATCCATTGAGGTTGAGGAACAAAAGGTTAAGGTTATTTGAAGTTACCAACTCCTTGACCATATTGAAATTGGTTTGGGTTTTGAGGAGGGAATTGAGGGGGATGAGAAATGGGATGACCATACCTCAAGACTTTGTTAAAGTTAGAAGAGAAGGGCTCGAAGTGGGGTTGTTGAAGTTTTTAATGAACTAACTTGATTACTAAGGGTTGGTGTTCCTCTGAGCATATGATACATTGAACTACATTGGTATGGATGAATCAGATGGATCCTATTGAAGTTGTGGACATGTGTCAGTTGTATGAACGGGTGAGCTATAGATTCCACAATTCTTGATAGGTCTAGGGAATAGATATTATGGAGAAGATGAGGTTGGGTCTTTGGCAGTCATTGTTAATTGTCTCACAAGACCTGTAAGTTCACTCATCCACTTGGTCATCTTGTTTGTCTCTATAGATTGATTCTCTTGGACTTGTTTGACTTGAGCATGTGCTCAAGTATAGAATTGATGTGTGTTTTCATCCATATTGCTTATGATATCTCATGCAACTTTAGGAGTTTTGTCAACAAGATCACCACCACTTTCAACATCAATGAGTGTTCTCTCCATAGTCAATAACCCCTCATAGAAGTATTGGATCAAGAGTTGGTTTTGGATTTGATGGTGTGGATAGGTTGACACAATCTTTTTGAACCTTAAATAGTACTCATGGAGTGATTAATTAGGGGATTGAGAGATACCACTGATTTCCTTTTAGATAGAAGCGGTACGAGAGGTAAGAAATTTTTTTTCCAAAAAGATACGCTTCATGTAATTCCCTGTGGTTCTAGAACCAGGTGGGAGGTGGTAGATCCATGAATTGAAAGAGTCATTTAGGGAGAAAGGGAATGCTCAAAGTTTGATTTGTTCTTCAGAAACCCCTTGAGGCTTCATGGTAGAGCACACCACTTGGAACTCTTTGAGATGAAGATGTGGATCCTTACCAGCTAGCCCCTGGAAATGTGGTAGAAGATGAATCAAACCCGATTTGAGTTAAAAATTAGCCTCAATGTTTGGATATTAAATACCAATGGGTTGATAAATCATATCAGGGGAAGTGAGTTATTTAAGGGTTTATTCTCTAGGATTGATTATTTCTAGTTCAATTGGTTCAAAAATGTATAGATCTTGAGTGAATTGATTATCTCTAATGTTCCTCCTAAGTTGGAGAATATTTATATCAATTTCTAGGTCAATAAAATCCAATGGATTTTTTGGGAGGCTATGGGGAATTCAGAGAAGATTTTGGAAGGATGAGGAAGGTGGGTTTTTCTTTGTGTATTTTTTTCCAGTTTATGTTGTTTATAAGAAGGCGAGTTTTTATTTGTGTTTTTTTTTTCATAATTTTTTTGTTAATTTTTTGTTAATTTTTTTTGTTTTTTTACAAAAACAAAAAAACCAATGACTACATAATGCACTATCCCTAGAAATAGAACCATTTGAAGTGTGTCCAATTGTTTCTTATTAACCATTTAAAGGTCCGGTTCTCTGTTACTGTGTATAGAGGCACTCCGGTCAAATCCTCGGTGATACAAATTTTAGAGTGGATTTTTTTTGTTATTTGTCTTTTAATTTGGGAGGGGGAGGGTTTGTTTATAGAGATTACATGAAATGATTGATTAATGAATATTGATTTAACAATTTAATAATTATTGGGGTGATTTTATTCTTGGTTATTTAAGATTATGATATCATTGATATTTGATTTATATTACATTAAATTAACACCCACTTCACAAGATTACTTTTATCAAAATTCCCAAGTGTTAAGGCTTGAATCCAAAACATAAATTAACTAGGGGTCTAATCATAATCATTACTTGCTTATTGTAGTGTATTTATGGTTCCAATAATCCATGGAATCCACATGTTAAACAAATCATTTCATTAATCTATGACATTTTAAGTTCAACATACACAATGTTAACCTAAAGAATAATCATCGAGAAAAATCTATCAATCACTCAATATCCCCAAATAATGACTCACCACAATTTTATATTTACTCATCCTTTAATATGGTTATTAATATGGTAATATGATTTTTTGGTGATTAATTATAAATAGAACAAAAAATAATGGGATAAGAAAAGAGTTTTGCGTTGAACACACACACACATGAACAATGATGAGAATTAAAAATGGACTTTTGATTAAATGAGGAAGCAAAAGAAGGGAAGGGGTTTCAACTTGATTTAAAATATTTTAAGAGAATTAATATCTAAGAACAGAGGGTGGATGATTAAAAGATAATATGAATAAGAAACATTCATTAAAATTCAAATGAAATTGAAAACAACTTACGCAATTACAAATAAAAGGAACAAAAAAGTAAATGAAAACAAAGAGAGGAGGAAGGGTCTCTCAAGTGAAAACTTGAGTTTGGAAGGTCCTCCTAGGCCTTTGGAAAGGCTTTGGTCATTCCAATGTATCTTCTTATCTTCTGAAATTCCAACCCCATTCAAAGAGAATAGTTGGATGTATTTATATCCCAAAGAGTTGGACTATTTGTATTCCAAATATGTCCATCCACTTGGATCGAATATTGGAACTTTTATATAGTATAATCTTGAAATTCACACCCATAAAAAAGATAAATAGAAAAATAAAGGGTTTTATGAAGGAAGTGGTAAAAAAAAATGAAAGAGAGAGGAATAATAAGAAATAGGAAGAGATATGAAGAGAGGGAGAGAGATATATATAGAGTTACAGGGAAATAGGTTCCACATGGTTTGGATTTAGTGGGTCTCTATCTCTATCTAGTGGTGGGTTGGTGGAAGTTGATGTGGTTCCTAGGGTATGTGTCCTCTCTGGTGATTCTTTGGAAAATGACCATTACCTAAAAGATAATAAAAACAAAAATAATTATTCATTTAATGGAAAACTAAAAAGAAATTAAAATTTCATAAAAGTAAAAGAAAACTTGGGTTGCCTCCCAAGAAGCACTGAATTTAATTTTTTACAACTAGAAGATTTTTATGGACTGCCCATAGTTTGATGGTGGTCATGATATTTTCTCAACTCTAGAGTGATTCCAGAAAAATATCTCCTTTAGGAGTCCCGATTATTCGTTGGATAATTTCTTCCCTTCCTTGTTGTTGCTCTTGTAGTTCAATGGGGATAAAAAGAGAATATGGCTATCCTCCCTTTGGTATTCAACTTGAGGAATGATGTTTTCCACAGAGTGCTAGTTTTATATGATTGGAAATTCAGGAAGATGTTTCCATTCTATTGGTGCATTTATGTAAGGTTCAGATAACATGAAACCAGAGTATGAGATACCAATTGTTTTTAACTCATTTATTTCATCATTTACTGATGTGTAGTAATGAGGATAAGTAGAGTCATAAGATTGAATAAAATTTTCAATATCCTTAATATCAATTTTATTTTCCAAATAATGGTCAATTTCAACCTCACTAGTGATCACTTTATTAATTAGGGAACAAATATCACAACCTTCACTCCCATCGTCATAAGATAAGAAAATTTGTTCAAGTTTCTTCTCACAAACAAGAGAATTTTCAGAATCATAGATGGGAAATGATGAGTGTTAGATAATCTAATATGAATCAACAAATAAACATGCTTGTTCATTTTACTCATTACCACCCATGTTGGAGCAATGTATATCAGAGGTGAGATAGTATTCCAAAAAGTTTTCAAGATCCTTTAGATCAATGGAGTTTGCATTTTAAATGTCAACATAAACTTCTCCATTTATGACTTGGTTAATGAGGATGAAAAATTCAACACACTCTCAGAACATGAAGAACATGAAGAACATGAAGAACATGAATAACATGAAGAACATGATGGATCGAGATTCAACACACTCCTAGAGAGACTTTCAGAATTATGAATAGAGAATAAATATTGATTCTCTGATGGATATTTCATGGATTGAAAAATATTGAATTTTACCAGTTGGTCACCAAATTCTATGGATAGGATGCCAGAATGGACATCAATTTTAGTTTTAGATGTCATGAGGAAAGGTCTTCCTAGAATCAAAGGATATTGGCAAGGATTTGTCTCACCTTCCATGCCAAGGAAATAGAAATCAGTTGGGAAGATAAGATCGTTAACTCGGACAAGGACATCCTCAAGTATTCCCTCAGGAATAGCTATACTTCGATTAGCTAACTGGATGACAACACCTATTGGGTGTAAGGGACCGAGACCAAGGTTGAAGAATTTGGATTTGGGCATGAAATTTATTGTGTCTCCTAGTTCAATGAGTTTATCATCGAAGTTGTAGCTTCCTATTTGGCATAGAACTATAAAGGTCTGATGATCTTTTCCCTTTATGGGTATGGAATGTTGTGTTGAAACATTCTCAATGGTCCTAAGTTGTCTATTATTATTGCACAATTCCTTAATAGAATTTTCATACTTAGGAATTTTTTTGATGACATATAAGAGAGAAATGTTGAATTCAACATGTCTAAACATGTAGAGCATTTCAAGATTGGGTTCATAGGATTTTATTGGATTAAAAAAGGTTCTAGGAAAATGAATTGGGTTCCTTAGAGGGATATAAGGAGGTGAAGGAGTTGCTTTAGGTTCATTTTCTAGATTTTTTTTATTTTCTTTTTCAAGATCAAGAGGAAAAGGTTCATTTGAGGATCCATCATGAGTCTTGGAAAATTTTTTCCCGATCTAAGTGCAATTTCACTTACATTACCCTTGGGGTTGGGTAACAGTTGAGTTGGGAGTTGGGAAGAATTAGATGGTAGCTACAAGATAAGGTGGGATGAAAGTTTACCAATTTGGGTTTCAATGTTTTTGATGATTTAATGGGTGAAGGAGAAAAGATATTCTACAATGCTTTTCCATGGTTTCTTGGAAGAAGAGGCATCTACCATATTGGTATTACCTTGATTTTGGTTCTTGGGAAAGTGGTTACATTGGGTTGGGAATTTAGAATATCATTAGGATAGTGGAATCTAGGAGGAGCAAGAGGATTATTGATCCATTGAGGTTGTGGAAGAAAAGGGTAAGGTTTTTGGAAGTTACCAACACCTTGAACATATTAGAATTGGTTTGGGTTTTGAGGAGGGAATTGAGGGGGATGAGAAATTGGATTACCATACCTTAAGCCTTGGTTAAAGGTAGAAGAGAAGGGCTCAGAGTGGGGTTGGTTGAAGTTTATAATTAACTACCCTGATTGTTGAGGGTTGGTGTTCCACTGAGCATATGCTGCATTGAGATGAATTGAGATGGATGAATCAGATGGTTACTATTGAAGTTGTGGACATGTGTTAGTTGGATGAGTGGGTGAGCTATAGATTCCACAATTCTTAATAGGTCCAGGGAATAGAGATTTTGGATAATATGAGGTTAGGGATTTGAAAGCCACCGCTAGTTTTCTCACAAGACCTGCAAGTTTACTCATCCACTCAATCATCTTTTTTATATCTATAGATTGATTCTCTTAGACTTTTTTGACTTTATCATGTTCTCGAGTATGGAATTGTTGTGTGTTTTTAGCTATATTGCTTATGAGATCTCATGTAGCTGCAGGAGTTTAGTCAACAAGATCACCGCCACTCGCTGCATCAATGAGTGTTCTCTCCATAGACAATAACCCCTCATAAAAGTATTGGATCAAGAGTTGGTTAGGGATTTGATGGTGTTTACTAGTTGCCACAAGATTTTTGAACCTGTCCCATTACTCAAGGAGTGATTCATTAGGTAATTGAAGGATACAACTTATTTTATTTCAGATAGAAGCCATACGAGAAGTAGGAAAGAATTTATCTTAAAAGATATGCTTCATGTCATTCCATGTGGTTATGGAACCAAGAGGGAGGTAGCAGAGCCATGACTTCATAGAGTTATCTAGAGAGAAATAGAATGCTTGAAGTTTCATTTGTTCTTCAAAAACCCCTTGAGGTTTCATGGTTGAGCACACCACTTGGAACTCTTTGAGATGAAGAAGTGGATCCTCACCGGCTAGCCCCTAGAAATGAGGTAGAATATGGATCAAACCTGATTTGAGTTTGAAATCAGAATCAATGTTTGGATATTCAATACAAAGGGATTGATAATTTATATTAGGGGAAGTGGGTTTTTTAAGGTTTTGTTCCCTAGGATTGAACATTTCAAGTTCAATTGGTTCGACAATGAAAGGATCTTGGGTGATTTGATTATCACTAATATTACTCCTAAGTTGGAAAAGATTTCACTTAATTTATGGGTCAAGAAAATCTGATGGATTGTTTGGGAGGCTACAGGGCATTCAGAGAATATTTAGAAGGATGATGAAGGTGGGGTTTTCTTTGTAGTTTTTTCCAGTTTATGTTGTTTATGAGAAGGTTTGTTTTTCTTTGTGTTTTTTTTAATAATTTTTTTTGGTTAATTTTTTTTACTTTTTTCTAAAAAAACCAAAAACTACTGAATACATAATGCACCATCCTTGAAAAAAGTTACATTTTAAGTGTGGCCAATTGTTTCCTATCGACCATTTAAAGGTACGATGCTCTGCTAATGTGTATAGAGGCACTCAATTCAAATCCTCAGCAATGATACAAATTTTAGAGTTGATTTTTTGTGATTTGTCTTTTAATTAGGGGGAGGGGGGGTTGTTTGCAGAGATTAGATGAAATTATTGATTAATGAATATTGATTTAACAATTTAATAATGATTTAGGTGAGTTCATTATTGGGTATTTAAGCTTATGATATCATTGAACTTTGCTTTATATTGCATTAAATTAACACCCACTTCATATGATGACTTTGATCAGAATTCCCAAGTGTCATGGCTTTAATAAAATCCATAAATTAACTAGGGGTCTAATTATAATTAGTAATTGTTTATGTTATTTTATTTATGGTTCCAATAATCAGTGAAATCCACATGTTAAACAAATAATTTCATTAATCCTTGACATTTTAAGTTCAACATACACAATGTTAACCTAAAGAATAATCATTGAGTAAAAACTCTCAATCACTTAATATAACCTAATAATGAATCACACCAATAGTAGATTTACTCATCCATTAAGATGGTTATTAATCTGGTAATATGTTTTTATGGTGATTAATTATAAATATAATGAAAATAACAGGATAAGAAAAGAGTTGTGCGCCGAACAAACACACACACACGAATGGTGATGAGAATTAAAAACAAACTTTTGATTGAATGAGGAAGCTAAATAAGGGAATGAGTTTTAAATTGATTTAAAATATTTTAAGATCATTAATATTTAAGAACATAGGGTGGATTATTAAAATATAATATAAATAATAAACATGCATTAAAATTCAAACAAAATTGAAAACGACTTACACAATTATAAATAAAAGGAACACAAAAGTAAATGAAAACAAAGAGAGAAGGAAGGGTATCTCAAGTAAAAACTTGAGTTTGGAAGGTACTACCAGGACTTTTTCAAGGATTCTTTCATGCCAATTTATATTTCTATTTTCTGAAATTCTAACCCCATTCAAGGAGAGGTGGGGGATGTATTTATAGCCTAAGGTGTTGAACCGTTTTCATTCTAAATTTATCCCTCCACTTGGATAGAATATTGGACCATTCAGAAAGCATAATCTTGAAATATTTTATTCTTAAAATTTTTATATATACATGTTTTATGTCTACTACAAAAATTTGGAGGCCATTGGTATAAATGAACCAAAGTTATGGCATTTTGAATAAACAATTTTAATCTGTCCATTTTTATCACAACCTTTTCAAATCCTGGAATGTGAATAGATTTTTGAATATTAAGAATCCATAAAATCAGAACACTTTATTCTACAAATTCGGCCGTATATATCTTCTCTTTCATAATGAAAAATATTAGCTCTAATGGATGTCTATATCAGGAGAAAAATCAATAATGGCATGATGATTTCAATTCCATAAGAGAATAGTGGGATGGAATTCAAAGAATCATTTGGGCCCCTTTTTGGTAGAGTTGGCCCTTGAAATTTTTATCCAAGATGAATTTTATTTGACACTAAATCTTGGAGGAGAATCAAATGATTTGGACTTATGGATTGATCCCAGAAATTCAGTCTTCATGTATGATCCAGTTTCTTTATAGATTCTTTGGGCCTTTTTGTGTGGATCATATGGCCCTTCAAATGGCCGAATTGGACAAGGATTCCTTTGAATGATATGTTGTATATTGAATAAGTAAATATAAAAAACAAGAATCAAACAATTTGTATCATTATGATGATATTTATGATTAAAACATTATGCTGAATTGAATATGGATTAATTTAAATAGTCCTCAAAAATTATATTTTATATTAAAACATGACTATTTCACACAAATTAAGCACTTTTCCTAGAGAATCAGTAAAGGGGGTACATAAAAGTTATGAATAAATTAATAACATCAACTCCCCCACATTTAGTATTATGCATGTACTCGTGTAAAAAAAATATAAAAACCTAACTAAATCATTCTCACTCGCCAATAAATATTAAAAATTTTGTTTTCCCAAATCAGGGGAGGTTTAGACCATTTCACTCATCCATATTGAATTCCATCACAAATTTTTACAGAAAAAATATTTCAAAAACAATTCAATTTTTGTGCTCAAATTAGAAATTGAAAAGGTAGGCACTCAACACTTACTCCTCTCAAGATGATAAAAATTTATTTCCAGAGGTTTACCCATTCACCAAACAAAAGTGAAAATCATAAAATTTGAAAGAGCTCTCAGCTTCCATTACCTATCTTAATGTTCTCAAGAATCAAGAGGTCTTTTGTAGGGGTTTTTCTATGGCTATAGGATGATAGGAATTAAATGTACAAAAGAGGGGTAAAACATCAGCATGAGTAAAATAATGAACAATTTCTTTTGAAAAGAAACATGGAAGGAAATATAAACACATATTTACAAGGGAATGTTTGTGTGAAGAAAGACACAAACGAGGAATAAAATATCAAGGGGATGAGAATATTGAATATTTACAAAACAAAAAACTTCTCCTAATGACATAATTATTCTTTTTTTCTTTTCTTTTTCATTTTTTTTCAAAATTTGAAATTGAAAAAGATATTACACTTATATCCCAACCCATGTTTTATCTCCTCATGATATTAATTGTAATATCTATAACAATATTAAAGGTTTAGGAAGAGTGATTTTTGGCCTGCCCAAGACACAACCATTATTTTTTTGTTCTTTTTTTATTTTTATTTCATTAATTTTTTGAAAACTTGTCAATAGAATTTACAAAATTACATAAATGAAAGTCCATTCATCAAAACTCACTGAATAACAACCTCTCTCCCAAACTAAAATGGATGCTTTCCCTTAAGCATATTCCAACACATTGAAAATCATGGAATTGTCACCCAAAATGAAATCCATTTCCCCCCACACTTAAATTTCAATAAATTATGAAATTTAATTCCATGTAGATGTTGGGTGGGACAAGGTATTGGGCTTGTAATATGGCTATGAAATAAAAGGTTTTTATATTATTGAAGGGGCTTTTAAACGGAGGATTAATGTAAGGTTAATGGGAGGCTATTTGGCTATTGTGATTCTCACGTGGTTTAGAAAATTCCTTGATCATATTAATGCACACCAAAGTAGGAAATTTAACTTTAAGGTCCACAAACTCAAGACTCAAAAAAGGGGGTGAAAACACACAAAATGAAAATATAGTCATAGGTGACCTTGGCATGGAAGCTAATGTTGTTCCTCACATTTGAAGAATAATCAGTTCCCAAATCTAAAACTGAGTATTAAAAATTTATTACTCTTGAAACAAAATTATTTATCCAAATTCATGATGATAATACAAAATTTTTGAGATGAAAACATGTCTTTTTGAATCATCAAAATGGTTGGACAAAATTTCAAAAGTGGATGTTGAGTAAGTATGTCTCTTTTTGTTTTTGTTTTTTTTCATTTTCTAGTTTTTTTTATAGTTTTTTATAGTTTTTAAAATAAAAACCCATGAAAAAGAGAAATAGAAAAAGAAAGAGTTTGATGAAGGAACTGGTAAAAAAAAGAGAGATAGAGAAAGAAGAATAAAGAGAGAGAGAGAGATGAAGAGAGGGAGAGAGAGATATAGAGAGTTAAAGGGAAAGAGGTGCCCCTGATTTGGATTTAGTGGGTCTCTATCTACATCCAGTGGTGGGTAAATAGAAGTTGATGTGGTTCTTAGGGTATGTTTCCTCTATGGTGATGATTTGGAAAATGACCACTAACTAAAAGAGAATAAAAAAATTATTCATTTAATGAAAAATTAAAAAGAAATTAAAATTTCATAAAAGTAAAAGAAAACTTGGATTGCCTCCCAATAAGTGTTGATTTAATTGTCTACAGCTAGAGAGTTTTTATAGACTAACCATATCCCAATGGTGGCCATGATATTTTCTCAACTCCAGAGTTCTTCTAGAAAAATATCTCCTTTAGGAGTCCTGATTGTTCATTGAATAATTTCTTCCCTTCCTTTTTGTTTCTCTTTCAATTCAATGGGGTTGGAAAGAGAATATAGATATGTAACGCCCCGACCCTAATTACCTAGAGTCGGTGCATTATTACATAACATTGGCATGATCACGAGAAAGATCAAGTCTCGAAAGACCGATTAGTTTAGTAGCCTTGGAATAACTAGACACATCCATAAATTTTTACATTACATCATAAAAAAAAACATCTTGTCTTCATATCCCCTCATACTATCCCTGCAGGTCATTCATAAATTACTTCTTCATAATCCTGGGAAAAATAAAACATTAAAAGGGGTGAGCTCAGATGCTCAGTAAGGATAACATTATAGCAGAAGCTTTCATAAATAAGCATAAACACTTAAGGCAATTTATAACTAAAACAAAAGCCTTTTAAACTTGAACTTCAGCATAAAATGGCAAAGGTAAAATGAAATAATGCCATTTACTTACTCACATGGATATTCTACTAGTCGAATGATCACATGCAATATCAATAACCACTTTCATAATGATGGAATGCATAATGCCAGACTATCATAACCACATAGCCAAGGCCTCGTGCCAAGACTACAAATGAGATTTTGCCAAGGCCTTGTGCCAAGACACTAGTTTGTCTCATGAGACCTACCGATGCATCGAGGAGCTATAGCGGGCTCCACCCGTCACTTATTAAGTCCAATGCATTCCTCATATGAATAGGTTTAAGCATAAAATAAACATTCGTATTAAAACTAGCATACGAAATGTCAATACTTTTACCACAAACCATGAATGGTATAAAAACAGCACATCCACAGTCAAACATAACTCATTCGATACAATATGGAAGATTGTATTGTATCACATTAACCTCAATCAAGAATAATGAAGGATGTTGACATAGATGAAAATAATCATCAAAACTATTTGAGAGAAATATCCCCCTTTTCGTGAAAACATTTAAAAGTCACACTATTTGTCAAGAAGCCATTTAAAAGTAGATTTTTGAATCAAAGTGTCCCATACCACTTTGAAACTTTTTAAAAGGAGTTTTGATTTCTAAACTTTAATGTCCATATAAATAAATCCTTAAAACCATTTTTAAAACATGGACATTAATGAGAAAGGTTTAGATGAATAAGTCTTTAAAACATTTAAAAATGGTATTTTAGTTAGAGATTCTAACCAAAAGAGACACTTGAATACAAATAATTGAGGTAATCAAAACTTTGTAATATCATGAGAATAAAGGGAATCATGATATACTATGTCAAAGTACATTATATACACCACATAAAAGTGATTTGGTGTATATCATCAAAGAAGTCTCAATGGAATGTAAATTGAGATGAAATCTCTCATAAAGGTTGTATCCTTAGGTTAAGGATAAATCAATGACATAATTATGTGTGACAAATATAAATACACTAAATATGATTGGATATTCAGTGTAAAACAATCAAAGGTCATTCACACATATTCTTGTAAAAACAATACCAACGAATTGGATGTTTAACTCAACAAATGGAGAATGAGTTAAAATTACTCTTATCAAATTCATATCAATGACTTGAGAATTATCAATGGAGTGATTATGTGTATCAAACTTATATCCACAGGAAGGGGAGTGTAAATTATGACATAATCAAATGAATAGTGATTCCACACATAATCTTGGGGTAATATAATCAATGAAATATGCGTAAAGCCAAATGAGTGGAAATTGAAATTTCAAATTCCCTTATCGATTAGGTAACTTATGAAACATACACCCATGAAAGAAGTATCATACCCTGATGATGTAAATACCCATAAATTAAATTATATTACACAATTAATGCAATCATGGGCAGTACACATACCCCACATGCAATAATTAAGTGGTGAATAATGGAAATCTCACGAAATTAAAAGTGAGATAAGAAACCCCTTACCACGTTAATCAACTGAGTCGTATGGACATAAGTTAATAACCACCAAATGATTTACAGAATAACATGAATATAAGAGAATCATGATAATATATATCAAATGGCCGTACACAATACACCACTTTCAATAATTTAGTGGCGAACAATGGAAATCTCACGGAATTGAAAGTGAGATAAGAGAATCCCTTACTTTGTACTTTTTCCTTGGTAGATGGTAGGTTTACCTCCTGTATAATGGTGAAATAATTGTTATTGAATAATACAAGAATCATTTACTTTAATATGATATCATATATGATCTTTTAACATTGATTTGTTAATAATATCTTAGAATTATCGTCATTTCGGGTGTTAACGGGTTCATTTTACTTTATATTCTTTGTTATGTGAGCCATATTCATTATTAATGGGATGTATATTATTCATATCCAGAATGATATCAAGTCCTTAGATACTATTTTTAAATCATAAAATTATAATTATACTTGAATGGATATGATGGACAATGAATCTCATCGCGTTCGTGGAGACGGTAGTCCGTACGTACGCACGAACGCTACTTCCATTTAATTTTTCATTTTAAAAGAATTGAATCCAAATGATAGATAGGTATATTATTATTCCAGTATAATATTATATTTTATATATGTTACTTATGTTCATTAACACCATTCTTTATACGTTCCATGTGTGGTATGAACGAGTCATATCATTTTAAGGGGGCGGTAGTCCGCACTTCCTCAAATGAAATTATCGTATGTATATACAACATGAAACGAATAATGGTATGAAATAAAATGGAATTACAGAAGCTTATATATAAAATATGTATCATTAATATCACACTTAATTACAGTGCCATCATAATGGCCACCATGAGAGGCGGTAAGATGTATTTGAACAATCATCGTTTCGTGAGGCGTTAGTTTGCCATTCACAGAAACATTATGTTCATCATCCATTAGATGGAGGTGTGTGTATGTGTAGTTCGAATCCTTCTTCTAAAAACATCCTAGTATATTGAGGATACTTTTTTTGTTACAAAAGAAAGGAAATAAAAAGAGTTTGGGGGTTGGAGAAGCAAAATAAATGAAAATAATTTAAGAGAAATCGTTACCTTTAATTTAGGTAACTCACTTTGGTTGGAACCAAAGGACTTCTTGAAATGCTTTCTGCCTAAGGGGAAGCTTCAAGGAGGAGGAGAGGGATGTGGGGAGCTTATTTGGGCAGGGTTTGGACGATCCAAGTGGCTTGAGAGGTGTGAGAAATGAGTAGAAGTGGTCTCCTTTTATAAGGGAGAGGAGGGGCTCTTTAGGAAAGAGTGAAAGTATTACTTTATAATATAATTATATTCGGTTTATAATGGTCCAAAAATCATTTAGGTCGAAGATAAGATGACTCATATTCTAAATAAAATCAACCAATAAGAATTGGACAGGTTTTAGATAATATTTTAATCATTATAATCTTATTTATTTAAATGATTAATTAATGAGGTAAACATTGTATCATTATTGTGTCATTAATAATTTAACTTATTTGATGTCTAAAAATTATAAATAAAATATCATTATGTAGGAAATTTTTTTAGATTTCTAATGAATATTTATAATCGAAAATCCAACATGTATAACCTTATGTAAAAATTGTTCTTCTAAAAGATGTAAGCTTATGCCATTTTTATTTTTATTTTAACTTTATTAATATAATGTGTCCCTACCACATACAAGTGGCTCCAAGGGGTCCCCAAATCGACCCAAGGATGCCCATGGTCGGGTATGTGTCCACCAATAAGGTTAGGAGACGTTTTAGGGTAATTTGTATTATTATAATATTATTTTTTGACCCTTATTTACCGGATTTACCCTTTAACCATGGTAAATAAAATATTTACCGCAGTAATTATTCAAAATGTGTAAAAATAAAAGTTACCTATTTACATAATTTGGACATCCTGATTCCAAATAT
This sequence comes from Viscum album, assembly GCA_963277665.1. Classification (NCBI taxonomy): domain Eukaryota; kingdom Viridiplantae; phylum Streptophyta; class Magnoliopsida; order Santalales; family Viscaceae; genus Viscum; species Viscum album. Next base: position 50,786 of record CAUJRU010000347.1, on the reverse strand, counting down.
GTAATCCATTTTTCCAAATTCAAAACACAGAAGTGGCAGAAATTAATTTAAAATTAATTCCCATTGTTAAAATAAAAAGCGTGTTTTTAAGAGATAATAACTATCAAAAGATTGACACTTGTTTATGTCTGGTTTAATTGTGAAATTATGTCCAATGACAAAAATTAAATTAAATGGTAAAAATATATTCTAAATATACTTTAAAACCACTCAAATTCATAATTTATCAATATTAATTATTTTGATTAAAAAAGTTGTTTTTAATTAAAATTTAGTAATTTTCACTATTCATTAAAATATAAAAGTTATCCGAAAAGTACCAAAATTTTACCCTAGGCTAATTTCGATATTCCAAATCCAAAAATGAAGTCCATTTTGAAATATAAAATATATATGATTTCAAAAAGTAGGTATTACTATTCACAACGGCTAGTTTAATTAGTTGTGGTGTGTGTTAGAACTCGAGGTTGCGTACAACACACGCTAGCGTGCCGTGGAAGCTTGGGATGTTTAATTTTAAATTTTTGATGTCCCCATTTAGTCAAAAAGTTTAAAATATAGTATTCTAAAAAGGGTTCACTATTAAAATTTCGTAAAATTGCAATACTAAAAATGAATTTGTTCTTACATTATGTCTAAGAAACTCATAATATGGATTCTAAAATTATAAGGATTATATAAAGTTTAAAATTTAGTTAACACTATTCATAACCTCTTTTGAACAGCTTGTTTGGTAAGTCATGGTGCGATTGAACTTGGTGTTGCGTGTAGTGAAAGTTATTGAATTATTTTGAAGAAATAACACACTATAAAATCTTGGGGTGTTACATTCTTCCCTCCTTCAATAAATTGCGTCCTCGCAATTTGAAATTGTTCTTTGAAAATAAAAGGTTGAAAATAGAAAATATCTTTGTGGGAAAACCCACATCGGAAATTGGGTTACTAAAATTTACTCTTAATATGAGGAAAAGAGAAATGAAAGGATCACCACCAAATTATGATCTCTATTAGGAGAATATTGGTGACAATTAGAGAAATATAATTGGAGGAAAAACGTAAATATTTATAGGTAGTGATTGAGGTCATCAATCACAAACAAGTATAAAATTGAGGTCCTTAAACTCATCAATCTATGATGATTTGAAGTACCATCGGTTCAACAAAATATAGGGTATTGGGATAACATATTTTTGATGTTTCAAAATATCTTAGTTGAAATCCCACATCGAAAAATGAATTAATGAGGCCTCTATTTAAAATAAAGAGTGGAAAGTATGAAGATTACCGAAAATAACACATACTAGGGTTCCATGTTGGAAAATATGGATATGGAAGAGAAATCTAACCATCAATTATCTGATGGAGAGTGGTAGAGAACATGGCTATGAAAAGGCCAACAATCCCAAAGCCATAAATTAGTGATGATTTAATGTACCATCTAGGACAACATTTTTTTTAAGTTACATTACATAAGGAAGAGGAATTCATTTATGATATTGACTAAGAACATTATGAGATATACTTAAATTTTAAGTAGATTTTCATTCTTTAATAAATTTCCACCACTAACTCAATTTTTTTTAAACGATGAGTATTCAAGAAGACTTGGTCACACTGGAAGAGCTAGAATAAACTTCTATAGAATCACATGATCCATGTAGGATAAACCATATATTTACATTGTCTTTGAAGATTAATCAAAACCAAAATGGTTAGTGAATGATCTAATGATCCCCCAAAAGGATATTCATTGAGATAGATATGCACTAATCTTAATTTCTAAAATTAAACCAACAATACCCCAAAGTTAAATAGATACCATTCAATAACGAATTGTCCTTAAAATCCTTTAATATAATCCAAACTAATATTGAAACCCAAAACATAGAAGAATTTGATTATGTAGTCTCCCATGTTACATTGTATCTCCAAATGACATCAAATACTCTTAAAGTCACATACTTAAAAGTAATTAACATCATCACATATTCTCTGTTATAGGTTAATAATTTCCATAAATAACCCAAATCACTATAAATCAACAATAAAAACGTAGATAAAAATCCACCATTACTCTACAAATGAAACCTCATTGTATTCTATTTTCCTTGGGCATATAGTGTTCCTAACAAAATGAACATCTTCCAAAATAACATTTATCACTTAATCACCAAATCATTTTCCTATACCAAGGGTATTCATTTGATAAGACATAAGAACCCAAATCATCTTATTATTGATCAATAAAATCATTTAACAAAAAAAAAATAGTCACACTAACCAGGGACTTCACGTAGTCCAGTGGTAGGCGATAAATCCCAATCGCACTTTGGTTGTGGGTTTGATTCCCACAGCTTTGTCCGACGCGACGGGTTGTCACACGGTCTACGTGTTGTCCTTTTTTAAAAACTATATTTTATAATATTACCAAAATGAGATAAATTCCTCAAAATAACATAATTTAACCACAAATGTTATATCATACTTTTCATTTTCATCCTAAATTATAATAACTTATCATTTTCTCAAACCCCAATGATCATATAAAACCAAATGGTTATTTATACCTATATCCACAAGAGAAGAGACAATTCTTCCTCAAATATCATTCTCACATGGCAAACTGCAGGGTTACAAATACAAGAGAAAATTATTCCAAAGTAAACCCATCAACAAGTAGTGCTAATTTTTCTCCAACCATTTATTTCCAAATAGCTTCTTCTTTGACCAAGAAAATATCCTATAGAATAGGACATTCACTCGGGTAATGGCCAGGTCCCCTACATTTACGGAAAATGACTGTAAATGGACTCTTGGGACCATTTTTATCTTCTTCCATAGTACTCTTCATTTTTCTTCGGCAATTCTTCACTTTATGTCCTTCCTTCCCGCACGTAAAACATTTCGTTGTCCCATTGAGACACTTTCCTGGGTGTCTCTTTCCACATTTCCTGCATGATGAAAATTGAGGGTTCTTTTCTCTATGGTCTCCATTGCTGGAGCTCTTATCATTTATCACCTTTCTCTTCCTTGTTGAGTCTGGGAGTTGGTTAATATATATGTTGTTGATCATATTTTTGGAAAACTTATTTGGCATAAAGACGATATCTTTTACGCCTATCAACATTCCATTTTGTTGCTCATTACCACCACCGTTCCCACCTTGTACATCATTCTCAAAGTCACTATGACTTTCTTGGAATCCAGCCATTGACTAAAACCAGAAAGCATTGTGTGAGTAATAGTAGTCGTAAAATCATTTAGAGATTAAAATGTCACCATATTCTCAATTTGAAACATATTAGGATTAACCAAGGTCATTTACTCTCATCTTATGTATATATTACTTAAATTGGTTTGTAAAGAAAATATAAATTATCCTAAGCATATCCACCGGGAGTGTCGTAACCAAGAGTGCAGCAAGGCCCGTTGTCGTGCACCAGTTCCCGTTCGAGTCTAGCTCAAAGCGGTGTTTTCGGGTTTTACCCCTAGGTACATCTGTGCCAGAGCCGCCTCTACCTGCTCGTATCCAGACAGGGATGTATTGCTCGGAAAACTCACAAAATCTCTATAATACCAAAATTCTAGGAAGTTCTTTTATACTAATCCTCAAAGTTCATCTTAGGTCTACGTGCTCTAATCAGAGTTTATCTAAATCTAGCTTCCAAGGTTTGTACTAAACTTCCTCTGATACCAACTGTAACGCCCTGACCCTAATTACCTAGAGTCGGTGCATTATTACATAACATTGGCATGATCATGAGAAAGATCATGTCTCGAAAGACCGATTAGTTTAGTAGCCTTGGAATAACTAGACACATCCATAAATTTTTACATTAGATCATAAAAAAAAACATCTTGTCTTCATATCCCCTCATACTATCCCTGCAGGTCATTCATAAATTACTTCTTCATAATCCTGGGAAAAATAAAACATTAAAAGGGGTGAGCTCAGATGCTCAGTAAGGATAACATTATAGCAGAAGCTTTCATAAATAAGCATAAACACTTAAGGCAATTTATAACTAAAACAAAAGCCTTTTAAACTTGAACTTCAGCATAAAATGGAAAAGGTAAAATGAAATAATGCCATTTACTTACTCACATGGATATTCTACTAGTCGAATGATCACATGAAATATCAATAACCACTTTCATAATGATGGAATGCATAATGCCAGACTATCATAACCACATAGCCAAGGCCTCGTGCCAAGACTACAAATGAGATTTTGCCAAGGCCTTGTGCCAAGACACTAGTTTGTCTCATGAGACCTACCGATGCATCGAGGAGCTATAGCGGGCTCCACCCGTCACTTATTAAGTCCAATGCATTCCTCATATGAATAGGTTTAAGCATAAAATAAACATTCGTATTAAAACTAGCATACGAAATGTCAATAATTTTACCACAAACAATGAATGGTATAAAAACAACACATCCACAGTCAAACATAACTCATTCGATACAATATGGAAGATTGTATTGTATCACATTAACCTCAATCAAGAATAATGAAGGATGTTGACATAGATGAAAATAATCATCAAAACTATTTGAGAGAAATATCCCCCTTTTCGTGAAAACATTTAAAAGTCACACTATTTGTCAAGAAGCCATTTAAAAGTAGATTTTTGAATCAAAGTGTCCCATACCACTTTGAAACTTTTTAAAAGGAGTTTTGATTTCTAAACTTTAATGTCCATATAAATAAATCCTTAAAACCATTTTTAAAGCATGGACATTAATGAGAAAGGTTTAGATGAATAAGTCTTTAAAACATTTAAAAATGGTATTTTAGTTAGAGATTCTAACCAAAAGAGACACTTGAATACAAATAATTGAGGTAATCAAAACTTTGTAATATCATGAGAATAAAGGGAATCATGATATACTATATCAAAGTACATTATATACACCACATAAAAGTGATTTGGTGTATATCATCAAAGAAGTCTCAATGGAATGTAAATTGAGATGAAATCTCTCATAAAGGTTGTATCCTTAGGTTAAGGATAAATCAATGACATAATTATGTGTGACAAATATAAATACACTAAATATGATTGGATATTCAGTGTAAAACAATCAAAGGTCATTCACACATATTCTTGTAAAAACAATACCAACGAATTGGATGTTTAACTCAACAAATGGAGAATGAGTTAAAATTACTCTTATCAAATTCATATCAATGACTTGAGAATTATCAATGGAGTGATTATGTGTATCAAACTTATATCCACAGGAAGGGGAGTGTAAATTATGACATAATCAAATGAATAGTGATTCCACACATAATCTTGGGGTAATATAATCAATGAAATATGCGTAAAGCCAAATGAGTGGAAATTGAAATTTCAAATTCCCTTATCGATTAGGTAACTTACGAAACATACACCCATGAAAGAAGTATCATACCCTGATGATGTAAATACCCATAAATTAAAGTATATTACACAATGAATGCAATCATGGGCAGTACACATACCCCACATGCAATAATTAAGTGGTGAATAATGGAAATCTCATGAAATTAAAAGTGAGATAAGAAACCCCTTACCACGTTAATCAACTGAGTCGTATGGCCATAAGTTAATAACCACCAAATGATTTACATAATAACATGAATATAAGAGAATCATGATAATATATATCAAATGGCCGTACACAATACACCACTTTCAATAATTTAGTGGCGAACAATGGAAATCTCACGGAATTGAAAGTGAGATAAGAGAATCCCTTACTTTGTACTTTTTCCTTGGTCGATGGTAGGTTTAACTCATGTATAATGGTTAAATAATTGTTATTGAATAATACAAGAATCATTTACTTTAATATGATATCATATATGATCTTTTAACATTGATTTGTTAATAATATCTTAGAATTATCGTCATTTCGGGTGTTAACGGGTTCATTTTACATTATATTCTTTGTTATGTGAGCCATATTCGTTATTAATGGGATGTATATTATTCATATCCAGAATGATATCAAGTCCTTAGATACTATTTTTAAATCATAAAATTATAATTATACTTGAATGGATATGATGGACAATGAATCTCATCGCGTTCGTGGAGACGGTAGTCCGTACGTACGCACGAACGCTACTTCCATTTAATTTTTCATTTTAAAAGAATTGAATCCAAATTATAAATAGGTATATTATTATTCCAGTATAATATTATATTTTATATATGTTACTTATGTTCATTAACACCATTTTTTATACGTTCCATGTGTGGTATGAACGAGTCATATCATTTTAAGGGGGCGGTAGTCCGCACTTCCTCAAATGAAATTATCGTATGTATATACAACATGAAACGAATAATGGTATGAAATAAAATGGAATTACAGAATATTATATATAAAATATGTATCATTAATATCACACTTAATTATAGTGCCATCATAATGGCCACCATGAGAGGCGGTAAGATGTATTTGAACAATCATCGTTTCGTGAGGCGTTAGTTTTCCATTCACAGAAACATTATGTTCATCATCCATTAGATGGAGGTGTGTGTATGTGTAGTTCGAATACTTCTTATAAAAACATCCTAGTATATTGAGGATACTTTTTTTGTTACAAAAGAAAGGAAATAAAAAGAGTTTGGGGGTTGGAGAAGCAAAATAAATGAAAATAATTTAAGAGAAATCGTTACCTTTAATTTAGGTAACTCACTTTGGTTGGAACCAAAGGACTTCTTGAAATGATTTCTGCCTAAGGGGAAGCTTCAAGGAGGAGGAGAGGGATGTGGGGAGCTTATTTGGGCAGGGTTTGGACGAGCCAAGTGGCTTGAGAGGTGTGAGGAATGAGTAGAAGTGGTCTCCTTTTATAAGGGAGAGGAGGGGCTCTTTAGGAAAGAGTGAAAGTATTACTTTATAATATAATTATATTCGGTTTATAATGGTCCAAAAATCATTGAGGTCGAAGATAAGATGACTCATATTCTAAATAAAATCAACCAATAAGAATTGGACAGGTTTTAGATAATATGTTAATCATTATAATCTTATTTATTTAAATGATTAATTAATGAGGTAAACATTGTATCATTATTGTGTCACTAATAATTTAACTTATTTGATGTCTAAAAATTATAAATAAAATATCATTATGTAGGAAATCTTTTTAGCTTTCTAATTAATATTTATAATCGAAAATCCAACATGTATAACCTTATGTAAAAATTGTTCTTCTAAAAGATGTAAGCTTATGCCATTTTTATTTTTATTTTAACTTTATTAATATAATGTGTCCCTACCACATACAAGTGGCTCCAAGGGGTCCCCAAATCGACCCAAGGATGCCCATGGTCGGGTATGTGTCCACCAATAAGGTTAGGACACGTTTTAGAGTAATTTTGTATTATTATAATATTATTTTTTAACCCTTATTTACCGGATTTACCCTTTAACCATGGTAAATAAAATATTTACCGCAGTAATTATTCAAAATGTGTAAAAATAAAAGTTACCTATTTACATAATTTGTACATCCTGATTCCAAATATGTAATCCATTTTTCCAAATTAAAAACACAGAAGTGGCAGAAATTAATTTAAAATTAATTCCCATTGTTAAAATAAAAAGCGTGTTTTTAAGAGATAATAACTATCAAAAGATTGACACTTGTTTATGTCTGGTTTAATTGTGAAATTATGTCCAATTACAAAAATTAAATTAAATGGTAAAAATATATTCTAAATATACTTTAAAACCACTCAAATTCATAATTTATCAATATTAATTATTTTGATTAAAAAAGTTGTTTTTAATTAAAATTTAGTAATTTTCACTATTCATCAAAATATAAAAGTTATCCGAAAAGTACCAAAATTTTACCCTAGGCTAATTTCGATATTCCAAATCCAAAAATGAAGTCCATTTTGAAATATAAAATATATATGATTTCAAAAAGTAGGTATTACTATTCACAACGGCTAGTTTAATTAGTTGTGGTGTGTGTTAGAACTCGAGGTTGCGTACAACACACGCTAGCGTGCCGTGGAAGCTTGGGATGTTTCATTTTAAATTTTTGATGTCCCCATTTAGTCAAAAAGTTTAAAATATAGTATTCTAAAAAGGGTTCACTATTAAAATTTCGTAAAATTGCAATACTGAAAATGAATTTGTTCTTACATTATGTCTAAGAAACTCATAATATGGATTCTAAAATTATAAGGATTATATAAAGTTTAAAATTTAGTTAACACTATTCATAACCTCTTTTGAACAGCTTGTTTGGTAAGTCATGGTGCGATTGAACTTGGTGTTGCGTGTAGTGAAATTTATTGAATTATTTTGAAGAAATAACACACTATAAAATCTTGGGGTGTTACAAGATATCCTCCCTTTAGTCTTCAACTTGAGGAATGATGTTTTCTATAGAGTGCTAGTTTTCTATGATTGGAAATTCAGGAAGATTTTTCCAATCTATTGGTGAATTTATGTATGGTTCAGATAACATGAAACCAGAGTATGAGATCCCAATTGTTTTTAACTCATTTATTTCATCATTTACTGATGTACAGTAATGAGGATCAGGAGACTCATAAGACTGAATAAAATTTTCAATATACTTAATATCAATTTTGTTTTCTAAATAATGGTCAATTTCAACCTCACCAGTGATCAATTTATTAATTAGGGAAAAAATCTCACAACCTTCACTCCCATTGCCACAATATAAGAAAATTTGTTCAAGTTTAATATCATAAACAAGATAATATTCAGAATAATGGATGGGATATGATGAATTTTGGATAATCTGATCTGAATCAACAAATGAACATGCTTGTTCATTTTCCTCATTACCATCCAAGTTGGAGAAGTGTATATTAGAGGTGAGATGGTATTCCAAAAAGTTTTCATGATCCTTTATATGAATGGAGTTTGAATTTGAAATGTCAACATAAACTTCTCCATTTATGACTTGGTTAATGAGGATGAAAAATTCAAAAATCTCCTTAATCTTTAGAACATGAAGAACATGAAGGACCAAGATTCAACACACTCTCAAAGAGACTTTTAGAATTATAACTAGAGAATACATATTGATTCTCTGATGGGTATCGCATGGATTAAAAAATATTGAACTTGACCAATTAGTCACCAAACACCATGGATAAGATGCTAGTATGGACATCAATTTTGATTTTATATGTCACGAGGAAAGGTCTTCCTAGAATCAAAGGATATTGGAAAGGATTTGTCACACTTTCCATGCTAAGGATATAAAAATCAGCTGGGAAGATAAGATCATTAACTTGGACATGGGCATCCTCAAGTATTCCCTCAGGACTACTTGTTCTTCAATTAACTAATGAGATGAAAACACCCATTCGGTGAAAGGGACTGAGACCAAGTTTGGAGAATATAGTTTTGGGCATGAAATTTATTAATGACCCTAGGTCAATGAGTGTATCATCGAAGTCAGTTTCTGGAATAGAACTTCAATGATCATAGGATATTTTCACTTCATGGGTATGGACTGTTATGTTGAAACATTATCAATGGTCCTAAGTTGTCTATTATGAGTGAAAAATTTCTTAAGAAACTTTTCATATTTATGAATTTGTTTAACGGCATCTAAGAGAGGAATGTTGACTTCAACACGTCTAAATATGTTGAGAATTTCAGGATCGGGTTCAAAGGATTTCCTTGGGTTAAAAATGGCTTGAAGAAAAGGAATTGGGTTCCTTAAAGGGATAGAAGGAGGTGAGGGAGTTGATTTGGGTTCATTTTATAGATTTTTGTTCTTTTCATTTTCAGGATCAATAACCAAAGGTTCATTTGAGGATCCATCAAGAGGCTTGGAAATTTACTTCCACGATCTAATTAAAATTTCACTTACATTACCCTTAGGTTTGGGTAATATTTGAGTTGGGAGTTTTGAAGAATTGGATGGTTGCTTCTCGCTAAGGTGGGATGCAAGTTGACCAATTTAGGTTTCAATGTTTTTTGAGGCTAGAATGGGTGAAAAAGGCAAGATGTTACCCAGTTTTTTCTGATGGTTTCTTGGAAGAAGATGAATGTCCCACATTGGGATCACATTGATTTTGGTTCTTGGTAAAGTGCTTGTATTGGGTTGGGAATTGAGAAGGATCATTAGGATAGTGGAATACAAGAGTAGAAAGAGGAGGATTGATCCATTGAGGTTAAAGAACAAAAGGGTAAGGTTGTTTGAAGTTACCAAATCCTTGACCATATTAAAGTTGGTTTGGGTTTTGAGGAGGGAATTGAGGGGGATGAGAAATGGGATTACCATACCTCAAGCCTTGGTTAAAGTTAGAAGAGAAGGGATTGAAGTGGGGTTGTTTGAAGTTTTTAATGAACTAACCTGATTGTTTTGGGTTGAAATTCCTCTGAGCATATGATACATTGAGCTCCATTGGGATGGATGAATCATATGGTTCCTATTGAAGTTGTGGACATGTGTCAGTTGTATGAGTGGGTGAGATATATATTCCAAAATTCTTGATAGGTCTAGGGAATAGATATTGTGAAGAAGATGAGGTTGGGGCTTTGGTATCCACTGCTAGTTGTCTCAAAAGACCTGTAAGTTCACTCATCCACTCGATCATCTTGTTTGGCTATATATATTGATTCTATTGTACTTTTTTGACTTGAGCATGTGCTCAAGTATATAATTTATGTGTGTTTTCAGCTATATTGCTTATGAGATCTTGTGTAACTTTAGGAGTTTTGTCAACAAGATCACCACTAATTGCAGCATCAATGAGTGCTCTCTCCATAGCTAATAAACCCTCATAGAAGTATTAGATCAAGAGTTAGTCAAGAATTTGATGGTGTGGACAGGTTTCCACAAGATTTTTGAACCTCTACCAGTACTCATGGAGTGATTCATTAGGGAATTGATGGATACCACTTATTTTATTTTGGATATAAGCGATACTGGAAAGAAGAAATAATTTTTCTAAAGAGAGACGCTTCATGTAATTCATTGTGGTTATGAAACTAGGAGGGAGGTAGTAGAGCCATGACTTGGCAGAGTTAGCTAGGGAGAAATGGAATGCTCAATGTTTGATTTGTTCTTCAGAAACCCCTTTAGGATTCATGGTAAAGCACACCACTTGGAACTCATTGAGTTGAAGATGTGGATCCTCTCCAGCTAGCCCATTGAAATGAGGTATAATATGAATCAAACCAAATTTGAATTTGAAATGTCACCTTAGTGTTTGGATATTAAATACCAAGGGGTTGATAATTTATATCTTGGGAAGTGATTTATTTAAGATTTTCTCCCAAGTATTGGCCATTTCTAGTTCAATTGGTTTGACAATGACTGAATCTTCAGTAATTTTATTATCTCTAATGTTCCTCCTAAGTTGGAAAAGAGTTCTCTCAATTTCTGGGTCAAACAAATATGTTGAATTGTTTGGGAGGCTATGGGGAATTCAGAGAATATTTGGAAGGACAAGGAAGATTGGTTTTTATTTGTGGGTTTTTTTCCTATTTATGTTGTTTATGAGAAGGTGGGTTTTTCTTTGTGTTTTTTTCATAATTTTTTTGGGTTAATTTTTTTTACTTTTTTTTGTATTTTTTACAAAAACCAAAAACTAACAACTACATAATACACCATCCCTGGAAACTTCACCATTTGAAGTGTGGTCTATTTTCACCTATTGACCATTTAAAGGTATGGTGCTCTTCTAATGTGTATAGAGGCACTCGAGTCGAATCCTCGACGATGGTACAAATTTTAGAGTCGGTTGTTTTTGTGAGTTTTCTTACAATTGGGTGGAGGGATTGTTTTCAGATCTTAGATGAAATGATTTATTAACGAAGATTGATTTAAAAATTTAATAATGATTGGGTTGAGTTCATTATTGGGTATTTAAGCTTATGATATCATTTAACGTTGCTTTATATTGTATAAAATTAACACCCACTTCACAAGACCACTTTGATCATAATTACCAAGTGTTAAGGCTTTAATACAAGCCATAACTTAACTAGGGGTATAATAATAATCAGTAATTGTTTATGGTAGTGTATTTATGGTTCCAATAATCCATGGAGTCCACATGTTAAATAAATCATGTCATTAATCCATGACATTTTATGTTGAACAAACACAATGTTAACCTAAAGAATAATCATAGAGAAAAAGCTCTCAATCACTTAATATCACCAAATAATGAATCACCCCAATGGTATATATAATCAGACATTAATATGTTTATTGATATGGTAATATGTTTTTATGGTTATTAATTATAAATAGAACAAAAAGAATGGGATAAGAAAAGAGTTGTGTGTCGAACACACACACACGAATGATGATGAGAATTAAAAACAAAATTTCGATTGAATGAGGAATAAAAAGAAGGGAAGGGGTTTCAAATTGATTTAAAATATTTTAAGAGCATTAATATTTAATAACATAGGTTGTATGATTAAAATAGAATATGAATAAGAAACTTTCATTAAAATTAAAATGAAATTGAAAACAACTTACACAATTACAAATAAAAGGAACAAAAAAGTAAATGAAAAAAATGCGAGGTGGAAAGGTCTCTCAAGTGAAAAATTGAGTTTTTCAGGTCCTACTAGTATTTTTTCAAGGATTTTTTCATGAAAATTTATCTTCCTCTCTTCTAAAATTACAACCCCATTCAAGGAGAGGAGGGGGATGTATTTATATCCCAAGGAGTTGGACTATTTGTATTCCAAATCTGTCCCTCCACTTGGATCAAATATTGGACCTTTCATACAGTAGAATATTGAAATATCTTATACATACAAGTTATAGATATACAAGTTTTATGTCTACTCTGAAATTTGGTGGCCATTGAACTAAAGGATCCAAATTTATGGCAGTTTGAAGAAACAATTCTAATCTGTCCATTTTTATCACTACCTTTTCAAAGATTGGAATGTGAATGGATTTTTGAATAGGAATATGCCATGAAATCTGAAAACTTTATTCTACAAAGTAGTCCGCCTATATCTTATCTTTCACACTAAAAAATATAAGCTCCAATGGATGTCTATATCAAGAGAAAAAGGAATAATGGTGTGCTGATTTCAATTCCCATATAGAATAGTGGGATGGACTTAAAAGAATCATTTGGGACCCTTTTTGGTGGAGTTGAGCCTTGAAATTTTTATCCAAGATGAGTTTTATTTGAACCCTAGTATTGTATTAGAATAAAATTATTTGGACCACTGGATTGATCCCAAAAATTCAATCTTCATGGATAGTCGAGTTTCTTTACAGATTATTTGGGCCTTCTTATGTGGATCATATGACCCTTAAAATGGACGAATTGGCCAAGTATTCCTTCAAATGATATGTTTGATATTGAATAAGGAATCCTAAAAAATAATAATCACACAATTTGTATCATTATGATGATATTTATGATTAAAACATTAAACTGACTTGAATCTAGATTAATTCAAATAGTGCTAAAAAATTATATTTAATATTAAAACATGAATATTTCACAAAAATTATGAAATTTTCATAGAGCATCAGTAAAGTGAGTACATAAAAGTAATGAATAAATTAATAACATCAGTCTTATCATGTTATCACATAACCCCAACAACCCCATAAGCCACCCATGGTGAGCGATATCCCTAAAAAACTAGGCCACACCTCTTAAAAACCTCCAATGCCACTTGTGGACCCCATTTCTCAACAAAGACAATTGATGAAACCATAAAATTCAACCTTAAGAGTCACATTGCCTCACTTTTGATGATCAGAATCACCCACAGTCACACATTCTATTTCAAACACGTTCCTGTTGAACCATATCAACTATTATATCATGATTACAGTTTCCATTACTGACATCATGACACCCAACCAACCACAAAACCCCATATCCCACAACCCATGCCATAACAGGATCAACTACACTATTTAACACATTATATTACCTTATGATATATCCTAAGGACAATACAACTCTATACATATCTTAACCAATCTTACCTAAACCACTCCACTCATTTCTATTTACCACACGTCTCACAAAGCACACATATGTCAAGAATAATATAGGAACCAAATACCTATAGTTTTTAGGAATCAACTCATTATGAATATCTTTTTAGTTAATAATTAATTGTAAGTTTTATAAAACTTTGATAAAAGCCATGAAATTAGGGTTTTTTGACAATGGATGAAGAAATAATGAGAAATCTAAACATTTTTCACATTTAAACTATTATCCTTACTCATAGATCCACACCGCCTTCTATGACACATGGTTCTGATAATAAATAGAGGATATATCCCTTAGAAAATAAGAAAGGGTAAGATCCATACTTGAATGATTTTCTAGTGTTGTATAGGTATTTAAAGAGCCTCAAATCCACCGTAAAAATGTGTTTTTAAATAATTTATTTTTTATTTGTAAGGTTTTGGAAAAATTATTCATCTGATCCATACTTAATCAAATGAGTAAGGATAAATGATCCTTATTCAATATAGTTAGGATAAAATTATCCTTAATTAAAATAGAAGAATATAAAAACATTATTCTTTGAAATTGATCCTTACTCAAATTATTAAGGATAAATGATCCTTACTCAATCTAGAAATGATAAAATGATTGAATGAACCTTGTAATGGGGTGTAAAAAATAAATTATTTCCTAAGTTAAATGTAGTTATAGTTAAAACCATAGGTTGTATTTTGGAGAGGAGTGCATATAAAAATTAGTTGTCACTTTTTTATTATAAAAATGGGGTTTGATTTGGATTTGTCATTTTGAAAAAAAAATCAATTAAAAGGATTTAAACATATAAGATGTGAAGTTAATAAATTAAGGTTCAAATTTCCAATTATAATTCTATAATAGTCTCTAAATTCTAAGCTCTTCTTTTTATTAACTAACAAATGAGGGGTTTTGTAACTGCTTCTACTCTCACTATTTGTTGAATGATTATGGTGAGAATAGACTAAAAAATAAATTTTATTTATCCTGACCTTATTATTATTTGTGAAAGTGATACAATAAATCACCTCTAATTCCACCAGAAAACACCCAACTGAGTATTTTGATTCTCAATAAATCTAAGAGTAACTATTATACTTTCCTCATGTTCTAGTAAATGCTAAGAAAGTACCCACTCAACATAGAATATTTGACCATGTATAGTCTAAAAGCATGTGTGGGAGATTATAGACCTGTGACCAAGGAAAAAACAATAAAAATAATTAAATCTTACAGTACCTTATTCGAAACTAAAATCTACCACTGAATATAAAAACTAGTTCACAAGGAAAAGATATATATAGAGAGAGTTTATTTATTGAAATTCATAGACTCAAGCCTTACAAAAGTTATACCTTCCCTTCCTAAATCACTCAATAATTTTCTCACCTTTAGGAGGGTAATAGATAATAAGATAGAATTAGAAAACATTACAAAACTTAAAAATGGAAATAAAAATAAAGGGAAAGAAAGTAGCAATAAAAATCCGGTTGATCACATGAGAAGATCTAGGGAAATATTCCGTCCAGCCATCCCTTCTCTTGCATTCCCTATTATACTTTTAAAGATGCACAATTTACTTCTTAAAATACACTAGTAATGTAATAGACCATCTTTCCATGAAGGTAAATTTTTTTAATATTCCATTAAATAACCCTTATAATGATTCCAAATCATGTCAATGTGGTCTTGGGCATGTTTAGGACTCGTTCGGAGCTTGGAACTTGGAAATGAGAAGAAAAGACAGGGATGCACAATTTGGAGAAATAATTCATCCCAAACCACACAATTTTCCTAAACCATGCAGTTGCAGATAGTGGAGGCCTGGGGGATATACGGTTTGTCTACAACCATGTGACCTAGGGTGCACAGCTGTGCAATGCTGCCGAGTTTTTGGGAAGATACCATTCACATGGTCTGCACACATTTATACAAACTGTGGGCTTAACTATGTGTGGTGACCCCTTATAGAAGTGAATAATACACAGTTGTGGCATGGTTTGGCCAACCATGAAACCAAACCATTCACCCCTTGTTTTATGGGTGAAAATTCATTTTCCCCTCTTTAATTCTTAAACCTAATTTCTCTCTACATTTTTCTTTCTCCAGCAACTGATCTTGGTTTTCTTCTCCTGTAAATATCCTTTTATATTAACCTAGGCATCCAAGTAACTCGCATGTCTGATGTCTGATTCAAGATTCATTGAAGGCATTTTATTCCTTAAGGTGATATCTCAAATAATATTCCTTCCTATCCAAGGTTTTATTTGAATCCATAATGCTATTTAGGTATAATATTATTTTCCCTATTTTCAGGGTGTTGGATCGTTTTGTTGATTTATTCCAACCTACTCGGAATTTGAGTCCAATATTGAGTGAGGAGTCATATAATACCTTTAGCTACGTGGTCTCATCATTTTCCCCATGAGTTTTGGTGTTTCATAATTATGTAATTGTGTCGCATGCTGAATTTTTTCAAGCATCCCCTTTTAATTGAGTTCTTCATATCAAATTGATCATTGCACCATGATAAACGTATTTTAATCTTTGTTTAGTTGTTTAGAGGATGTTGACCTCACATATAAACACCCCGTGGGTGTGCCAAGTAAAATTTCCCCTTATGATTAAATGTGTATATGCACAGATATCCTTCTAAGAATTCAGATTAGTTTTAAAATGGAACTTCTATCATTACATTAATTATTAATAGATCCTAAGGCATCTCTTAGGAATTTTTCCCAACCTATACTTTGTGTCATCCCAGTTCCAGGTACCACTCCACAGGTGCCCCGAACCCAGTTCACCACGTGACCTCAAGCACATTTCCCCAAACGCCAGAGGCTGACGACTAGCAGCGAGGGCCCATGTCTGATAGTGGGGAAACTATGCCATCATTTGTAAAAGTGTAGCGCAGCAGAATACAAGATAAAACATACAACAACAGTGGAGGCAATAAACCATACACATTTAAAATAAAAAACTATAGTAAAAGATAACCAACAATTATATAGAAAATGATGCAACATGTCTCAAGTTCTAAGAAAACAGCCAGAACATGTTACACAACAATATAGTACAGTACAATACAGAGTACAAAAAAACGAAACAAAACAGTCGGCAACATTGCGATACTAAGCCCGGTCCCATGCTCCCCTACTCCTTAGTAGTAATCAAGTACCTGTATAGGGATCCTTGCCCTTATCCACACCTGCAGAAACATAATCTGTTTGGGCTGAAGACATGACCCAAACAGGGTGTGAGAAATAAATCCAAGTAGGAACCCACCAAAGGCACGTGCCCAACTGTGTGAAAAGATGCAACAACAGTGTGCAGTAGTAAAATGAAATAAACTAAGCAGTACTCAAAAGTAACTAAACTTACCAGTTACATTGTCATTTTATTATTCTTTTTAACATTCAATTTAAGATATCACCACAGTGAATATTCTAATTAAACAGCCAAAGTCCTCAGACACGTAAACCCTTACCCTCAGGTAAAGAGAATCCAAACATAGGAATCTGCCCACAGGCATATCGAATATTTCCCACAGGCGTATGAGGTGTCGCCCACAAGCATAGAATCAACTGCCCACAGGCACGAAAGAAGTTACCAATAGGCTAAGTAGTACATTGCCCACAGGCTAATCACAACACTACCCTTAGGCTAAACAAGTAACCAGGCCATTCCCAACATGTTAAAAAGCAATACATATGAAATATAAATGAAATTCCTCTGAAGGAAATTCTACAATCATAATTATAATGGCATACCCTCGGGTATCCTGGCCAAACGGCTAAATAGAGGAACGCACCACCGGGGTGGTCTTGGATCCAAGCAACGATCCCAAACAACAGTTTATTATCACATTTAAATTACCTATACAATTATAGGTATTTAATTCAACAAGGCCTCAGTCATATGACGCCCCATTCATGGGTGCGTATCTCAACGGTACATAACACGCATAATAGTTGGAATTTAAACACCAAGCCACCTACCTTAAACACCCAAGAACGGTATACCCGAACGACGCCTTCTGAAACATACAAGAACGTCGTAGATCTGAGGTAAAAGAATTCTCATTCAACCTCAAATAACTTCTATTAGAGGAATAATTGGCAAGAACTACACAAGGAGATGGGAGGTCTTACCCATGCGGTTCCAACGTGATCGACGGAAGCGGAAACGGATTCCCGACGCTAGATCTGGAGATCCACGAAGGTTCGGCCATACTCTCCTGAGCTCTTGTCTAGTTCTAAGCCAATACTCTGAATAGAGTTGGATAATGCCCATTTTAAGCAAAAAAAAAACAAAGTACATGGCGTGTACTTTTGACTACACGACGTGTACTCCTCTCATTTAACTGTTCCTCTGGCGGCACCGCCAATCTGTTCATCTGCCGACATGAGTACACGGTGTGTATTCTAAACTAAATGGCGTGTACTGTCGCCTAGATGGTGGCTGCTCCCACCGCCTTACTATTCGCCTTCCGACTGACTACACGGCGTGTAAATACAAACTACACGGCGTGTAGTTGGTTTTTACACCTTTCATCGCCGACATGGCTACACGCCCTGTGTACTCATCCCACACGGCCAAAAGTATAGGACATGTGGAAAAGTACACGGCGTGTAGTCCCAAAATTTAGGATTTCCCCCATTTTCCTTATTTTCTCAAAAACACTTAAGGAAAGGAGAAAAGAAGAAACCCGTACCTCAATAATAAGAACTGGGTTCTTACAAAATCCCCCCCTTAAATCAATTCATCCCTGAATTTGCCTTCCAAGGGTGGTGAAGATAAATCCGTGAACAACTACGGCCACTGAGCACATATGTCGGTCTCCTGCTCCCAGGTTTCGTCCTACAGTCGGCCATGCTGCCATAACACCTGTACGATAGGAACTGACCGGCCTCAAAGAACCTTCATGCTCCTATCAATGATACGAATCAGATTCTTCTCAAAGGACACATATACCTCAAGCTCAACCTCCTTGGGCTGAAAGACGTGAGACATGTCTGAATGATAGTGACATAACTGAGATACATGGAAGACATCGTGCATGGCTTGGTACCTCTGTGGTAACTGTAATCGATAGGAAACCAACCCGAATCTCTCTAGAATCTCAAATGGCCCCACATAACTCGGTGAAAGTTTACCCTGTCTCCTGATCCGCCTGTGTCCCAACCTCGGTGAAACATGCAAGAAAACCCGATCCCCAACCATGAACTCCAAGGGTCGTCTGTAGTGATCAACATAAGATTTCTAACGAGACTGTGCTATAGCCATCCGCTTTTGAATCAACTGGACCTGCTCAGAAGTCTCCTGCACGAGACGTGGTCCCAGTAAAGCTGCCTCACCTGCCTCTAACTAGCACAAGGGTGATCGGCATGGCCTACCATATAAAGCCTCATAAGGTGCCATCTCAATAGTTTCCTGAAAACTATTATTATAGAAAAACTCGACCAGGGGTATATGCTTCTCCTAGGAGCCCCCAAAGTCTAGGATGCATGCACACAACATGTCCTCAAGCACCTGTATCATACGCTCTGACTGACTATCGGTCTGAGGGTGGTAAGCTGTGCTCAGAAGCACCTGTGTACCCAGTGCCCTCTGAAAAATATACCAGAAATGAGATGTAAAACAAGTGTCCCTATCTGAAACTATAGAACGAGGGACCCCATAAAGATGTATGACCTCTCAGATATACAACTTTCTGAGCTCGTCAACTCTGAAGGTCTCCTTGATCGGCAAAAAGTGAGCTACCTTTGTGTGTCGGTCCACAACAACCCACATGGCATCATTTCCTCGAGGTGACCTCGAAAAACGCATCACGAAGTCCATCGCGATATCATCCCATTTCCACTCTGGAATGGGTAACTGCTGTAACAGTCTGGCTGGCCTCTGATGCTCTACCTTCACTTGCTAATAGGTGGAACATCTCGTAACAAAACCAGGTACTTATCTCTTCATACTCGACCACCAGTACTGACGTCTTAAGTCACGGTACATCTTGGTAACTCTGGGATGAACTGCCTAAGCTGAAGCATGAAACTCCCGCATCAGCTCCTCACGTATACCCCCTAGAACCCATACTCGTCCATGGAAACACAGTACCTCATCAGCGCCTATCGTCCACCCAGGAGGAGGGTCCTCACTTGCCACCGACTCCCATAGGACTAGGCCTTCTGAATCAGATAGCTATCTCATCCTCACTCTATCAAGGAGGGTAGAGGTCATAGCTAAAGATGAAAGATAAGTTTTCCCCTGACTGTCATGAACCTCCAAATGCATCTCAGAGAACAAATCCATAAGCTTCCATTCACCAATGGCCTCTTTCACTGCCTGTATCTGATTCTTCCTGCTCAGTGCATCAGCTACTGCATTACCTTTACCTGGTGTATATGAAAGTTCAAAATCGAAGGACTAAAGGTATTCAACCCACATTCGCTATCTCAGGTTCAAGTCATGCTGGGTAAAGATGTACTTGAGACTTTTGTGGTCTGTGAACACCACAAAATGTTCTCCCAAGAGATAATGTCTCCAACAGCGCAATGCATGAACAACTGCAGCCAATTCGAGATCATGTGTCGGGTAATTCCTCTCATGTGGACTCAACTGCCGAGACCCATACGCAACTACTCGATCGCCCTGCATCAACACAGCTCCTAGGCCAATACCTGATGTATCATAGTAAACTGTATAGCTCTTCCTCTACTCTGGGAGTATCAGGATCAGTGCTGATGTCAACTTTCCCTTCATCTCCTGGAAGGCTGTCTCGCAAGCTTCTGACCAAACAAACTTCACACCCTTCTTAGTAAAACCCATCAATAGTGCTGCTAAGTGGGAGAAGTACTATATGAAGCGTCTGTAGTAACCAGCCAGCCCCAAGAAACTCCATATTTCAAACACGTTCCTAGGATACTCCCATGAAACTACTGCTCTCACCTTCTCTGGGTCTACTGTAACTCCTGCCTTTGAAATGATATGACCCCAGAAGTGTATCTGGTCCATCCCAAAGTGGCACTTTGAGAGCTTAGCATATAGTCGATGCTCTCTCAGTGTACTCAATACGATCTCAATATGGGTGGCATGGTCATGTCGAGTGTGAGAGTACACCAAGATATCTTCCATGAATACTACCACAAAATAATCCAGATAAGGATGAAACACACGATTAATCAGAGCCATGAAAACTGCTAGTGTGTTTGTGAGTCCGAACGAAATAACCGTATACTTGTATAGACCATACCCGCTCCTAAAAGCTATGAGAGGTATATCATATGGTCTTACACGTATCTGATGATATCCTGATCTCAAGTCAATATTCGAGAACACTCGTTCTCTATGAAGTTGATCAAAAAGATCATCAATCCTTGGAAAGGGATATTGGTTCTTGATCATCAACTGGTTCAGCTTCCGATAATTCACACAGAGTCTGAGAGTACCGTCCGCCTTCTTCGCAAAAAGGACAGGAGAACCCCATGGAGAAGTACTGGGTTGGATAAAAACCTTTTCCTATAACTCCTCTAACTATCTATTGGGCTCCTGTACCTCCGGTGTAGCCATCCTATAAGGAGGAATGGACACTAGTGTGGCTCCTGGAACAAGATCAATAGAGAAATCCTCCTCATGCTCTGGAGGAAGACCTGAAAAGTCATCCGGGAAGACATACTTGAAATGATCAACCACTGGAGGGAAATCCTTCTGACAAGTACCCTGATCATCCAGATATAAGCTACCAATCTGGGCTGTGACCCCACCTCGCCCACGATGCTCTGGTCAAGTTCGACCCGCCTGAACATCCTATTCGCCTTTGTATAGAAACTCTCTGCCCTCTGGTGACGTGAAACTCACCCTACGATGATAGAAATCCACAAAGGCTCAAAAGGGAACCAACCAGTCCATCCCGATAATGACATCATAGGTCATCATCTCTAAGACATAGAGGTCCCAAAGGAAGTGACACCCACCAACCTTAAGGGGGAACTCCTTGCACTGACTCACACAAGCCGTTCTAGTTCCCAACAGAGTGTCTAACGTCATAACATCAGAGGAAGTAGAAACACAGAGCCCAAGGCTCTTCACAATAGGCACATATATGAAACTGTGTATAGAACCTGTATCAAAAAGTACTGAAGATAAGACAGAATCTACTAGAATAGTACCTCTGATAGTAGAAGGTCCGGGATCTTGATCCTAATGGGCCTGTTGCACTGCATATGCCTGCCCAGTGCTGCGGCCCTGCGACACAGCCTGGCTACCCTGAGCTGTCCTGCCCTGCTGCCTCTAAGATCCTGGTATCTGGCTACCATGACCACGTCCACCATCCCTGCCTGCACACCATAATGTATTCCAGTTCCCCAACTGGTAAGAAGCTGTTGGTCCTGCCCCTGCATGCGAAGTCTGCACATAACCCCTCTCACTAGCCACTGGTGGAAACGCCCTGCAAAAGCACTGCAGATGACCCATCTTGCTGCAAGCTCATCACTCTATTGGGTCTCGTGGACACTGAGGTCTCTTGTTCCCCTCATTACCACAACGGTAGCACATGACCTGGCCACCTGAAACATTCTTCTGGCTAGTACTGCCACCCTGAGAGAAGTCCATCTATCTCTTTCTCTTACCAGTAGAAATAGTACCAAAAACTGGTGCTGAACCGCCTTGGCCCACACTACTAGCTTACCACAGGTTCCTCTCTGTAATCAGTGCCTGGTTCACAATAGGATGTACTAAAGGAAACCTGAAAAGATTCACTAGTGATTGGATATCATATCTAAGACCATACTCAAAGCATCTAGCTCTCAACGTCTCATCGCCCACCAAAACGGGTGCAAATCACTGAAGCTCGGTGAAGCGAGCAGAATAATCCATCACCGACATAGCGCCCTGCTACAGATCATGAATTCTCGAGCTCGATCTGCCCTCAACGTATCTGGGAAGAAGAAGTCATAGAAGGCTATCTGGAAATATTCCCACGCCATATCTCTGTGATGCTCTGACTGGGTGGTAACATCCCACCACCTCTTTGTGGAATCACACAGCATATAAGTCACGAGATTGACCCTCCTCCCTGGAGGTGTCTCAAGATGCTCAAAAATAGTCTGCATAGACCCCAACCAAGACTCCGCAGCCTGTGGTCTGCCATCCCCTGAAAACGTAGGCGGATGCTGCTGCTGGAAGATATGTGTCAGCTCTAAAAGGTCTGCATGAACTGTATAAAGCCTTCATGGAACTATGCATCCACACCTGTGCTCGGTATAACAGCTGGCGCCGCATCTGGCTCTGCCGGAGGATCCACTGGTAGCCCATGGCCCACCATCTCTAGAGTATAATCGTTGCTGCTCTCCTGGAGAACAACACGTGTTCGTCTTGGCAACATGACTCTACAAGGTCAAACACACACCTTAGATCAAGATTATCACAGTCTGAAAACGAAGGAACCAAAAGGGGAACAGAAGGAAGAAGGCATTCAAAATTGCACAACAAGACTACATGGCATGTATACTAACTACATGGCGTGTACCTAACTTTTCTTCCCCTACCCGGGTCCTTCTACATGGCCAAGCCACACGACTCCCATTAAACAAAACTACACGGCATGTATATAATCTACATGGCGTGTATGGTGTAATTTTCAAACTGCTCGTGTCGTTTGTGACACGACCGACTACTCGGATTGATACTACACGGCGTGTTACACCTGCACACGGCATGTACACTACTCTGTCTTCCCAGCCACACAGCTAAGTCCACATGATCTATCACTGGTCAAGACTACACGGTGTGTCCCATAAGTATAGGGTGTGTACTAGACGAGCTTCACCGACTCGTGTTGTTAGTTACACGGCCGGATACACGGCTCCAACTACACAACGTGTTTAATATACACACGACGTGTACACGAAGGGGTTACACCGACCTGTGTTGTTAGTAACACGGCCGGGTCCCCAGGTTAGACTACACGGCGTGTTCCAGAGTGGACACGACATGTATATATTAAGGTATCCCCCATCCGTGTTGTTAGTTACACGAGTGGACTCCAGGTCAACACTACTCGGCGTGTACTTACAGTACATGGTGTGTTCGCCCCAAGCAATTTTCTTCCCCGTGTCCCCGCCCACACGGTCTATGACACGGAAAGAGACTACACGACGTGTACTTAGACTACACGGCATGTACTCAAAAAGTTTTCTTTTCTTCCCGAACAGAAGAACATACACGGCTTATTTAAGGTACTACACAGCGTGTATACTAGGTTTTCGGACATTATGCCTTAGAAACTTCTCCGGAACCCATAAAATACTGAAAAACAACACCTAAGTGCCAAATTCTGATCTAGGAGGTCCCATACTCCCCGAGAATCAAAGTTTGGCATCTTTTATGTGTTATAACCGGATAAATAGCCAATGATCCACCAAATTTCGGTCAATGAGGGTCCATACTCTCCAAAAACCAAAGTTTGGCGTCCATTATATAAACATGATCACACAATAATACCCTATCAAATAGCAGGTATCTATCCAAGCAGCTATCACAACAGCATGATTTTTCTAGCACAATATCTATCACAACAACATGAAATTTCTAATACACCTACATGGCATGGAAACTATGCATGGTATGTGATTTATAGAATGTTACCAAATGATACATGAGATGGAATACCCTCATCTCATCGGGTTTTAACTAAATAGAACCCATGAATAAAATATAAACAGCACAATACAAGTGCATCACCCTTCAGTGAAAATCAATTCAACTGTAAAATTGCAAAATCAGTAAAATCGACACACAAGGTAAATTGGATTTTCCCTATACATAGGTTAGCTATGCCCGAGAACATCTTATTACCAACTATCGTTCTCATCCTATCCCTGACTAGGGCTATAAATAATAAGTCAAATAAAATAACTCCTCTGATACCACTTTGTAACGTCCCGGTTCTAGGTACCACTCCACGAGTGCCCCGAACCCGGTTCGCCACGTGACCTCAAGCGCATTTCCCCAAACGCCAGAGGCTGCCGACTAGTAGCGAGGGCCCATGTCTGATAGTGGAGAAACTATGCCCTCATTTGTCAAAGTGTAGCGCATCAGAATACAAGATAAAACATACAACAATAGCAGAAGCAATAAACCATACACATTTAAAATAAACAACTACAGTAAAGGATAACCAACAATTATATAGAAAATGATGCAACATGTCTCAAGTTCTAAGAAAATAGCCAGAACATGTTACACAACAATAAAGTATAGTACAATACAGAGTATAGAAAAACGAAACAAAACAGTCGGTAGCATTGTGAGCCTAAGCCCGGTCCCATGCTCCCCTACTCCTCAGCAACAATCAAGTACCTGTATAGGGACCCTTTCCCTTATCCACACCTGTAGAAATGTAATTTTTTTAGGATGAAGACATGACCCAAATAGGGTGTGAGAAATAAATCCCAGTAGGCACCCACCAAAGGCCCATGCCCAACTATATGAAAAGATGCAACAACAGTGCACAGTAGTAAAATGAAATAAACTAAGCAGCACTCAAAAGTAACCAACTTTACCAGTTACATTGCTATTTTATTATTCTTTTTAACATTAAATTTAAGATATCACCATAGTGAATATTCTAAGTAAACAGCCAGCATCCTCAGACACATAAACCCTTACCCTCAGGTAAAGAGAATCCAAACACAGGAATCTACCCACAGGCATATCGAATATTGCCCACAGGCGTACAAGGTGTTGCCCACAGGTACAAAATCAACTGCCCACAGGCACAGAAGAAGTTGCCCACAGGCTAAGTAGTACATTGCCCACAGGCTAATCACAACACTGCCCTCAGGATAAACAAGTAACCGGGCCATTCTCAACATGTAAACAAGCAATATATATTCAATACAAATGAAATTCCTCTCAAAAAAATTCTACAATCATAATTATAAAGGCATACCCTCAGGTATCCTGGCCAAACGACTAAACAGAGGAACACAGCCCCGGGGTGGTCCTGGATCCAAGAAGCGATCCCAAAAAACAGTTTATTATCACATTTAAATTACCTATACAATTCTAGGTATTTAATTCAACAAGGCCTCAGCCATACGACACCCCATTCATGGGCGCGTATCTCAACGGTACACAAAATGCACAACAGTTGGAATTAAACACTAAGACACCTACCTTAAACACCCAAGAACGATATACCCGAACGACGCCTTCTGAAAAGTCCAAGAACGTCGTAGATATGAGGTAAAATAATTATCATTCAACCTCAAATAACTTCCATTAGAGGAATAATTGGCATGAACTACGCAAGGGGATGGGAGGGCATACCCGTGTGGTTCCAACGTGATCGACGGAAGCGGAAACGGATTATCGACGCTTGATCTGGAGATCCATGAAGGTTCGGCCATCCTCTCCTGAGATTCCATCCAGTTCTAAGCCAATCCTGTGAACAGGGTTGGCTAATGACCATTTTAAGCGAAAAAAAAGTACACGGTGTGTACTCCTCTCATTTAACTATTCCTATGGCGACACCACCAAACTGTTCATCCACCGACATGAGTACATGGCGTGTATTCCCGACTACACGGCATGTACTGTCGCCCAGCTGGCGGCTACTCCCACCGCCTTACTATTTACCTACCGACTGACTACACGACATGTAAATACAAACTACACGGCGTGTAGTTGGTTTTTACACCTTTCATCGCAGACATGGCTACACGCCTTGTGTACTCATCCCACACGACCAAAAGTACACGACGTGTGGAAAAGTACACGACGTGTAGTCCCAAAATTTAGGATTTCCCCCCATTTTCCTTATTTTCTCAAAAACACTTAAGGAAAGAAGAAAAGAAGAAACCCGTACCTCAAGAATAAGAACCGGGTTCTTACATACTTGGAATTAACCAGGCTGGAAATTTCCTCTTTGACCATGGAAACTTTCTAGATGACCCCTTGAACTATATAAATTGAAATTCCATGTTAAATGAATCAAATATATTTGATCATATGGGATAGATTATTCATGATGGTTTTATTTTCATTAAATTAAATTAATGAATTAAATGAAATGCTTAAAGGGTGGAAAGGCCACTCCCATTGTTGATTTCCTTATCAATTACTTAAATTGAACCTCTCTACCTTATTTATATGTCTAGGATTGGTAAACATGACTCATGATAGGTATTTTCCCATGCTTAGTATTATAAATATGATTATTTCTTGTTATGGATGCGGTACGATGGTAAGGAATCTATTGAGAATGACAATATCATGCTCCCTTACATCGGGTGTTGAGCATGACATCCCACACCACTAACACTAGTTGGACATTGGGCTTGAGGTTCCATGTTGCTTGTTTAGAGTGTTGACATGATGGAACACTCACCATATCGAGTGAGAATAATGATGTTTCCCACTCATTACGAGATATAGGAAATGTACCCTATTACTTGAGCTTATGGGATCATTAGGATAGTCATGGATATCTAAGTTACACCCTGGTCCAACCATCAACCAGTATTCCAGGTATATGGACACTTACACCCGCACGTACTTGGTTCATATAGGTGGATATAATATATAAATATACTATATATATATTATTAACACTATATATATAGTTATTCTTAAGAAACTTATTATGACCATGAGATGAAACAGGTAGACCCATCGGGTGTCCTATAAGAACCTGAGTGGGATATTGTGTATTTATTCATCTTTGTTAATTAATTACTATTATCTCCATATGGTTTAGTTACGATCACTGCTTGGATTAATTCTAGACACTGTTGGTGGTGGCCTGCTGATATTTATATCTCACACTTTACTCAGACTACCTTTGGTACCCAAGAAGACTATATGACTATAGGTATAGATAAGGGCAAGGGACCCACTTTATGTTATTGATATGTTTAGCTTATAGATGAATAATTGGAACAGATGAGTGATCTTTCACTCGAGATGCTGGTGGAGTAGCTTTTTGTTCTTTTTGTACTTTTTATATATGTCTATCCCCTATTTCCCTTTTGAATAATAGCATGCCATGCATCCATGTATATGACACTACCTAGTGGTTTTTTATTTTTATTTAATTGTTCAGTTGTTTATTCTTCCTCTGATTTATCATTCTATCAATTTATACTGTGCTTTCGCTACTGTATGTTGTTGTATGTTGTATATTGTTATTTCTTTCCGCTGCACCACTCTGTTATGAGGGTATAGTCTCCCCACCGTACCACCATTACACACTTTCTACTAGTCAGTAGCCTCTAGAATATGAGGAGTCATGCTTGATACCATGCACCCTACCGAATCAGGACACAGGTTAAGTGAACCCCAGGTCGGGACATTACAAAGTGGTATTAGAGACTTATTTTTGACTTTATCTTACTGTTTGTGTATTAGAAAGGTGACTAGGAGTTAAAGGTATTTTGAAATGACCCTATACCTAGATGTAGCTAACCCATGTACAGGGGAAACCAAAATTACACGGGATGGGAAATTAAAATTATTGATTATTCCATTTATAGTTTATACGACTTCAACATTGGGTGACACACTTGTTTTATGAAGTTATTATTACTAGTATTATTGAAATGATGATTTATTCTACCTAGGCCTGATGAAATGAGGTAATTGAATCATTTCATGCATCATATTAGGAATAATAAGACTAATATGCCATGCATTTTTTCATGTCATGTCTACTTTCTGCGTGCATTTACCAATCACATATTGTTAGTGCCTTGATTATGTATTAAAATGTGATGAAATCTCTTGCAGTGATTGGACAACATAATTTATACTTAAACTTCCTACCTTAACCTAATAGTGTTTTCCTGTATAGGTTAAAGCAGACACCTTAAGCATTAAATCATGTTACGTTGATCCATTGACCATTGGTCTCATGGGATGAAACATGTTATGGTGTGAGTTAAGTGAATTCCATATTTTGATTAATAAAGAGTATGGGACCTTATGGATTAGAATTGGTAATCCACCTAATTTAACCATTTTAAGGTGATTTAAATGTTTTAAACAAGCACAAATTTAAAATGAAAATGACTTTGAAAGTAAAAAACAACCATTTTATATATACAAAACCAAGACTTGGACCCCTTTACTTAATAGTGGGTAGTAGGCATCTCTTATGTTCTTATAGTCTGTTATGGTCTTCTATACCACCTAGACATGTCTTTTGGAGTAGGCAGAGAGGCATGATCATTTCAATAGAAAGGATTTGTGCCTGTTATAGTTTTCTATCTGCAATATTTTCAATTTATTAAATATATTCTATTTCATGTGTTTGGAATTGTAGTATCATGTTGCCACAATGTCCTCTAGCCATACGCCATGGAGGCAATGATGACCATGCTCCAAAGGTGGTGGTCTATGACCCGCCAATTATTACTCCTATAGGGCCACCAATGGTACCTCTTCCAGTTCCTGACATGGGAACCGATTCCCAGTTCTAAGAGGGATTCCTACATATGTTGCAGAATATGAAAGGTGTAGTTTGACCTTCTTTGAGTATGAGAGAGTTAACTCGGGAATTCTAACAGCAGCATCCTCCCACCTTTTTGGGGGATGACAG
Organism: Viscum album; assembly: GCA_963277665.1. Lineage (NCBI taxonomy): Eukaryota > Viridiplantae > Streptophyta > Magnoliopsida > Santalales > Viscaceae > Viscum > Viscum album. Next base: position 21,196 of record CAUJRU010000347.1, on the reverse strand, counting down.
ACCATACACTACTGAGTCATGGCTTGAATCTATCTTTTCTATATTTGAGCATCTGGATATTCTTCCAGTGTAGGGTCAAACTTGTTGTGTTTATGATACGTGATTCTCCCAAGCAGTGGTGGGATGTTATTACCCATGAATATTAGAATAGAGATATGGTTTGGGTGGATTTACAGAGGATATTCTTTGACTATTTGTTTCCCCAGACTCTGAGGTCTGATAGAGCTAAAGAATTCATAAACATAGAGTAGTAAAGTATGTCTGTTATAGAATACTCTGCTCATTTTACTGAGTTTTAGTGGTGCAATCCTACTCTAGTGGGTGATAATTTCAAGGTAGCTAGGTGAAACAAGGATGGGATAGTATACACCATTTGATCATAGGTCAATGTGTTTAGGTTGAATATGATTTCTAAAATCATCAACCAAAAACTTATTAAAGAGAGGAATCTAAGAGAAACTAATGGTGCAAGTTAGATTGGTTCAGAACCTAGAGCTATTAATGATTCTTCTTATGGAAAAAAGAGATATTCTAAGGATACTCATGGAGGTAGAAATGATTTGGATCTATATGTTGACATCTTTATGATTTGTCACTACTGTGGGAATCTGAGACACACGAATACTCAATGCTTATGAGATCTAGTGGAATGTAGAGGTTGTAGTATGATGATCCATATCCAAAACTTCTGTAAGAATTTTACATCAGTGTAGAGTGATTAGGGATCTAATCTTACCCCACATTCCAGATTGGGGCAAATAGAATCACTATAGAAAAGCATCTGGAATACCACCGACCATTTAGGTTGAGGTGGCGATCGAGGTAGAGGAAGTCAGACTTATGATTCTCAGGGCTAGTAGAGAAAGCTCTCTCAAGGAAGTTAGGCTATGAATTAGGTCTGTGGTACAATCCAGTTACATGTAGTCCAACCTATGCTGAATTAGAAGAGTGCTGAACCTTCTATTGTACAAGGTGCTATTTTAGTAGCCTCCACTTTAGTGTCTGCTTTATTTGACATATGCATGTATCACTCTTTTATATCTAAGGTACTCACTGAGAGTCTAGGCCTAGAGATTGAGAAATACTATGGTTTTATGATTCTTAACACCCCATTAGGTATTCGTTCTGATGGTGTTCACCATTGTAAGGGCTATCTTCTTAAGATAGGAAGTTACCTTTTCGTATGAAATCTATTTGTCCTTGAAATGATAAGCTTTGACGTAATCATTAGAATGGATTGGTTAGTTCCCTATTGACCCCATATTGATTTATATCTTTAGAGGGTGATATTTACATCACCAGAGGGTGTTAATAATGTGCATAAGGGGGAATGGGATATCACTGTGACTTGAGATGGAACTAAGCATCAAAGGCTGGGTAGAGTGATAACTCATATCACCAGTCTTTTCCTTGATGACCAGGGGTTATGACCCACTATTTTTCCTCCAGTAGTAGAGTGTTTCAAGGAAATATTTTATAATGAATTATCTAGTCTAACTCCAGAGTGAAAGGTAGAATTTACTATTGATATAGTACTAGGAACATCACCAGTGACCATTCCTCCTTATAGGATGACACCTAAGGAGCTCCTGAAGCTCAATAATCAGTTGTAGGATCTAGAGGATAAAGTATTTATATTCCCCAAAACTTATCCTTAGGGTTCATAGGTAATTGTTTACAAGAAGGTAGATGATACCCTCAAGCTATGTGTTTATTAACATCAATTGAATCAGCTCATGATAAAGAATTGGTATCTACTACCTATAATAGAAGACCTATTCAATCTGTTCTAAGGTGAAAAGTTATTTTCAAAAATATATTTGAGGTTAGGATATCATCAGGTGTGTGTCAGGAAGTTATACATACCTCACACGAATTTCATGAGTAGGTATGGTCTATACGACTACCTTTTCATGCCATTTGGTCTCACGAACACACCTTCTGTATTTATAACTCTTATGAATAGGGTTTTCCACTCATATTTGGATTCTTTCATTTTAGTATTTTTTGATGATATCTTAGTGTATTCCCTCTCCAAACACTACCATGAAAAACATATTGAGATCATTCTAAATACACTAAGATAGCATTATTTCTATTCTAAGCTCATTAAATTCCACTTTTGGATCGACAAAGTCCACTTTCTGGGTCAAATGAACTCAGATTCAAGAGTTTAACTAGACCCATAGAAAGTGAGAGATGTAGTTTCATGGGAGAATCCCAATAATGTATTTAACATTAAAAGTTTCTTAGGGATTGATGGATATTATAGATTATTTATCCAAATTTTCTCACGTCTTTCAACATTGCTTATGGGCTTGACAAATAAAGGTGTGAAATTCGTAGGGTCAGAAGATTGTAAAGCATCATTTTAGGATTTGAAGGGTCATTTGACTTCAACATTGATACTGATTATTATAGATCTAATAAGGATCTATATAGTCTACTATGAAACATCAGGTATTGATCTTGGACCTGTTCTAATGCATGATGAGCTAGTCATCATGTATGAGTCTCATTAGTTAAGGGCTCACGAGTGGAATTACCAGATGCATGACCTCAAATTACCTACTGTAGTTCATTTTCTACACTTTTTGAGACACTATCTACTTGGAATTTTTTTTGTGGTATTCATGGATCAAAAAATCATAAAGTACATCTTTACACAGCAAGATCTCAATCTCAGGCAGCCCATGTGTGTTGAGTACCTATAGTCGTTTGATTTAGAGCTTGCTTACACACTTGGTAAAGGAAATGCAGTGCATGATTCTATGATATGAAATACTCATACATAGGCATTTCAGGAGTCCAATGGATAATGGAAGCTCATGGAACTATTCTCATAGATTCACATTAAGGTTCAAGAGGACCATGGCTAAACTATCCTCTCAGCCTTAACAGTAATTTCTAATCTTTTAGAGCATGTAATAATGAGAAAAATATCTGATCCTGAAGGCCTTGTACCATGGAAAATCATATCATATGATGATAAATATTTTAGTTGGATCATGGATGGGGATGACAACTTACTATTCCATAGGTGTATATGGGTCTCGATAGAAATTAGAGATGAGTTGATGCAGGAATTTAACACCTCATCATGGGAAGTTCACCCTGGTGTAACCAAAATGTATTGAGATCTACAATGCGAGTATTGGTGGCTTGATATGAGATAAGAAATTTCTAGATTCGTCACTAGTTGTTCCACCTATCAGCGGGTTAAGTAACAACATCATTGATCGAAAAAGATTTTAAAACCATTATCCATTCATGAGTGGAAATGGGATGATGTTTCGATGGAATTCATGACTAGTTTTCCCAGATCACCTTGTGGAAATGATACAATGTGGGTTTTCATTGATAATTTTATGAAGGTATCACACTTCTTACCTGTGAAAGATACCTTCTTGATAGACGAACTAGGGAGATTGTATTCTAGGGAGGTTGTAAATCTTCATGGATCTCCTTGATCTATCATTTCTAATATACTGCTGCTAATCATTTTTTTTCATTATCAAAAGCCTGTTTATGGGTTCCCAGTACCCCATTACAAGATTCCAATAAAACCACTTTCACTATTACACAAAAACATCACAGTTATAGTAGTGGTTGCAGAATTCCTTGGGTACTCAGGTGCTTCTGAGCATAGAATATCACCCATATACTGATGGAAATACAGAACGTACGATACAGGTTCTAGAGGAAATGCTCCGTGCATGTTTCCTTAACTTTGGGGGTTTCCAAGAGAAATATATTCCCCTTGTTGAATTCACTTATAATAACAACTTTTAGGACACCATTGATATGGATCATTATAAAGACTTATATGGTAGGACTTTTTATTCACCTCTGTGTTGGATAAAGGCATGGGAGCTAGCTATACTTGGACCACATATATAGCAAAAGACTGCAAAGTAGGTCCAGCTAATCAAAAAGTGCATGATGATAGATCACTCCAGATAGTAATCATATACCAATAGATTCCAATAACCTCCTGAGTTCGAATTCATAGACTATTTTTTCTTATGAGTATCTCCTATTTTGGCCCATACATGTATTTGAAGGCAGGGTAAGCTCTCACTGAGGTTTGTTAGACCCTTTGAGGTTGTGAAACAGATCATACTAGTGCCTTACTAGTTGGAACTTCCTAAGAGATACTAGTCTATGCATGTCATATTTCACTTATCTCAGCTTTCCCTATATGATCCAGACCTATTTCATGTCTTTCACCTAGATGAGGTTGATCTAGATGTAGATTCTTCCTTTAAAGAGTATCCCATTTGTATTGTGGATTGAAGTGTGAATACACATCGAGGAATGTCAGTTCATTTGGTATGGGTTCTATGGTAGCACATATGATCACTGGATGTGACATGGGAATGAGAAGCTGATATACGATCACAGTGGCCAAAAATCCTTAATGATGACACCTTTTTACCCTTAGAAGGCCAACTTAGGGTTGAGTTTCTTTAAGAAGGGAAGGTTGTTATGACCTGTCTTTCTACGAAGGTACAAATCATTTTTTTGTTTAAATTACTTTAAATGGAACTTATAATGATTACTAACCAAGTTAAGGTGGTATAAGGTGTGTTTGGGGCTCGTTAGGAGCCCATAGCCCCGAAATGGGAAGAAAAGACTGGTCCACATGGTTAGGAGAAACTACGTATCCCAGACTGCATGGTTTTCCTAAATAGTGCAGTTGTAGATAGTGGATTCCTCGGGGCCATATGATTTGTCTACAACCATGTGACCTAGGGTGCACGACCATGTGGTGCTATAAAGTTTTTGGACAGAGCCCATCCAAATGGTCTGCACATGGTTAGAAAAACCATGCACCTAACCGTGTGGGGTTCCACATTATAGTAGTGAATGGTACATAGTTGGCACACGATTTCGCCAACCATGCGGCCAAACCATGCACCCCTTGTTTTCTAGGTAAAAATTAATTTTTACCCCTCTTTATTTCTTAAACCTAATTTATCTCTTCCTTTTTCTTTATCATGAGGATGTTCTTGGTTTTATTCTCTTGTAGATCTCCTCCTCCATCAAACTAGGCATCCAAGTAACTCTCACATCTGGTGTCTGATTCAAGATATATAAAAGGATTTGGATTAATTAAGGCGATCTATTGAATCCTACCACTTATTGTCTTAGTTTATCTTTGAATCAGTTAAACTATTAAGGTGAAATATCATTTGACATATTTTCAGGGCATTGGTACATTTAATTGATTTGTTCCAACCTACACTGAATTTGAGGCCAATATAGAGCAAGGAGTCATCTACGACCTTGAGTTAGGTGGTCTTGTCATTTTCCCCATGAGTTTTTGTGTTTCATAATTATTCCATTGTGTTGCACGCTGGATTTTTATGAGCATCCCCTTTTAATTGATTTCTTAATATCAAATTTATTATCACACCATAATACACATCCTTTAATATTCTTTTAGTTGTTTAGAATATTTTGACCTAACATATAGACACCCCATGTGTGTGACAAGTTGAATTTAAACTTATGGTTAAATGTGTATATTCCAGGATTGCCTCCTAAGCACTCCAATTAGTTTTAAAATTGAATTTTCCTCATTAAATGTATGATTAATGGATCCCAAGGGGCCTCTTTGGTGTTTGGCCTAATCTATACTCAGAATTACCTATATAGGAAATTGCCTCTTTATAACACCTTTCTAGATGACACCTTGAACTTTATAAATTAAAATTCCATGTTAAATGAATTAAATGGATTTGGTCATATGGGATAGATTATTCAAGATGGTTTTATTTTATTTAAATGAAATTAATGGATTAAATGAAATGATTAAAGGGTGTAAAGGCCACTCCTATTATTTATTTCCTTATCAATTACTTAAATTGAACTACTATGCCTTATTTATATATCTGGGCTTGGTAAACATGACTCATGAGAGGTATTTTGTCATGATTAATATTATAAATATGATTATTAATTGTTATGGATTTGGTATGATGGAAAGGGATCTTTTGAGCATGATAGTATCACATTCCCTTACATTGGGTGTTGAGCATGATGTCTCACACCATTGACACTAGTTGGACATTGGGATTGGAGCACCACATACTTTGTTTAGAGTTTTGACTTGATGAAACACTCACCATCTCAAGTGAAAATCATAACACCTCCCACTCATTAAGATATGTAGGTTATTTAACATATTTCTTGAGCTTATGAGATTGTTATACTGGTCATGGATGTCTGAGTTACACCCTGGTCCAGCCACCAACTAGTATTCCAGGTATATGGCCCCTTATGTCTGCAAGTACTTGGTTCATTTAGGTGGATGAAATATATAAATAATATATATATATATATATATATAATTAATACTATATATATAGTTACTCTTTAGAAACTTATTATGGCCATGAGCCAAAGCAGGTAGACCCACTGGGTGTCCTATAGGAACCCAAGAAGGATGTTTTTTTATTTAGTTAGCTTTGTTAATTAATTACTATTATCTACACATGGTTAATTTATGAGCACCACTTGGATTAATTCTAGACACCATTGGTGGTGTCCTAATGATATTTATATCTCATACCCTACTCAGGATTCCTTCGGTACCTGAGAATACTATATGACTACATGTACAGATAAGGGTAAGGTCCATAATTTAGGTTATTGATAAGTTTTTCCTATAGGTGGATAATGGGAGAAGAGGACCGAGATTTTTCTATAGATTATAGTGGAGAATATTTTTTTATTTTTGTACTTTTTTTATATGCTTGTCCCTTGTTACCCTTTTATATATCAACATGCCATGCATCCATGCATATGACATTGCCTAGTGGATTCTGATTATTATTCAGTTGTTCAGTTGTATATTATTCCACTACTTTATCATTCTATCTGTTTATATTATTCTTCCACTACTGTATTTTGTTTTATTTTGTATATTGTTATTTATATCTATTGTGCCACTTTTTTATGAGGGTATAGTCTCTCCACTATACCACCTTTACACCCTCACTACTATTCGACATCCTCTGTCATATGAGGAGGTTCTCTTGAAGCCATGTGACCCACCGACTTGGGGTACGAGTTAAGTGGACCCTGGGTCAGGATGTTACAAGTAAACCCTATATAATATCCTACTTTCATATTTATAAAATTCTCTTTTTTTCTCATGAAATCATTTTCCATGATCTAGTCTTACTACTAGAAATTTTATCGTTACCAATGGTCTAAAATCATTGGTAAAGGATGGACAACCGTTGGTATAAACTATACCAACGGTTGTCCAAACCATTGGTATAAACTATACCAACGATTGTCCAAACCTTTGGGTCTTGAGCCGTAGGGATATACATATCCCAATGGTTCTATGAGAACCATTGGGATATGTCTGAAAAAATCAGTATATACCAACGGTTTCAATAAACTGTTGGTATAAATGTTTGCCAACGATTTTAAACCATGGGTAATAGCAAGAATTATCTCTATACCAACGGTTTAAAAAACTGTTGGTATAGACTTTTACCAATGATTTGCCACAAACTGTTGGTAAATATCAAGTAAAATTATCTATTCCAATGGTTTACAAACCGTTGGCATATACTTATACCAACTGTTTACATAAAACCGTTGGTATACTTTCTAGTTTTACACATATGCCAACGGTTGTAAACCGCTGGCATATCCTTTTTGTACCTGTAGCAGTAAGCTGACTTGCTGGCCTCACCCTGTGCAGGTGCAACAATTCCACCACCAGGCCTATAAAATTCATACACAACAGAATACCTGCATAATACATACACAGACAAAAACACAATACACTATTAACAAGTATACCTGCATAATACATACATAATTCTGTATGAATTCATACAGAATTCATAAAACACATAATTCATACAGAATTCTGAATACCTCCAATTCTGTATTTAATTACCCTCTACACACATATATAATTAACACATAATTCATAAGGTAATTACAACAAGTATACACATACAACAAGTATACTCATACAAAAAGTATACCCATACACCATTAACACATAATTAATAAGTTAATTAAGTACATAAAGAATTCAATTCAGAATTCAGGGGGTTGGGGGGGATGTTCAGGGGTTTGGGGTGGCTGTCCAAGGGGGGTAGGGGTGTCCAGGGGGTGGGGGTGTCTGGGGGGATGGGGGTGTCTAGGGGGGGGTGGGGGGCTATCCATTGGGGTGACCAGGGGGTGGGGGTGGGGTGGGGGGGGGGGGGGGTGGGGTTGGGTGGTGTCAAGAGGGTTGGGGGGGGGGGCTTTCTAGGTGATGGGGGGTGTCTAGGGGTGGGGGGTGTCCAAGGGGTGGGGTGTCTGGGGGGTGGGGTGGTGTCCAGAGGGGTGGGGGTGCGGTCTAGGGGGTTGGGGGGCTATCCAAGGGGGGTGGGGTGGTGTCCAGGGGGTGGGGGTGGCTGTCCATGGGGGTGGGGGTGTCCAGGGGGTGGGGGGGGATCCAAGTGGTGGTGTGGTGTCTAGGAGGGGTGGGTGGGGGGGGGGGGCTGTCAAGGGGGTGGGGGGGGGGTGTCCAGGGTGGTGGGTGGGAGGGGGGGTGTCCAGGGGGGGTAGGTGGTTTCCAGGGGGTGTGGTGGTGTCTAGGGGGTTGGGGGGGGGGGGGGTTCTAGGGGGTGGGGGTGTCTGGGGGGGGGGGGGTCCAGGGGGTGTCCAGGGGGTGGGGTGGTGTCCAGGGGGTGGGGGTGGGGGGGTCCCGGGGGTTCGGGGGGGGGGGGGGGGCTATCCAAGGGGGGTGGGGTGGTGTGCAGGGGGGTGGGGGTGGCTGTCCATGGGGGTGGGGGTGTCCAGGGGGTGGGGGTGTCTAGGTGGTGGGGTGGTGTCTAGGAGGGGTGGAGGGGCTGTCCAGGGATGGGGGGCCGTCCATGGGGTTGGGGGGGTGTCTAGGGGGTGGGGGGGTGTCTAGTGTGGTGGTGGTGGGGGGGGGGGTGTTGTCCATGGGGGTGTCTAAGGGGTGGGGTGGTGTCCAAGGGGGGTGGGGTGGTGTCCACGGGGTTGGGGGGGGGGCTTTCCAGGGGGTGGGGGTGTCCAGGGGTGGGGTGGGGTGGGGGGGGTCCAGGGGGGTTTGGTGGGATGTCCAAGGGGGGTGGGGTGGTGTCCAGGGGGTGGGGGTGGCTGTCCATGGGGGTGGGGGTGTTTAGGGGGGGTGGGGGTGTGTCTAGGTGGTGGGGTGGTGTCTAGGAGGGGTGGGGGGCGTTAAGGGGGTTGGGAGGGGTGTCCAGGGGGTGGCGGGGGGGGGGGGGGGGGTGGTGTACTAGGTGGTGGGGGGGGGTGTTCAGGGGGTGTCCAGGGGGGTGGGGTCCAGGGGGTGGGGTGGGGGTCTAGGGGGTGGGAGGGGGGGATTTAATGGTTTTAATGGAATTAATTTCATGGATTTTAAGATCATTGGTATTTTTAAAATGGTTTTGGAATAGTGTTTATTTCAATAGTATGTGTTTCTTTAGAAAAAAATGAATGCTTTTGGTGTGTAGGGTAGGAAGGGGGATTTGGATATTAGGAAATGGATTACATTTTTATTGTGGGAAAAAATACTATATTATTTTTGAAATGGAACCTTAAAAGGGATATCCCAAGTAGTCATTCTTATGATCCAACTATTGTCTTCCTAGCCTTAGTCTCTACTCAAACTCTTGTGGAAGTGGAATAACCATGTTCTTCTTGGATCATTTATTATGCCTGGGAGTTTCTAAAATACCATCGACTATTTTTTATTGGTGATCAAGGATCTCATGAGGGAACGAAGTGGGTATCTATGATTAATGGGATATTTGAGTTGTTAGAAACCCTATAATCCACAGGGGTGGGGGGGGGGGATGACCATGGGGGTGGGGGGGGGCTTTCTAGGGGTGGGCGGGGCTATCCACGGGGGTGGGGGGATGTCCATGGGGGTAGGTGGTGTCCAGGGGGTGGGCGGGGCTGTCCAGGGAGTAGGGGGTGTCCAGGGGGGTGTGCGGGGCTGTCCAGGGGGGTACGAGGTGTCCAAGGGGGTGGGTGGGCTGTCCACGAGGGTGGCAGGGCTGTCCAGGGGGTAGGGGTGTCCAGGGGGTGGGCGGGCTGTCCACGGGGGGGGGGGGGGGGGGGGTGTAGGGGTGTCCAGGGGTGGGGGTGGGGGTGGGAGGATTGTTCACATGGGTGGGGGCTATCCACAGGGGGAGGGGGTGTCCAGGGGGGTTTGTGGGCTGTCCACGGGGGTGGGTGGGATGTCCACGAGGGTGGGGGTGGGGGGGGGGTGTCTAGGGGGGTACAGGGTGTCCAGTGGGGTGGGTGGGTTGTCCTGAGGGTGGCAGGACTGTCAAGGGGGTTCGAGTTGTCCAAGGGGGTGGGTGGACGGTCCACGGGGGTGGGCTATCCACGGGGGTGGGCAGGCTTTCCAGGGGGTAGGGGTTGTACAAGGGAGTGGGGGGGAGGTCCATGGGGGTGGCGGGGCTGTCTAGGGGGTAGGAGGTGTCCAGGGGGTGGGTGAGGCTGTCCACGGGGGTGGGGGGCTGTCCAGGGGGGTATAGGGTGTCCAGGGGGTGGGTGGGGTTGTTCAAGGGGTATGGGGGGGGGTGTCTATCCACGGGGGTGGCGGGGCTGTCCTGGGGGTAGGGGTTTCTAGGGGGTGGGGGGCTGTCTACAGGGGGAGGGGGTGTCTAGGGGGTGGGCGAGTTGTCCACGGGGGTGGAGGGGTTGTTGAGGGGTAGGGGGTGTCCAGGGGGGTGGGTGGGATGTCCACGGTGGTGGGCGGGTTGTCCACGAGGGTGGGGGGGGGGGGGGGGGGTTGTCCAGGGGGTGGGTGTGCTGTCCACGAGGGTGGTGTGGCTGTCCAAGTGGGTACGGGGTGACCAAGGGGGTGGGCGGGCTATCCACGGGGGTGGGAAGGCTATCCATGAGGGTGTGGGGGAGGGGGGGGGGGGGGGTTGTCCAGGGGGCACGGGGTGTCTAGGGGGGTGGGTGAGGCTGTCCAGGGGGGTACGGGGTGTCGACGGGGGGAGGGCGGGCTGTCCAGGGGGGTGGAGAGGGGCTTTCTAGGGGGGTGGGTGGGGCTGTCCAGGGGGTATGAGGTGTCTAGGAGGGTGGGCGTGGCTGTCTAGGGGATTACGGGGTATCCAGGGGGTGGGTGGGCTATCCACGGGGGTGGGTGGGTGGGGGGGGGGGTGGGGGATATCCCTGGGGGTGGGCGGGCTATCCACGGGGGGTGGGGAGTTGTCCACAGGGGGAGGGGCTATCCACAGGGGTGTGGGGATTTCCACAGGGGTAGGGGTTGTCCAGGGGGTGGGGGTCTGTCCACGGGGGTGGTAGGGATATCGAGGGGGTTAGGGGTGTCCAGGGGGTGGGGGGGCTGTCCACGAAGGGGGGGGGGTGGGATATCCATGGGGGTGGGGATATCCAGGGGTACAAGGTGTCCAGGGGGGAGTGTGGGCTGTCCATGAGGGTGTCAAGGCTATCTAGGGGTGTACATGATGTCCAAGTGGGTGGGTGGGCTGTCCATGGGGGTGGGTGGGCTATCCATGGGGGTGGGGTGGGGGGGCTGTCCAGGGGGGCATGGGGTGTCCAGTGGGGTGGGTGGGGCTATCCAGGGGATACAGGATGTCCACGGGGGGAGGTGCTGTCCAGGGGGGTGGGAAGGCTGTCTAGGGGGTGGGGGGGCTGTCCACAGGGGTGGGCGAGTGGTCCAAAGGGGTGGAGGGGGGGGGGGGTGTCCCTAGGGGGAGGGGGTTTCCTAGCGGTGGGAAGGTTGTCCACGGGGGTGGTGGGGCTGTCCAGGGGGTATAGGGTGTCCAGGGGGGTGGGCGGGCTGTCCACGGGGGTGGGGGGGCTATCTAGGGGAGGGGTGAATCAGTCACAACAAATCAAAAAGTCATGTTTTATTATTTATAGATAAAAAATAAAGATAATGTGACCTACATAATCACACATATATTCAGGCACACCAAATCAATAAACATCAAAGGTCAGTAATATCAGTAAAAAATGAAACGGATCAATCTATCCCTCATCACCATTACTATCATCACTGTTATCATCAGCCTCACCCTTGTCCTCATTTTCATCCTCATCATCATCCACGCCCTCATCAACACCCTCCTCATTGCCATCGTACTCAGCCTCGACCTCCTCATCGCCGTCCTCCTCCGCCTCAGCCTCCTCCTTGCCCTCCTCCTCCACCTTGGCCTCCTCCTCCTCCGCCTCGGATTCCTCCTCGCAATCGTCTTGACCACCACTAGAAATTCCACCTGGTGCACCATATATATAATGCATCGATGAAATATATTCATCACAATCTGTTCTAGCCTCTGGTGGAAGTGTTGGAGGTAAAACATCCATCAGTTTCTTAAATGCAGTGTTTTCCCTAACAGACTGTCCTACCATCTCTGTGGCCCTTTTTTCAGCCTGTTCTTCCTATGCCTTAACCTACTAGAAATCAGTGGAACTAAAAATTATACCTGAGGAGGGCCAATACCTCGTTGGAACTATACTATTCCCAAGTCAGCAACATACTCTACCAGGGTGCTCATCTCCCAACACCTGATGTAAGTGATCGTTTGGACCAAAAATTGTCTGGTTCCTGGGCATCAAGGGCCTCTAAATCATCCTGTTAAAAATATAAATAGATTATTAAGTTAAAAAAATAGATTAAAATTTTAAATCTAAAAAGTAAAACTTATAATATGCTGCTGAGTCGGTTCATTAACCACACTTCTATATTTCTTCCTTCTACTCGAGCAAAACAGTTTTTCTCAAGGAACACGTCCTTCTATATTCAATTTATGCCTCTACAATGACATTGAATGTAGGAAAATATAATTAAAAATATGATACCTATAATTAATTTAATAACTAAAATTATTTAACAACTTTATCAATCGAATAAATTATAGTGGAAGCTATAGAAAGTGCAATTCGTAAAGAAAAATTATAAACTTTCATACCTGCTTGCTCTCATGATCTTGCATTGTAGTACGTCCCAATGTGTGGACATATTTTTTAGCATCAATGTTTTTTTTATTTCTTCTGGATGAATCCTAAATAAAATTAAATAATTAGTATTAAAGAAAAACATGAAAACTTTCATTTAAATACCTCTAATGTGATTAATACCTTAAATTGGCTAGTCGTCCAATGAGTAATAATATGTCGATACTGTTCTAACAAACAATCATCCACGATAGGGACCACATCTAACTCTATGACCACTCTAGCATGCTATCCAATGTACAACTTGTGCTTTTAAGCTCTCCAAATATCTCCTAAATCCTTTAGACGTGTTTTCCATACACCCTCACCATCGGGGAAATTAAACCATAACTGACAATAAAATATTAATTCATATAAATACAAAAAATAATATATTGCATTAAATACAACTGATTTTTTAACCCATATCTCTACCCAAGCTTTATCCTTGACTTCATTTGGAAGATGTCTCACTGAGAGCGGGCTGATAGGAATGATGTCAAAGTATTTGGAAAGCATTTCTAAAAAACTCTGACATTGCTGCCCTGATTTTTCAATCATTTGACTATCTACATTGTATTTAACCATCAACTGCGTGTAGCAGTTCCACACCACACGCATGCGTGTATGCCCCCACCCCCACCTTTTATCAGTAGATATATTTGTTATGAAAGAAAAACAAATATTTTATCAACACATTTTATAATGAAAATAAATAATGGTGTAAATTTTTTTAGGGTTGTATAAGTATACCTATGGTAGTCTGATTAATGGGCGTCGCTGGATCCACAGAAACTGAAGGAACACTCTGTACAGATGGAGTGGGTCCCAATGTATGCTCCGTAGGGACATAATCTGGTGGAGCAGGAGTCAAATAAGATGGAATATAAAATCATGTAGAGAAGGAAGAAAAAGTAAACAAAGATGACAGAGATGGATGGCCGAATGCTGGATAGGGAGTGGGAATCATCATCGAATATGGTATAGACAGGTGAGGAGGCTCAGGTGTAAAGGGTGGTGAAAACATGGGAGGCCTAAATATCTAGTGTGTTTCTAATGACATGCCAGGATCAGAATGTGGGATGGATGGTATGTCAGTGGTAGGGGTAGGGTCTAATCGGGTACGCCGACCAGATCGTCTAGCTATCACACCCCCCTCATACGAACACCCTTAGTACTGGGACCACTACTAGGCTACTCATCAAATAACTGTTTCCTAATATATGGATCCTGAAAATATGTTTTAAAAAAATTAATCACATGAAATTATATATTATATATATATATATATATATATATATATATATTTGAAATTAAATACTCACTGCAGACACTAGTGGTGGAATGCCCAGCTCAGTCATGTGATGATTTTTTTCCATAATCTATTTTCGTCGCCTCTCTTCAATTGGTTTCATTTCCTGCATTTGAAAAAAATATGGAAGTAAATAGAAAATGATAAATAATGTGTAACCCAAAAAACAAAATAAATTAGAGGGAATATGGGGATTCATGGATAATTTAACTATCCATTGTTTTAGGTGAGATTGAACAGATATATAATGAAGTCAATAAATCATAAAATATATAATAAAGAAATTTAATTTTTAGTAGGATGGTTATTTACTAAGTGTCATCAGTCTAATAAAATCTTAGAACATTGATTCTACCAGATTCATAAGGGGAAAATTAGTTGTCAAAATTAAGGAAAAAATTAATTTCTTTAGCTCAGGTAGATGGTGCAGGTTTCAATACATTTTTTGCAGAAGAATACAAACCAACTTGTTCATTACCTAATAAAATGTTAAAGAGAGGTCTTAGAGTTATAAAAATTTTATACAAATCATAGTCGAAGCATTGAAATGTTCACCAAGTTAGAAATTTTGGTTTCATAGGTTTGAATACAGTTCAATTCCAAATTAAAAAATGAAATTCAAATAAAATTGAAACCAATAAACATTGAAAATTCACATAACGGACAAGTCAGATACAACATATTTGTAATCAATATTAAATTAATTTTGAATAGTACCAAACTTAACATCCCAAGTCAAGGTAAATCAAAATAATTGAGAACATGAATGAATGATTTTATATATTTCCCACCACAACTTCAGGTTCACAGTAAACTCTGACAATTGAGCTATTGGAGTCAACAAAAGTAATAAATGGATCGTTTCCAATGAGAGTAGGGATGGTGTCAATTCCATCATCCCCATCATCAAAAATATGTCTTGGAATTACTTCAATAATGAAACCAAATTCAGGTCGAAGATGGACTTTAACATAAAAAAACTTGTTTCTCCATTGATGCCAATGCATATGGTTCATCGATAGAAAGAGAGCGAGTCATATCAATTACTTGAAATCCAAAATCATCAATAAATTTTCCTTGCCTCATCATCGAATCAAACCACTGGCATTTATTCATCGTGAATCATCCATGAGAATAATAATCTAATATTATTATTTCTTCAATGACTCCATAATGACTTACATTTTCAAATCGTGGTCTACTATTAGATGCACTAGCATAATAGTCTGTTGTGGTAGTAACCATAACACCATCATGTTCTGTTCTCATGTTCTTTTCTTGTTTAGTGATAATAAATCTATACCCATTGATAACAATTGATTTACAGTCACGAACCACGGTATTTGAACCAAAATCCAAAGATCTTATTTCCTCAGAGATAGAGTTAGCAGGAAAACTCAATACCAGAAATATAAATCAATATTAAACTTAATTAATTATTGTTTTAATTATTTTAAATAGTAATATTATTTCCTTCAATTTTAACCAAGACGAAAACTCTTTTCTATGCAAAGTCTCCCTCCTTCTCAAAGATAAAGAACGATGATTTCTATTTATCATCGATTTATGTTCTCTATAGATAAAAATATGAATAGTTTAATATATATATATATATATATAAGATATACATATTCAATTTACTTATAAGATGTAGTCATTGAACAATTCACAGTTGAACAAAACTATGCAATGTGCCATCTCCTGCTCTTCAAGGCTTAATGTCGTCAATGTATATGATCCATGAATTCATCCTATATGAGGAAGTGATAGAAAACTGGGTTAAATTTTCTCATACTATTCTTCTTCTTTTCTCATTGGTCTGTTCATTCTTGTAGTAATATCAGACAAATACATAGAGCAGAAATCCATACATTCTTGAGCCAAGTAACCGTTCACGATAGAACCTTCAGGATGATTCCTGTTACAAACATAAGAATTTAATGTGTACATATTTCTTTCAATTGGATACATCCAAGGAAAATAAATAGGTCATATGAGAAGTATTTCAATTGGAATATGGATAGTCAGATGTAGCATGCATGTGAAAAATGATGGAGGAAATATTTTCTCTAATTCACACAAAATTAATGGGGCATCTGCCAACATTTTTTTACAAGAAAGGCTTAGACAAATTCTTAGCACAAATATCTCTAAACAAATGGCACAACTGAATAACATCCACCCTAACATTATTGAATAAAAGCTGAAAAATTGATATTGGAATTAACTCATGCATAAGGATGTGGTAATAATGAGTCTTCAAAGATTTTAGCTTCAACTATCTTCTGTTGACCCATTTAGATATGTTGCTTGAATAGCCATCAGGAACCTCAATAGTTTCTAGTACTTCTAGAAATTACTTTTTTATGTAGGTTTCATCACATAAGAAGCACATGGAACTTGCCATTTATTTTCACTGATACACACATGATGCAATTCTGGTCTGATGCCCCAATCCACCAAGTCATGCTGAGACCGTAAATCATCTTTTTTATTTCTCTTAACATTTAGAATAATCGAAAGAAACATTTCACACATATTTTTTTCAATGTGAATTACATCTAAGAAATGACATAACAAATTGGTTTACCAATAAGGAAAATCAAAGAAGATACTTCTCTTCTTCCAATTGTAATAGATTTTAGTGGAAAAATTCTTTATCTTTCTAGATTTCATTTGACTATTACCAAATATAAAACTGAAATATTTTAATTCATTAAGCACATCATTTCTAGACATACACTAAGGTGGATCATCAGTCTCCATGGTACTATCAAATATTCTATGATTATTTCTATATGGATGGTCCATTGGAAAGAATCGTCGATGTCCCATAAAACTGAAACTATAATGATGTTTTAGTCTTCTGGATTGTGTATTCTTTATACAAATAGGACATGATAGTTTTCCCTTCGTTCTCCATACAGACATCATTGTATAAGTAGGAAAATCATTGATCTTCCACATAAGCGTAGAACACATCTAAAATATTCCTTTCGAACATGCATCGTATGCGCGCACACCCACATCCCAAATAAGTTTCAACTATTTTATTAAAGGTCTCATGTACACGTATATATCATTTCCAGGATTAGAATGGCCAGATATGAGTATACTCATGAAAGTGAAAGGTTTTTTAATACACAACCATAGGAAATATTATAAATGTGTATAAAAACTGGCCATGTGCTATGCGATGTAAGCATCTTCCCAAACAGATTAAAATCATCACATGAAAGACCCAACCTCACATTACGTACGTCAGCTACAAAATCAGGATATCCAACATCAAACATCTGCCATAAAAATCCATCTACAGGGTAAACCAACTCATAATTAGTCTTCTTTCTCTTGGTATCATGCCATCACATTTTTATTGATATTTCATCAGACATAAAAATATTCTGGAGTATAGGGATCAATGGAAAGTGCCACATTACTTTCTATGGCACACGAGATGGTGTTCCATCGGATTTTGGCTTCCAGTGGGATGTGTCACATTTTATACATTCATTTCGTTCAGTAGTTTCCTCCCAGAATAAACAGAAATATTTTGGGTAAGTATGAATTTTGTTTCTTGAAAATCCAAGTTCATCAACTAACTTCCATGCCATATAGTGGTTTGAGGGAATATCTGTATCATCTGGAGGTAAGTCCTTCAAGAAGGTAAGAATGTAATCAATAGCAATATTAGAAATCCCATACATAGTTTTCCTATGAAACAATCAGATTAACAATTCTAGATTTTTTGTTTTACCGCATTGTCGATATACTGGAGTCGTGGCAACATCATTAAAGTTTTTCACTTGAAAACATCATGATTTTCATTAGACACATCATGTCTGCTCATATTGAAATCTTCTTGGGTCAGAATCTTTTCTTTTTCTTGATGACGAATAAAGGGAAACTGGTCATATAACAAATTCTCCAATCCAGTACTCTCTTTTGGATCATCAACAATTTGAGATTTCATTTTCTCCCCATTATGATACCACACAAAGTAGTTTGCTTGAAAACCATATTTGGTTATGTGGTAGATGACTTCTTCACAGCTCAACCAAGGTCTTACAACACAATTGTAATAGGGGCAGTGTATGTGACCACTATCTGAAGCATTGTGAAATGAAAAAACTAAAAATATCTCCAAATTATTTTTAAAATCACTTGAGATATGATTAGTTTAATACATCCAACTTCTATCCATTCTGTAAAAAAAATTATTATAAGTCATTTCTTTAAAAGAAATTCAATAATATTGAAGTTTCATCGAAAATTTATTTAATTAAACGAGAATTGTTCACTTTATATAAAAACATAACTGACAAACTACTCTATATGAGAATGATAATATATAAAAAAACAAAATACTATATTTATAAAAAAATATATTTGAAGAACTATACATGAGTTTACAAGATCATGTACACTTTTGGAGGAGAATTATTTAGGAGTTGAGTAAATTTTGGATTGAAAAAATTTAATATTTTAGTATACTATTTGAGTGATCACATACACTTCTCAAGGGGGTGGGGGTGTCCATGGGGTGGGGTGATGTCCCAGGGGGTGGGGGGTTGTCCACAGGGGTCGGGGGGTGTCCAGGGGGGTGGGAGGGCTGTCCACAGGGGTGGCGGGGCTCTCCGTAGGGGGGGGGGACTGTCCAGGGGTAGGGGGTTTTAGGGGGGGGGGGTGGGCTGTCCACGGGGGGGGGGGGGGGGGGGGGTGGGGGGGGGGGGGGGGGGGTGGGGGGGGGGTGTCCAGGGGGTACTATGTGTCCAGGGGGGTGGGGGTGTCCGGGGGGATGGGGGTGTCCAGGGGTGGGTGGGGGTGTCCAAGGGGGGGGGGGGGGCTGTCCATGGGGTTGGGGGGTTGTCCAAGGGGTAAGGGGTGTCCAGGGGGTGGGCGGGCTGTCCACAGGGGTGGCAGGGATGTCCAAGGTGGTAGGGGGTGTCTAGGGGGTGGGCGGGCTATCCATGGGGGGTGTCTATAGGGGTGGCTGGGCTCTCCAGGGGGTATGGGGTGTCTAGGGGGTGGGTGGGCTATCCACGGGGGTGGGTGGGTGGGTGGGTGGGTGGGGGGGGGGGGGGTCAGGGGGTGAGAGGGTTGTCCACGAGGTTGGGGGATGTCCAAGGGGTAGGGGTGTCCAGGGGGGTGGGCGGGGTGTCCACGGGGTATAGAGTGTCCAGGGGGGTGGGTGGGCTGTCCACGGGGGTGGCAGGGCTGTCCAAGGGGGATGGGGTGTCCAGGGGGTGGGTGGGATGTCCACGGGTGTGGGGGAGCTATCCAAGGGGTTAGGGGGTGTCCAGGGGGGTGGGGGGGGGGGGGGGCGTCCATGGGGGTGGTTGTGTGTCTATGGGGGTGGGGGGTGGGTGTCCAAGGGGTGGGGGGCTGTCCAGGGGGTTGGGGGCTGTCCAGGGGGGTCAGGGGTGTTCGGGAGGATGGGGGGTGTCCGGGGGGCGGGGGGTGTCCAGGGGGGTGGGCGGGCTATCCACGGGGGTGAAGGGAAGTCCATGGGGGGTGTGACTGAGAGCTATGAGATTTAATTGGGTTGTCATTCATGTTATGAAAAACAAACGACGGGTGTTAAGAATTAGAGTAGTTTTTTTAGTGAAAATCCAATTTGGTAGGATTGGTGACTTGATAACATGATGGTATCAAGTTTTCAATTGGGAAAATGTTGGGGAATTGGATTCTAGTGGAAGGAATACATGTTAGTAAATATCTATAGGTAGTTATCAGGAATGATATGATGTATGGTAATGAGTTTTTAAGGATTTTCATCATCATGGCATGATGATTAAGGGTGTTTTCCTATATGAATTTCTATGGATTCCTTGATATTTTTTTCATCATAATGTGAATTAAATTTAGGATTTCATTAGAAGGTGAAGTTTAGATAGAATAAATATTCATTTAATACATGGAGAGGTAGGCTTATGAATATGGTACACGCATATGGTAGTGGGTCCTTGGTCTAGGTGGATATATATAAAGATTTTCCTCCACTAGTCTCTGTATGAAAGGATTATAAAAGGCTCCCACCACCTTCCAAGGATATATTATTTCTAGAAAAATGTGTTGTGGGAGAAGGAATTCATCCTATATAGTTGATGTCACTTTTAGATCATGTGATGCCTTACTCATCAAGATGACTAGACAATAACCAAAACCAAAGAGGCCTCAAACCTATCCAAATATCTAGAAGTGATGACTTCCCAATACTTATTGGTGAACTATGAAAGTGATGAATTACCACCTACACATCCCCCTCCCCAACTCACCCCCAGAGGACTCCCCCTGCACAACCCCCTCCCATACACCCACTGCACAACCCCCCCCCCCCCCCCCCCCCCCCCACCTTCACCCCCACATACACAACCCCCTCCCCCACCCCCACCTGCACAACACCCCCCACCTGTACACCCCCACCTCACCCCCAACAGACTCCCACCTGCCCAGCCCACCCCCCAACCTGAACAATCCCCCCACTCAATTGTACAGACCCCCCACCCACACCCCCACTTTCACATCCCCCACCTGCACAGCCCACCCCCACCCCCACCTGTACAACCCCCACCTCACGCCCAACAGACTCACCCCACTACACACCCCCACCTACACATCCCCCTTCACCCACTACACATCCCCCAACTGAACACCCCCACCTGCACACACCCTCCCCCCACCTAGTATACACCCCCACCTACACCCCACTTCAAATAAAGTTGATTCACACAATCATGATAGCTGAAACGTAGAACAAAAACAGAAAACAAATAAAATTACAATTTTTGGGTATAACATACCACACAGACCTAGGGTTTAGGACAAATCAAAATAGAAAACAAAAAAAAAATGCAAAACATTAAACCTAAGGTACGACTTACAGATTTGAAGTGTATAACAACACAATTTTCT